>JADLZN010001498.1:34776-318779 GCA_018155175.1 Sinocyclocheilus anophthalmus | reverse complement strand
TGAGATATCCAAGACTATTCTTATTCTGCTTTTGAAAACGAGTTTGTGATAAAAGCAGCTGTTTTTATACATAAATATATTCAAAAAATATCTGTGCATTGTGATGAAATTCTTGGCTGGCAATATATAAATAGCCAAAAATCATTATATAAAAGTACATGTAACCAGTGCATTATTGCTCTTAACAACATGAAAGAGAACCCTTATGCGTGTAAAATGATGTCCGAACACTTACGGCAGAACGGTTCTCTTCACAGGTTCTGGTGGTTGATAGGGGTTATAGGTCCCGGGACCCGGGATGTTGTTCCTCACTGGTGACTGGATCCGGGAAGTGGTCGATTTAAAACAGGAGAAAGGAACTTGAGGCATCTTCTGGAGCGAAGCGTCACTCACGTTATAGTGGCCTTCAGAACAAGGACAGAGATGGATTCATCAACCGTAATTTCTATTGTTTGTTTTTCACAATGATTTGAGTAGATTGAGAGTTTTAAATATGAGCATGTGAACAAATAAATTAATAGCATCACAATATTTGACTGTAATTAGAACCAGACAAAGTAATGGCACAAGAATATCTCTTCTTTTCTAATGAATATAACACCTCTTTTCACTACTGAATTTAAAATACGTACAGTGGTTGTAATTATGTGTGCATGCAAACATACATTCACACTCTTGAAAAACGACAAAACTTCAAATATAATGTTGTTTTTAACCTCAGAATTACTGAAGGGTTTTAACTGTTCGTATTGTACCTCTAACTTAATTATCTTCATCTAAAACTGGTCAAACATGAGAGTTACTCACAGGGAGAGGGTCCTTTAAAGTTGTCTGAGACACTGGCACTCCGTCTGGTTTTAGAGCGAAATGCACTTTGAGCTGAAACGGTTGAATTTTTGTCCACGCCACTATAAGACACCTGACAGCAAATAAATAAATTAAGTAAAAAATCTAAATAAATAAATTATACACTACCACTCAAAAGTTTGGTATCAGTAAGATTTTTTTTTTATTTTTGACAAGAAAGAATTTATAATGTACCAAAGAATGCTATTAAAATTCTTGTGAACATTCTATTTAATTAAGAATATGAGTAAAAAACAGTATCCCTGATTAAAAAAATTTTAGGAAGCTTTCAACATTGATATTAACCAGAAATGTTTCTTGAGCAGCAAATCAGCATTATTAGAATGATTTCTGAAAGGATCATGTGACACTGAAGACTGAAATAATGATGCTGAAAATTCAGCTTTGCATGACAGCACTAAAATTAATTTTAAATAGGTTCAAATAGAAAAGCATGATTTAAATGTAAAAGAATTCACAACATTATTGACACTGACCATATGTTAAATTAAAATTTAAATATAAAAAACCCTAAATAAAATTAAAAATTTTTTTTTTACCAAACTGTTAAGCTTCACTGTGACAAATAACAACCGAGATGCATGCTGGGTGATACATACATCATATTGATTTGGTGCAGGATTTTCATTTTTTGGTTTTTCCCTCTTTACTGCAACAGGCAGACGAAACATTCTGGATTTTCCTCTGTTAAAATCGTGCTTGTAAAGTAGAGATGTCTGGAGGTTATAAGCATCAGGTCCTGGGCTTAATCTCTGGAAGCTATGGGGCACACGACCAGCCTTGAGATATGAGACAAGCCAGTATCTATAGACCTTTATTTGACCCTCTTAACTCTAGCACTTTCTATTCTATTTTAATTGTACTTTATCTATATTTATCTTCTTTTTTGTTTTATTTTTAATAAAAAAAACAACAACAAAAAATACCAAACAAGTTTCTATTTTTTCTCATTCTCTGTTTTTCGTTGTGTGTGTGTGTGTTATAATATATGTATGATGTTTGTGTGTCCTATGATATACAGTGGGTACGGAAAGTATACACACCCCCTTAAATTTTTCACTCTTTTTAATATTGCAGCCATTTGCTAAAATCAAAAAGTAAATTTTTTTTTCTCATTAATGTACACACAGCACCCCATATTGACAGAAAAAACACAGAATTGTTGAAATTTTTACAGATTTATTAAAAAAGAAAAACCGAAATATCACATGATCCTAAGTATTCAAACCCTTTGCTGTGACACTCATATATTAACTCAGGTGCTGTCCATTTCTTCTGATCAAGCCACACACCTTTCTATATAAGACCTTACAGCTCACAGCCCATGTCAGAGCAAATGAGAATCATGAGGACAAAGGAACTGCCTGAAGAGATCAGAGAAAGAAGTGTGGCAAGCACAGCTATGGCCAAGGTTACAAAAAAAACTCTGCTGCACTTAAGGTTCCTAAGAGCCATAATCTCCATAATCCTTAAATGGAAGACGTATGGGACAACCAGAACCCTTCCTAGAGATGGCCGTCCGGCCAAACTGAGCTATCAGGGGAGAAGAGCCTTGGTGAGAGAGGTAAAGAGAACCCAAAGATCACTGTGGCTGAGATCCAGAGATGCAGTCGGGAGATGGGAGAAAGCTGTAGAAAGTCAAACAGAGGGACTTGGGGGGGTGCCGCAGAAGAACGGATGACAGTATTGATTATATTTCCTCTCTGCTTTGAGTTATTGGATCTGTGCTGTTCTTGCACGTGCTGGTTGGCAGCACTGGGAAATATGATACTAATGGCTGGCACCAGCTATGTTTCGTGTATATATATGCGGTTATATATGTTTATGTGTCCTCTGAGCTACAGGCACCTATATGTCAAGTGCACTGTGATTAGTCATAAAAACAAAAGCAGGGAGAAGGAAACAGCTTTGTCTCCTTTGTGCAATAGGGCTTCTTTTTCCAATATATGAGCAATTGGGTGTTGGTGTGTAGGAAAGAAAATCATGAAACGAGGGACTCAACAAGTATGGCCAGTGCAAGAGAGCTTCCAGTCATTTGAAATAACTAATAATTATAATTAGATACTATTATTTTTAAACACATTTTATTAACATTTGTGCATGCTTTTATATACATAAAAAAATAAATTATATATATATACTGTATATATAAATATATATATATACACACACACAAAATGAGCTGGGTTAAAAAGGACAAAACACAGATATTGGGTTGCGTGGAACACAGCGGTTGGGTTGTTTGAACACAACCGCGCGGTCCACACACCCAATAGCTGGGTTTGTCCCTTTTAACCCAGCACTGGGTTGTATTTAACCAAGCATTTTTTAGAGTGTATATACGTGATTCGTTTATTATGCATTAATAACACTGAAGGTGAGTGTTGCGCCTTGTATAGCTCTGTATGTTATTATTTAAAAATATATTTGATTATTATTTGCATATGACAAGCTTTTATATTTTAACAAAATTTAATTCATATATTCATAATTATGTAATAGCACTCTGATAGCAAGTGTTGTGTACTGTAGCAGTGTATATTGCCATAAAATACATTATTTGCATACGACCCGCTTCAATAGTTTAACAAAATATTTTTTATAAATGCATAAATACACAATACTTCACAATGATGTCATGTCACTTTTTTACAACAGTTCAACAAACATTAAGTTAAAATTGGGTAACTTACATTTTAGGGACAATATTTCCATTTACTTTGACTATTTTTGTTGTTGGAGCTAAAAATAAACCGTCAAATAGAGTCTAATCAGTAAATTAAAAGTGTTTTGTTCCTGTGCTTTTGAATGAATCGGTTCAATGAATGGTTCAATGACTCACTCAGAAAGAAGCCACTTGTTCAGAATCAGCATTTTTGAATTAATCATTTCAATTAACGGTTTAATGACTCAAAACACAACACTTCTCGATGTTCAGAGATCCATGCAATGATTCTTATCCCAAAAAATTGGAATAAATATATTTAGAATTAGGTTGAGCACTTAGAAGTTGATCAGATTTTTTCATGATCTCTTCCTTTAAGGCACTCATCAAACATGTCACAAGAGACAATATACAAACAGTCAGAAAAGGGCAACTACCAAAGAAGGTAAAAGTGATGTCAAATAGAGAAAAAAAAAAATTCTGTTTGCCTTCCTAAGGCAAAAGCAGACTCTTTTCACCCCCCGTGGGTTTAAGTGCAAAACGTATACTGTATCAATCCAAAGCACATACAAAAATATTAATAAAAAGACTCCTATTTTACATAAACTCATCCAAGTATGCCCAGAGACAGAGAAGACCTTTTCCCCGAGACAGCACTAAATGGCTCCAGGCTACATCTGGTATTGCTGATAAAGTCTTGCTCTGGCTCCTCCAACCAGATATATCATAAAATTATTGGGCTTTAGGACTCCGCAGGCTGTTCCTTTGGGAAGTCTGACTTTCCCCATCCTCAGCTGAAGACTACTAAATCAACAAAGCAGCAGCACTTCTGTGGCCTTTGTAGACTAGCTAGGCCAGAGGGCATGCCATCACTAAGACGCCAGGGAAGATTTGGACCCTCTGGCACTTTTTATTCAAGTTGCCTGGCCCGGTCCTTGGTTTATCAGAGTTAATGCAAATTTAATGTTGCGAAGACTCGCTCCGTATGCATGCGCGTTTTATAACAAGACAAGTGCTTCAAACTGTACATAATAAGACAAATACAACCAATTCCATTAGCCTCATGTTCACTCTGCGGATTCAAAACAAATTAGCCTACAGCGAAATTGCCTAAAGCAACAAGAAATCATGTTGCATCTCAGCCTTTTATTTTAAAGTGACAAGGCATAGTCATAAATATGCTAACGTTGTGTCTCGGTAAGAATAGAGACTGTTTCGCTTGCTTTATTTACAAGAAAAGCTGTGCGCTTTTGTAACAAAGCAGAGTATTATAATTGGTGATGCTTGCTAAGGCACTAACTAGATTGCACAATATTACTCATAATCAGGGTTAGGGGCTTTGAAAAACGCTAAACTTCAGTGCAAAATTTGTCCAGCACCATTTGTGTCTTCCTGTAGCTTGGCACTAGCAATGCCAATGTTACGGGTTCGATTCCCAGGGAATGCATGCATTGAAAAAACATAAAGCTTGAATGCAACGGGAGTCACTTTAGATAAAAGCATCCGCCAAATGCATGAAGGTAGATGCTATGGACTTGAGTCAGAAAGTAACCATCCTAGTGAACACTGAGAATATCAGAGCAACCATACAGAAATGCCCTGGCAACCACCCAAAACGCTTAGTGACAACTTCTGCACAAGCAAGCACATTTACTGGTAGGTTAAAACTCTGCTTCCACCTGTAAGCTAAACACGATCATCAGAATAAAACAGCATCAAAAATGTGCAACGTTATGGAATAAAATGTCGACCAATGAAGAGGTGATAATGACTGTCAAGCTTTGGGTTGTTGATCGACTCCATCTACGTTTTGATTATCATTCTGAATCTAATTCATAGTCTTTTTTCAGCTTTTTATTCAAAGTGTTGTTTATTTCTTTATTTTTTATTTGTGAAACTTATCCACATTCAAGTGTTTCAAAAAAGAATGGATGAAGCTAGAATTAAATGTTTTTGTTTACAAGCAGATACCCGGTTCTTTCTTTTGATGTTTTGTATGTTCAGATATTCAGTTAACAAAATATATACAAATCAATACCTAAATAGGGACATAATAGTATACTTAAAGTATGATGTAAAGTTCACTTAAAAGAAAACTTATGAGTATACTTGCAGTATAAAACTACCAAACTAGTAGTTTACTAAGACTATACTTAAAGTGTACTTAAAACAAATGTACAAGTATTTAATTGAAACTACTCAGTATACCTAAAGTTCATTTTAGTATAGTTGCAGTACAAACTAAAAATATGTAAACTAGTTGTGTACTCAAGTTTACTATTGTTATACTTAAAAGTATACTTTTATATTCTAGAAAGTGGGCCAATTTAGTCCCAGGGGGTATTGAAATAGTACACTTACAATTATACTACTAGTACGTATATATATATTTGTATACTTACTACATAAAGTTTACTTAAAATATACTTGAACTTTACTTAAGTATACTTAATAAAATAAACTTGAAGTATACTACTTTTTGGTAAGGGATATCTGATGATTTCACCTGTGATTGGCCATTGTGTTCAAGTTAGTCAGAATTCGCCCATATCAAAATGCCGGATTTTTTCCTGCATGCTCGCGAATCCTCTCATTGTAATAAAGTGTAGACGTGATGTAAGAGATAATTCACTGATTATAACGGTACATTGTAAGATTGTGATAAAGTGAAGTGAGTGACAGATTTTTAGTGATTATAAAGTGCTATTGCTCGTTTCTACGCTACATATATTCCCCATTCAGTATTGGACTGAAGTTTTGATTTCGTGCTGCTACAGGACCAAATAGCCTCATCCCGTACATGCAGCAACGTTTCAGGAGTGACATATATCCCCAACCAAACCCCCCTCTCACTCCAAGTTCAACTCAGAAGTTCATTTCAATTCAGTCCAGCAATTCAATACTTAGACATATGGTACTGAATTTCTCTTGAAATGCTGTAATTTTCGAGCAAATTTAAAACTACTCCACAAATGCAGTAAATATTACAGCAAAAGATTAAGCCACTGAGGACCGCAAGAAGCATTAAAGCCCGCCCACCGCGCCATAAATGACAGGTTGGCAGCCAATCAAAACAGAGATTAGAGAAGGCGCTCCTGCGATAGCGAGGATTCTGAACGAGAAGCCCGGACTGTCGGAGGTATTTTATTCATTTATCCTTATATATAAAACAGTGAAGAAACGTAAAACTGTCTAAACAAAATGTACATGTCGAGAATTATCGCTGTGTATCTTAGCATGACATAATACGCTTAGTCTCCACGGTGGTACTAAGGACGCTTGTTGTAGAGGTCAGAATCAGTGTGTTGTTCCTGCGGTCGCTGTCTTGACGCAGTTACGTCACAGCGCGGTTTTGCGTTTTTATGTTCTCGTGCGGGGACCAGTGCGTGCTCGCTCGCGATGTCAAGGGCAGATCGAACATATCTCTTTTATAGCTTTATTATTATTATTATTATTAACACAACAGTCGTCGGTTTAATCAGTTCTTGCGATAAGAGCGCATGTGTCCACCTGCAATATGAAGCAAGCCTGTAACGTTATTTTTATCTGGTGTCTTGGCATTCTTGCAAGAGATGTTCCCTTGACACCTGCATCATGTTTCAAATTCATATCGCTGTTCAAAATCCCCCTCACAAGCACCCCCATGCCCACTCAAGTATCTCTTTAACATTTAGACTGCAGGAGGTCTGTAGAAAGTGTGGATAACCTTTTCATGGAACTCCAGTCTGGAGTGATTTGTTTTGATTTTGAATGTCTGAATAGTGCTGATGCTTTATTTTTGCTCAGATGTGTTTGGATGCAGGCCAACTTCACAGCAAGTCGTGCGCATAGACAGCAAAGTAAACTGACTCTGATGTTTTTCAGGAACATCATCAGTGAATGCAGGCTGAAGAGAGGCTGCATGTCGCCCATGCAACTTTAAGGAACCTGGAGAGCTGAAAATACCCTCCTTAGAAGTCAAATGAAATGAATTAGACCTTTGGATCAGTTTTTCAAAGTTTGTAAAGTTTCATCAGGAGAAAACTGTTTTTTCAGAACTGAAAGATTTTCATCCAGCACACTTTTTGGCCTTGATATTGCAGCCTTTTTTTTAAATTGTCTTTTATTTGACATTTTTTGCTTGTATTTATTAATAATTTCACAACTGCAATCATGGGAGCAGCAGGTTATGGATATTACCGCACAGTTATATTCATCTCGATGTTTGTGGGGTACATGCTGTATTACTTCAACCGAAAGACTTTCTCCTTTTTGATGCCATCAGTGATGGAGGAGATTGATCTGGATAAAGAAGAGCTTGGTGAGTGTGTTGTGTGTTCTGCACATAACAAAAGTTTGGGATCAGATACGTTTTTTTGATTAAATACTTATTCAGTAATTAATACTTATTTGGCAAGACATTTGTGATACAAAAATTGGTATTTAAAAAAACCCCACAGAATCTTGAAAAATATTTCAGTTTCCACAAAAAAATATTATGCAGCAAAAACTGTTTTCAACACTGATAATAAATAAGAAATGTTTTTGAGCAGCAATTCAGCATATTAGAATGATTGCTGAAGGATCATGTGACACTGAAGACTGGAGTAATGATGCTGAAAATTCAGCTTTTCCATCACGGGAATAAATTACATTTTAAAATATATTGAAAGAGAAAACAGTTCACAATATAACTGTTTTACTGTATTTTTTTATCAAATAAATCAAGTCTTAGTTATAATCCGTGTTGGGCAGCAGTGTTGGGCAAAGTTACTTTTAAAAGTAATGCATTACAATGTTGCGTTACTCCATAAAACAAGTAACTAATTACGTTACTTAGTTAATTTTTATGGAAAGTAACGTGTTACGTTACTTTCGCGTTACTTTTTAAATATGAGCAGGGCTTGATTGTTTTTAATATAAGAAGTTCTATTTATAGCAAATATAAAAGCCCTTTCACACCAAAAAGTGTAATGAATAAACCTCAGGCTGAAGCAAAAGTAAATTCACGTCTGTACAGTAGAACGCAGGAGAAGAAACAATCTTCAGCAATAAAAAAACTAAGCACAGTTGTTAGTTTATTTAAAGTCATTTTTGCCTATTAGTATGAGTTAACTGGATCAGCAAAGGTCAGCAGCAAAGACATCAGTTAATAAAATGGGATTAGATACATTTGTGTTATTTAACATATTTAATTATTGCAGGTTTGCGTCATATTCTGAGTTTGCATTTCACTGTTTTAATTCATTTTGATGAATACTAAATCTGTTTTTTGTGAGTGGGATGAATTAATGCACATTCACATTTAGTCTAGAACTACAGTAACATCATGTTCACACAGCGCACACAACACCTCTGTACTCCCGATTTCTCCCAATATAGGGACAGGAGACTCAGTCAATAAATGGGAAAACAAAGCAACTTGCATTACTTATTTGAAAAAGTAACTCAAGATATTTTCTTGTAAATTAAAAAAGTAATGTTACTTTACTAGTTACTTGAAAAAAGTAATCTGATTACGTAACTCGCATTACTTGTAATGAGTTACCCCCAACACTGTTGGGCAGTAAGGCATTACTTAGTAACGCGTTACTGTAATTGATTACTTTTTTAGTAACGGAGTAAATTAACGTGTTATAATTTTCAAAATAGTAATTAGAGTATAGTTACAAAGCCGAGGTCTCTATACGTTACTGCAGCGTTACATTGCTTACAGAATCCAGTGATTTCTAATCTAGAGATTGTAAAAAGGATGTAACACACGCATTGTCGAGTCAAGTGCCAGTAGATTAGAGACCTGCTCCCGCGAGACCAGACGCAACAGAGCACGGCGCGGGACAAGATGGGCGAGTGCTGGTGCGGGCGGGTAGACACTCGTGTGTGTGTGGGATGCGGGAGAATAAAATGATTCACGGGACTCCCGCAAAATAGAAATATCTAAACATAAAATATCTAAAACAAATAAATTGTTATTCATCTATTGTACAAAAGCAACATGAACTAATATAAATGATTAACAGGTGCATGCGTATGCAGAGTTTCTATTTAGGCTGTAACATGTGTTTGCAGCATTGAGCAATGCAGTGCTGAAATGTGCATGCTCACGAATCCTCCCATTATAACACACGAATTGTAGACATAATGAAAGATTCATTATGCATATATTTATTGTGTTATAACCGAGATTGCGCTTAACTGGACATGTCGCGCCGCTTGCTTTAGTTACCCTAAAGGTTTGGACTGTTGCGGCTTTCCTCACCACTCTTTCCGGAGCTATGCTGGGATTTCATAAATTTCATGGAGAAAAAAGTTACGTAACTAGTAATGTAACTAATTTCTAATTACTTTTGAAATAAAGTAATCAGAACAGTAACGTGATTACTTTTAAAAAGGAGTAATCAGTAATCAGTAATTTGATTACATTTTCAGAGTAACTTGCCCAACATAATGCAGTGCAGATCAACAAAGCATCCAGAGTAGGTTTTCAGCCTTTTCCTGTTTCCTGTGATGCAGGGCTGATCACCAGCAGTCAGACTCTGGCCTACGCTATCAGTAAGTTTATCAGCGGAGTGCTTTCGGACCAGATCAGCGCTCGCTGGCTCTTCTCCATCGGGCTCTTCATTGTGGGCGCCATAAACATCGCCTTTTCCTGGTCGTCCACTGTCATGCTGTTTACCGTGCTTTGGTTTGTGAACGGGTTCGGTCAGGGTTTCGGACCTGGCCACCATGGGGGAAGGGGCGGCGGAAAGGTGTCAGGCTGACCTTTATTATTAAAGGGGTGATATGATGCTTTTTAAAAGATCATTATTGGTGTAAACAGAATATGTTCGACAGCTTAAGGTAAAAAAAAAAAAACACATTATTTTCCAAATAATGTACATTATTGTTTATCCTCTATGCCCGCCTCTCTCAAAAGCTTTGTTTTCTACAAAGTCCCTCCTTTCGACAAGAGCAGTCTGCTCTGATTGGCCAGATGACCCAGAGCATTGTGATTGGCTGAACACCGCAAGCACTCGTTGGAAATGGAAAAGGGGCGTCCCTTACCATAATCGCGAGCTTCATCTTTCAAAATAAATGTAAAGACAGAGCCCGAAAGGGGAACAGAGTCGCGTGACAGACACAGTGATGAAGTTGGTATGTGTTTGCTGTACACAAGCCACGGTTAAGACAGCTGGCTCCACTCGTGTATGTTACCCTCTCTCTCTCTCTATTCAACACACACACACACCACACCATGCGCAAAACTCCGCATTTGAAAAGTCAATAGCAAATACTTAAACTAATGACAAAACATACTTAGTCGCTGATTCAGAAGCACCAGATTGTCATAGCAAAGTCAGCATTACCTCCTCTCCTAGGTTCATGAAAAACGGTTCTGTTTCCCCATTTTATTTTTAATATTCCATATTAATAAACTTATAATTTAATTTAATTTTTTTTGTATATTAAAATTATAATTTATTAATTTTTTTTAATTATTTAATATTATTTAACCCATTTAAATTTATTTTAAAAATGCATTTGTTGTTCTGTTGTAGTGATCTTAAGAGTGAACTAATGCAAGCTACCCTTTGTGATTTTGTCGTGTTCTTTTTCTACCAAATGCATCACTTTCGGAAGGCCCCCCAAAAATGCTTTGTTTCGACTAGAAACAACAGTGTCTCCCTGACATGGCTGCCTTCAACATAACTGCGGGTACTTGAAAACACGCCTCTTTGCGTGCACATTTGGGGCGGCGTTCGGTTATGAATATTTCCACATCGTGAGGTGATATGGGGGGCGTGTTTGTTCAGAACGAGCCGTTTAGGGGGGCGTGCAGAGTCTTAACTTTGATAAAGAATATCTCTTAAGTTTTGAGACTTTAGTCTATGCAACTTCAGGGATCTTATCTATGCAAAATCAGCTTGTAACACTCCAAAGAGAAAAAAAACTTGAAATCGCATCATATGACCCTTTAAATCCATCAATATGCACCTGTCTTACAGTATTGGCAGTGTGCCCAGAATAGTTGGAAATTCTAACTGCTGACCTCAAGGCTCATGCAGATGGATTGCAGCATGTATTCTAGATGCAACAGCTGATGCCAGCCACATACTTGTGGAGTCAAGCTGGGAGCATTACGATACACTTAAATTTAATTAAAGCAACCAGCAGCAGTTATCTGTGCCTGACCAACCTGGAAACACTTGTTGGTCTGCAATCAAATTAATGTCATTGAGTATTACATAAATATCAGTGGATGATCAAATGCATAATGGTCATTAACAGGCATTGCTCTTGAATTTAAGTTGCCTTTAAGGAAATAAATGTTATTTACTAGCTTTTCAGATTCTAAGTATTATTTACCTAGATTTGTGGACATTTTGTAGTCATTTTAGGTTAAAAATACATAAATAATAAAATGATTATAGTGTAGACTACACCAAACCCTACCCCTAATAGAAAACGTACATTTTTTAATAAAAAAAGTGTTTTAATTTTATGATTTTTTTTTCTCACTTCAAGAATATCCCAAAATCAGGTTTTATTTGCTTTATCCAACATGTTTAAGCAATTTTGACCTCACAGCTAAACTGTAGCTAAATTGACCATGCACCCTGGGTTTTATAAAGAAACTGGAAGGCTTTTCTAGAAATCTAACTTTTAAATACTAGTAAATAACAGTAAATAATAATTTGAATAGCTGTTTTTACACTCTATCCTGTATTGGCATTGTGTTATTGGTTTTCCATGAAAAGTGTTATTAAAATGTCCTTGTACTGGCCTTTTTTCAGTGGTTTGAACCATCTCAGTTTGGGACATGGTGGGCCATCCTGTGCTGCAGTATGAACCTGGCAGGTAGTCTGGGACCCATCATCACTACAGTGTTGGTTCAGTACTATAATTGGAGAATCATCATGTCCATGTCTGGGGTGATCTGCATGACTATCTCTGTCGTTTGCCTTCTGACGGTGAAGAACGAACCCAGTGATGTGGGGTTGCCCAATATTGAGCCTGGTGCTAAAAAGGGCAAAGGGAAAAAGGGAGGTAAGAAAGCAGTGTATCATCTGGTGTTTATTAGTCTATGGAGAGAGACATATTTTTGAAAATTCAGATTTGCCATCACAGTAATACATTACGTTTTGGAATATATTCAAATAGAAAATTGTGTCAATCCACTCAGTCTCCACTCTTTTTCCAGGCCCTAATGACGAAAGCAGTCTTAAAGAGTTCCTGCTGTCTCCTTATCTTTGGGTGCTGTCTGCGGGCTACCTGGTTGTGTTTGGGGTAAAAATTGCCTGCACTGACTGGGGTCAGCTGTTCCTCATGCAGGAAAAAGGCCAGTCTGCTATGATGGGTGAGTTTGGTACTTTATCTCTGTTTATGCTGAAGTCTTCTGTGTTGTTTATGGCCTGTGTTAGGATGCTAATGTGCTTGTGTGTTTTCTACAGGCAGCTCGTACATGAGTGCCCTGGAAGTTGGTGGGTTTTTTGGCAGCATTGGAGCTGGTTATCTGTCTGACAGAGCTGTGGCTAGGGTGGGTTCAGTTTAAAGTAAAATACATTCAAGGAACAGTTCATGCAAAAATTACAATTGCTGAAAATGTGCTCACCCTGAGGCCATCCAAGATGTATATGAGTTTGTTCTTCATCAGAACAAATTTGGAGAAATGTAGCATTACATCCACTTGTCAACCCCCCCCCACAGTCCTCTGCAAGTGAATGGGTGCCGTCAGAATGAGAGTCCAAACAGCTGATAAAAACATCACAATCATCCACAAGTAATCCACACGACTCCAGTCCAGTCTTGTGAAGTGAAAAGCTGCATTTGGTAATAGATAAATCTGTTCAGATGAAGAAACAAACTCATCTACATTTTGGATGGCCTGAGGGTGAGTGCATTTTCAGCAAATCTTCATACTTGCATATGGGTGAACTATTCCTTTAATTTGGGATACACAATCACCCTTAATTGCTATATTGGTGCATCTTCATTATTGGATAAATTAGTTATTTATGAAGAGATCATGTAATCTGTTTAACAGTGAATTCCTGTTTTACAGCAAGGGCTGGGTACCTATGGTAATCCTCGCCATGGGCTACTCCTGATGATGATGTCAGGCATGGCTGTATCCATGTACCTGTTCCGGGTTACCATCACACCAGAGACCCCAGAGGTGATTTTTTTTAATCTAAAAATTATTCAGAGTTATTGAAAAATCTATTTGAGCATCAATTTTTGTTTTATTGTGTTGGTTAAATCATCATGTGTGGTTTCTCAGGAAGCACCACTATGGGTTTTAGCACTCCATCCAATTGCAATCCTCACTGGTGTCTCAGAGAAAGAGGTATATCCAAAAATTCACCACAATGAGAAATGAGATTTGAACTAATTAGCCATCTTCAGTGTCTTTTTTTCTGTTCTGCAGCTTTGGATTTTGATTCTTGGTGCTGCATTTGGATTTTCCTCCTACGGACCAATTGCCTTGTTTGGGGTAATTGCAAGTGAAAGCGCCCCCTCCAATTACTGTGGGACATCACATGCCATTGTAGCTCTGATGGCAAATGGTAAATCTGCAGAAACTGTTTTATGACTAAATGCATTAAAGAGGTCATATGATGCTTTTTAAAAGATCATTAATTTGTGTATTTGGTTTAACAGAATATGCTGACATGCTTTAATGTAAAAAAACACAATATTTTTCAAATACTGTA
This sequence comes from Sinocyclocheilus anophthalmus, assembly GCA_018155175.1. Classification (NCBI taxonomy): domain Eukaryota; kingdom Metazoa; phylum Chordata; class Actinopteri; order Cypriniformes; family Cyprinidae; genus Sinocyclocheilus; species Sinocyclocheilus anophthalmus. The sequence goes on along the minus strand of JADLZN010001498.1, from coordinate 304,574 downwards.
CATTACTGTAAGTCCTCTATGCCCCGCCTCTCTCAAACCGCTTCTTTTCTAACAAGAGTACCTCCCTTCGACAAGCGCAGTCTGCTCGAATCGGCCAGCTACCCAGTGCATTGTGATTGGCCGAACACCGAAAGCACTCGTCGGAAATATAACGCCCCCTACCATAATCGCGAGCTTCATCTTTCAAAAATAAATGTAAAGACAGTAAATAAAGTAAATTAGTTTTACCATCAGTTCAAGCCAGAAAGGGGAACAGACACAGTAATGATGCGGTACACACGACGGGGTTAAGGACAGCTGACTCTCTTGTGATGTGAGCTGTCTCTACTCTCTCTCCAACACACACACAGCACGCGCGCGCACACACACACACACAATGCGCAAAACTCCGCATTTGAACAGTCAATATCAAAAACTTAAACTAATAACAAAACATACTGATTCAGAACTCCAGATTGTCATAGCAAATCGAATTACTCCCTCTAGTCATGAAACGTGTTGTCCATATAAATGCATTGGGTTGTTGTAAGTGATCTTAAGATTGCTAAATGCATCTACTGTTGGAAGGCCAAATAAAGTGCTTTTGCTTCCGCATAGAAACACAAAGCATCTCCACAACATGGCAGCGGCGACAACAGCAAGTATTAAAGTTACGCCTTCTTTTTTTTGCTTGAACATTTGGGCGGCATTATGCTAATGTTTTCACATAGTGAGGTAGATATGTGGGGGCGTGTTAGTAGGAGCCATTTTAGGGGGGCGTGGCAGAGTCATAACTTTGATAAAGAAAATCTCTTTGGTTTTGAGACTTTAGTCAAAGCAACTTCAGGGATCTTATCTATGCACAATCAGCTTGTAACACTCCAAAGAGAAAGGAAACCTTGAAATCGCATCATATGACCCCTTTAAGATAAAATGCTCCATATAACCATAAATTCACAATTATTTTTTCTTTTAGTTGGTGCATTCATTGCTGGCCTGCCATTCAGCACCATTGCCAAACGGTACAGTTGGGACACGGCATTCTGGGTAGCAGAGGTCTCCTGTGCTGTAACAACAGTTTGTTTCTTCTTTGTGCGTAATATGCGGACAAAAATGGGCCACGTGCCTAAAAAGATGGACTAATTCTCTTAATAAATATGATCCAATCAGAGAGCCCTGCCAATGTGACAGTACTCGGTTAGGACATCTGTACTTAAAGGGATAGTCCACCCAAAAATAAAACATTCTGTCATTATTTACTCACCTTCATGTCATTCTAAATTTGTGGAACACAAAATAAGATATTTTGAAGAATTTTGATAGCCAGTTTTGGTTCCCATTGTATTGTTGGTCCATATTAAGAAAGTTTGAAACATGAGGGTGAGTAAATGATAACTGGTTTTTCATTTTTCGATGGACTATCCCTTTAAGGAACTGTTTTAATGTCAGTGATACTGTTGTAAAAATGTATATTTTTAACTTGCATTTAAATTACCTTCAGTATCACATTAATTGTTTTTTGTCAGCAACATTCACACACTTCACAGATAAAGTGTCTCTGCTGTACATCTCTCAGAAGAACAGAATTTGTATTACTGTAAGAACAGAAATGTTTACACACTTAAATATATAAGTTGTTTACTTTCTTAGTACATATTAACATGATTTGTTTCACATGAATGTTGTTTCACTTACCACAAGCTTTTTAAGCTTGTTAATTTTTTGAAGTAACAGCTTTAAAGCTTGAGTTATGTGCTGAATTGAAGATCATCTCTTTCCAGTGTACAGACTGTCTTACATAGACACATATTGTTCTTTTGCACTTTAGATATCTGTACTTTTGCCTTCAGTATTACAGCAAAAATGTTATTTTTTCTGAATATGTACCCAGTAATTTAATGCAAACAGCAGCATACTTTATGTATAAAGGTGTAAAAATGTAGTATAAAAGTTTATTGCAACTAAGTTGTTTCTTACGTGTCATTTCACATCATTTTTAACATTGGTCTTGGTAATATTTTTCCTGCCTTAATTTATTTTCGTGAGCTTAACTTATCTTATTCATGTTGTAGTTTTAGTATAGTTTTGCAAACATTGTGTTGTGAAATATATTGTTATAAATATCTAAGGTTTATTAAATTAAAAATGAGGGGTGATTTCTGGTATACTGGGTCACTTTTTACCACTGAGATGATAAAAATTGCATCTAGTTATCTTGAATTAATTAATATATATGTATATCAGTCTCTTATGCTCAGCAAGGCTACATTTATTTGATAAAAAAGTAATATTGTAATATTGTGAAATGTTATTATAATTTAAAATAACTGTTTTTTTATTTAAAAATGTTATATTCCTGTGATGCAAAGCGATTTGACCTATCATGATCCAGTCTCCAGTGTCACGGATCTTCAGAAATCATTTGATATGCTTGATTGCTATAAAGAAACAAGAAACAACTGATGGGAAAAACAGTTGTGCTGCCCAATATTTTTGTGAAAACCATTTTTCATGGTCCTTTGAGAATTAGAAAGTTCAAAATAACATCATTTATTTGAAATAGAAATCACTTGTAACATTATAAAATTATTTACTGGCGTATTTTTAAAAGTGTAAAACAGGTAAACAATGACACGTTTTTTTTTTTATTTTGGGGGACTAATTCCCTAAATTTACCTCACGTTTCTACACGAGAGCTTTTGGCCTCGTCCGCCTTCCATAGCCGCACTCACTCCAGTCCTGCAGGCGGCGGCCGTGAACCAGTGAGCGCTAAGACAGCACGCGCTGCACCAGACGAAGCGCACGCGGACAAAGCGGACGTATGCGTGCGCGACTTCCTTTCTCTTCCGCAGCTCGCGACGCCTCAGCATGGTGAGTGCTCGAACGACTATACAATGTAATAAAAGATCACTTCTCACGTGTAATAGCCGTATTATAACAACGGTGTCCTACGTTTTTAAGCACGATGAATAATATAATGTAGCTTTAGTGGGCCATTTCAGCGTACGTGTTTGCGCATCGTGCGCGAGGCCTGAACACGCGCACCGCATTACCACACATTGATTTATTAAAACTATGTAATTATTAAAATACGCATTTATTTATGCATGTGATCGAAATGAGTTTTCTGTAACTGTCTAGCCGCCCAAGGATAGTAAGCAGAAGAAAGATGCGGGCAAGTCCAAAAAGGACAAGGATCCCGTTAACAAATCCGGAGGCAAAGCGAAGAAGAAGGTAAAATACTTGGAACTCTAGTGTTTACCTCACGTAAGAGACATGCCAGTCATTAAGTCATTAACTGTGATTGTATACTGTAATTGTGTGCATGGATTGCCATTTTTGTTCTTGAGTAGAAGTGGTCCAAAGGAAAGGTGAGGGACAAGCTGAACAACCTGGTCCTCTTTGACAAGGCCACATATGATAAACTGTACAAAGAAGTTCCCAACTACAAGCTGATCACACCCGCTGTGGTCTCTGAGAGGCTGAAGATCAGGGGCTCGCTGGCCAGGGCTGCTCTGATGGAGCTGCTCAACAAAGGTGATCATTTGATGCTCTAACAATGAATGTGATTGATTTCAGAAAAGTGGTGCTAGAAATTCTGCAAGTGTGTAGTGAACCTAGCACACATTGCATTCTCTAATGCAGGTCAAAATCAGCACATTCAGAGATGTCTTGAGTTTTATTATGAATCCATTATGGAGTGACATTTTGCGTTTGTCGTTGTCAGGTCTGATCAAGCTGGTGTCCAAGCATAGAGCTCAGGTGATCTACACCAGAAACACCAAGGGCACAGATGAGGTAGCTCCAGAGAAGGAGGCATAATATGGTGATTATCAATTTGGAATATCTCATTTTCATATTTGATGCCCTCTATCAGCTAGTTTCATCAACTGGTCTCCTATATTGATTGTTTATTCATCTCCCTTTCAGATTGCACCTTGGCTTGAGTTATGGTCTTTTGTATAGGTAAATAAACAACCACAAAATGAAACTTGCGTTTGTGCATTTCTTCAACAAAGTGAATATGTACCTACATTGTAAGTGTTTGTACTAGTAGGAATCATTATGCACAATTTTGCGAATGTATATTGTGGTTTATGACAGTAGGATGTTATGAATCTGGGGTTTAAGTAACTAAACCAAGCTTAATTTCTCCCAATTAAAACACGGACCAGATCATAATCTGAAATGTATTGCTTTTCTGTGAAGTTTTCAAGACTAAAAATTGGTTATGGTGTTATTAAAATGGTCATTTTAGACAAGTAGGCCATTTTCAAATTATGCTATACATTTGCCATAACTTAAACATTTTTCATCTGTATGGTGTTTTTTTTTTTTTTTTGGTAAAGTACAAATAAGAGGAACATGGCATGCTTTAATCAAAGCAAGAGTATTTTAGCAAATATCACTGATAAACAACTTCAAATCAGCACCTACCATCACTGAAGTTCAGTTGATTTTAGCACAAAGTACTTAATGTGAAACTGAGGCACAATAGAAGTGACACCATATTTTCATGTTGCCTCTTCATATTTTAATAAGGCTTAAGAGGCAGCAAGACATTAGGAAATGGTGAGGTGATAACCAGTGTAAGACCGAACAAACAACAAGGATCTTTCATTTCATCTACAAAGCTGGGGATTTGACATTTGCATTGAGGTCCAACACTAATGCATCAACAAAGTCTTCAATAGTAGGGGTTTTCTGTAGCATTCCTGAGAATCAAAAATATGAGTGTGAATATTTACTCTTAAGACTGACAGTTATCGAGGTCTTACAGAAAATGTAATTCTGAGTGGTGTTTTTACCTTGGACCATCAGCACAGGCTCTTTACTGCCTCCATGAGCAAGCATCTCTCTGCGATAACGCTCTCCCATCACTCTGCAAATGACAGTTCATCTCCTTTACTTTTTAAAGAGAACAGACACCTTATACAACTACATATTTTGTATGTTTTGTTAGTGAACAGTCACTATAAAACAAAATATTTTACATTAAATGTAAACAATTAAAAATAAGTATTTCCAGTTGCCATGAGTACCAGTTTGATGTACATTATTTGTGCACTCCGCATCCATCATTCTATATATATATTATGCATATGATAAAGGTGTTGTAAATGGCATGAGGAGTTGAAATCTCCACACTGACCTGCTGAAGGGGTCCTGTAGAAAGCACTGCCTCCACACCATCGAGGCTATCGCCCTGGACATGAGGTAAGAGTAATATTTTGCACCATAGCCAACCAGGTGACTAAATCTCAGCTGCCAAGCCTACATCATCGGAGAAAATGTAAGATGAGCATTTTGTTTTTTAAATCGTAGGTCATAGAACATGAAAAAATATATGTAATAATTAGACAAAATGTGCAGAATCTGAGATGTGTCCGTGATGCTACCACTCACTGTGTCATGAACATATGGTAACCCGTAAAATTTCTCCTGCACTTCTCTGAGGATGTCAGTGGTTGATCTGTATTGTGGTTTTCCATGATAAACCTGGTCCAAAGCTGCATAGAAAATCTGTAAAGAGAAGCATTGCACCATCCAAAAGAATATGAATCACTAGAAGACTTGATATATAAAGCCTACTGTATCATATTTGTTACACAAATTTCTAAGGCCTCTAAATTATCAACATAATCAAAACTTTGAGGAAAAACCTATTCTATCTACTACACACACGCCTTCTGTCGTCTGATTGATAGTTTTTCTTTTACGAAGTAAAAGGCTTTTTAGTTTAATTTACAGTTGTGGTCAAAATTTTACATACACTTTGCAGTATCAAATTATATTAAATTATCATTAATTATTTTACCAAAATAAGAGGGATCGTACAAAATGCATGTTATTTTTTATTCAGTACTGTCTGAATAAGCTATTAAACATAACAGATGTTTATATATACTCCACAAGACAAAATAATTTGTAAAAATGACCCCGTTCAAAATTTTACATGCGCTTGATTCTTAACACTGTGTTGTTTCCTGGATGATCTACAGCTGTGTTTTTGTTTTGTGATAGTTGTTCATGAGCCCCCTTTTGTCCTAAACAGTTAAACTGCCTGCTCTTCTTCAGAAAAATCCTTCAGGTCCCAAAAATTATTTGGTTTTCCATCATTTTTGTGTATTTTAACCCTTTCCAACAACGACTGTATGATTTTGAGATCCATCTTTTCACATGAGGACGGCGGCCTGCTGAGCGGAGCATACGCAGCTATTAAAGAGGTTCCAAAACTCACTGGATGCTCCAGCCAGAAGGAAAAATTAGTAAAATAATTAACATTTTGCAGATACTGCAACAATTTGTGAATTGTATGTACAATTTTGACCACAACTGTAGTTTAGTTTTCAGGTCTCGGTTCATGAGTCTATTTGCTTTGAAATCTTTCCACAATCTTTTCAAGTAAATGTAATATTGTTAGAAATATTTCAAGTATCTACTCGACTATAGTTCACATCCCACAATTACTCCTGACTCATTAAAGTGGACTTTATTCATACCAGCACAATAGATCTCCATCACAGAGCAGTGAAATCTGTTTTTAGTACCTGTAGCTGAGTATCAGCAGCACTACAAACCCTCTTAGACTCACATAAACGGGACACTAGGTTCTCCGGAAGAGGCTGGAGAGAACAAAAAACATGTTACATCAACATGCAGTTCTTCTGATGGGGTTCAGATACATAGAAGATGATCTCTGAAGTAGGTATGTGCACAAACATACCTCTCCCGTCTGATAATGTCGTGCAAACTGGCTCAAAACTCGATAATCTGAGGCAAAATACTCCATCAGAATGGAAGGGACTTCAGCAAAGTCTGTGGAGCACCTGGTTCCTTTATAGATACATAAATCAAATTCAGATCAGTTATTTGTCATGTAAATTAAATTTATGTGTAAACACAAAATAACCCTGAATATTCATTTAACTCTGACCTGTGACGTGCTGATAGTGTGTCCTGCCTAACATGGAGTGCATGGCATGTCCCATCTCATGGAAGAGGTTCTCCACCATAGAGGGGGTGAGCAGAGATGGGGTTCTGCCACTGGGTGGAGGTAAACTCAACATTAGCACCACAACAGGCAGCTGGTAAACACCATCTTCCCTCAGCCGCCCACCACGGATGGTGAAGTGACAGTCCTGCCATATATGGAAATAGTAGGTTGAATGTACTTATAAAGCAAAAACATTTTATTTTTACTGAAATATATATATAAATATAAAAACTATATATGTACACACACTACCCTTGATAGCTTGGGGATTTTTTTAATGTTCTTGAAAGAAATCACATATATGGAAGCCTGTTTCTGCTACTGAATTAAAAAAAATGGGACTTTTTATATCACAACTTCGAACTTTAAATCTGCAATTCTGAGGGAAAAAAAGGTCTGAACTGCGAGAATTACTCAGATGAAAAACGTGCAATTCGAGAGAAAAAAAGCAATATCTCGCAATACTGACTTTTTTTTTTTTTTTACATCTGCAAGTTATGTCTCACAATTCTGACATTTTTTTCTCAGAATTGCAAGTTATGAAGTCCGTATTGCAATTAAAAAAAAGTCTGAATTGTGAAATAAAAAAGTCGCAATTACCTTGTTTTATTCCGGGCTTCCACACTGACTAAATAAAAACATCAGTTAAAACACGTTAAGTTCGTGAAATATAACATTTAAAATAACTATTTTTCTTGTAATATATTTTACATTGTAATTTATTCCTGTGATGCAAAGCAAAATTTTCAGCATCATTAATCAAGTCTTTAGTGATCTTTCAGAAATCATTCTGATATGCTGATTTGCTGCTCAAAAAAACTTTCTTGTTATTATCACTGCTGAAAACAGTTGTTTCTTAATACTTTTTGTGGAAACTGTGATGGAAAGGTCGAAAGAACAGCATTTATTTAAAATAGAAATATTTTGTAACATTAGAAATGTCTTTAACATCACTTTTGATCAATTTAAAGCATCTTTGCTGAATAGAAGTATTAATTTCTGTCCCCAAACTTTTGAAATTCACTTGTGAGTTATGTATGTGTGTATGTTCATTAGTTTCACCAATATTATGTATATCCAATTTAATTATATATCAGCATTGTACAGAATCAGTCAAGAGCAGCCAGCTGTACCTGGTGAGGTTTATCAGGTCTGCGGAAGAAATCACAGTAGATGTATCCCAGAAGTCCCTCTGTTTCATGGACCACAGCCTGTTGGCAGCATAAGAAACAGTAAATAAAGCTGTCCATCTGTTTTAATACATCTGTGAGTGATCGACAGAGAGCTGGTCTTGAAAACTGAGCAAACAAAGATGGAGGACAGAATCTTACAAGCTTTCGAACATCTTCACTCCACAGTTCGCCCATCTTCGGCTGCTCCGCTTGAAAATAAACCCCCAGAAGCTGCATGAAAAGACGGTTGAGTCCCTCCATGCAAGCGCCCAGAGAGAAGTACGGGCTGTAAACGCTGGGATCAATGTTAAACCTGCAGGTACATGAATGTGTATGAGGATAAACAGGAAGCAGATGGCATATCCAGAGGGATGTATACATGAAAACACCTTACATTTCGGTTCGTATGGCACTGCTGAGGTACGCATGATCCCACGGCATCACTTCCTGACATGTGTAAAACAATATTTAGGAAATCTGTCAGCATTTGTGATGCAAACGAACAAAAGAAAAGCAAAACAGCATTCACAAAACAAATCCAGAGCAAAAAAAATAAACATTTACAGGATTTGTTGTGTGTGTTTTCTTCTTCATCTCTTTCATCATCTTGAAGTCCCTTGATGTTCTGTATTATGACAAACAAACAGAGTAAACATTACAACACATCAAAGACTACCATTCAAAAACAGCAATTAGTGCCAAACATACCTGTCAGAGAGTTTTTCTGTTAGCAGCCTCAAAAACTTCATCACATTCTCTGTAAAACAAATTTGTTTACAAATTCGTTTTCGTTTCTCCTTCGTTTGCAGCTTTTACATAAAAGTAGCTATGAGGACTGTAGCCAGCAGTAGGCCTGTCGCAATAATCAATATATATCGACTTATCGCGCAATATATGTACATGACCTCAATATTTTTGGTGACGCAATATATCGCCCATTATATTTACTTAAAAATTAATGTCACCATGTTTTGCACATTCCACTTGCGCCTGTCTTTTGCAGCTTCTCGTACATAAAGTGGTGTAGTCATGAGGTGCTAGTTCAAATTTAAAAAAAGCTTAATCAAAAAAAGTTTCATCTGTAGATATGGTCTTGTTTAGGGATCTGTGTCTTTGTGCATACATCTGACTCCTAAGTAGTGATTGTGTTTTTCAGCAATAAGTGCGCACCCTTAATTTACAGAGAAAAAAGGTCAGGAAAAAAATCTGTAGATGGAAAAAATCTCCATACAAGTTATTTGTGAATTTTTATTTTTTCTACTTGTTACTTTGCACTTTTTTGTTAGAAATGTTTATTTACTATTTATTCAGGTTTTTTAAGGTATCTAATATTTTGATACTTATTTTCCATGATCTAAATATTCTTAAAATTTTAAATTTTGTTGCCATTTGGAAGTGTGTAGGCCTTCTTGCATTATTATGCTGTTACATTATGATTATATATTCAGTGGCATAAAGTGGTCTTTAAAATGACAATAATATCGCTTATCGCAATTATTTCTGGGGCAAAACATCGCACAACCAAAAGTTGTTACCGTGACAGGCCTAGCCAGCTGATGACGCTCTGATTATTTTACCTGGGGTTTTAGCCATTGTTCCTTTCAAAGCTCTGTGTGCAAACGATTCATAGCCCACTAATGTTGCCAGTTCATGTCTACAAGCCAAAAGCTCATCCAGACAAAGCAAGAGACTAGTGTTGGGGTACAGAAAGATTTTATACGCAGCTTCCCGCACCTACCAGAGGGAAGAAAAAAAGGCGCTTACGGAACATGCAAATGAAAGCGAACCTTGCTAAAAAAGCTTGCGTAAACAGCCAACAGCATATCACACCACAGGGATGTGATGGATTTATGTGCACCTTTAAGCTCAAGCAACAATCAAAGAGATGGTAACTACATAAACAGAATCATTTGATCACACGCACCAACTCATTAGGAGAGTCAGCATGCAACCCGCCGATCTGAACACGGTTTCCATCTATGGAAAAGCAGTGGCGGATGTGTTCTGGTAGAACTTGCTTATCTATGGCGTTTGGGAGCTGAGAGCCACTCAGAAACTCGTGGTAAAGATCCAGAAGCTTCACATTCAGAGCGACAGCCTTACTCCTCTGAGATGATTCATAAAGAAATATATATATAAAATCAGTAGGATCACATTAAAAAGGGCTTGTAATTTGGGCTTAAAGGATTGTTCTCACCTTCGATTCATCCAGATGTATTCCACTGATCTCAAAATCAAACATGAAGAGCTCTGCCACTCTTCTAAACCAGCAACAGAACCATAGGAAAGAAATTCAGCAAGGATGCATTAAACTGATCAATGACAGTCAAGACATTTATAATGTAACAAAATATTTATATTTTAAATAAATGCTGTTCTTTTGAACTTTCTATTCTTCAAAGAATCTTGAAAATATGTATCACTGTTGTATATTAATGTATATTAAGCAGTTTCAACAACTGTTTTCAACATGGATAATAATAAGAATAATAAGAATAAGAATAATATTTCACAATATTACTGTATTTTTGATCAAGACATCGTTCAAAAACATTAACAAATCTTACCCATTCCAAATGTTTGAACACATATGAACAGTTTTTAGTCTAAAGTCGTTTCAGAAATTCATCTTCTCCTGTTCAACTTCACATTTAAATCAAATTTAATAGGATTTTTTAAAGTTCACCTGCCTTGTGTCTGAGTCCAGTGTGGCCAGAACAGCCTCGTTTCCCAGCAAATTCTTCAGGCTCTGACACAAATCGACGTTTGTATTGAGTCTGTAATATACACGAAAATAAAAATAAAACACAAATACTGTTTAACAGTACTGCCAGAACAACCAGATGACAGATACACACATTTCCACAAGAGTTCCAATTTCAACGCAGGTCCTTTCTGCTGCCTCCCGGAACGCAGCATCCGGATGAGCCACTTTGATGAAATCTGCCTGCAAATGAAACACTTGTGAGATTTAACAGACCCCTAACAAGAATCACAGTTTATGTTACGCCAACTTAATTAAATTTACCAGGTCTGCAACTCTGCATAAGCTGTCAGACAGCTGATCAAATGTTTCCACAGTGACGGCACCAGGAGGATGTGTGCAAGCCTTGTGGACCAGAAACTCTGCCTCCCTGAGAGCCTGATGCTGAGCCATCTGGAAACCGGCAGGACCGCTGAGCTCTGGTACTCCAAACAGACCCTGAGAACAGAGAGGAGAGAGACTGACTTTTATTTTACACAGCAAAACAAAGCCTTTCCAGAATGTTTGAACATCCCCCATTAATGTCTTTTCGTAAAGCAAAGAATTTAAAGAGCTTTTTCGTTAAGTCTGATGTATGTACAAGCCCCTTTAAGTCTCTATTATTTGTAATTCCTCCGGTTAACTACAAATGTGGAAATTGCACCCCAAATGTCAATATACCAGGAGATTGAACTATTTTTCACATCCTAGAACAGGCAAAGATATGTTTATAAAAAATGTCATCACTTGCAATTCATGTAACGTCATTTATGCTATACGCTGTCCATGTGGAATGCTGCATGTTGGTGAAACATCAAGAGAATTAAGAGCTCGTATATGTGAACACCGTAGCGCCATATGACGTGGAGACATGAGTAACCCAGTAGCACAACATTTTAAAGAATATTCACATTCTATGTGTGAGTTTTTTTAAATTTTGGCATTGAACAAGTAGTAGGTCAGGGAGGAGATATTGTTGTGAACCGTAAATCCAGGGAGACTTTTTGGATTTTTACTTTAGAAACATTATTTCCCAAAGATCTCAATCAAGAAATTGGTTATGGTATGTTCTACTGATCTTTTTTTCTTTCAATCTTGTTTGGAAGCCACTCCCCTAATTGGCAAAGTAGCACATTTGTTACTGCTGGACTTGAAGTCTGATGAAGGCCTGGATAATGGCCAAACGCTACCATGTATTTTAACCAATAAAGTTGGATTTCTTCAAGAGTGAGTGTTGCACCTTTTCTAATTGACAGAGCAAAACAAGGTCATTACAACTGTAGTCATTTGCATGGAAGCCTGTTTCCGCCACTGAATTTTGACTTTTTATATCATAATTCTGACTTTATTTCTCGTAATTCTGACTTTTTCTATTATTTCTGAGTCTACATCTCACAATTCTGACTTTCATATCGCTCAACTGAGATGTAAACTCCCAAACTGGGAGATATAAACTCACAAATGCAAGAAATAAAGTCAAAATTGTGACTTTATTATAAGAAGTTTATATATCTCCCAAATGGGAGTTTAAATCTTGAAATCTCAGAACTGTGAGAACTGTGAGAAAAAGTCGCAATTCCATACATTAGCCAATACATAAAAAAATATTATAATCATAATACACCGTAAGCAATAAAAATATACAAAATTATATCATTAATTCAAAAAACACTTTATAAAAATATAAAACTAACAAAATAACGAACTATAAAATAATTACAATACTAAAAAAAACAATAAATGCTTTATACAAAATAACAATAATGAATTGAATACAGACAGATACGTGTACCTAAATTATTTTACTGTTAAAGCGTATATTAGAATGTATTCTAAAAGTCTCACCACATTTTTCTGTAAAGGTTCAAGTCGTTGGTGCTGAACATTAAATGCTGCTCCGACAGCAGACCATGTGTTGACGCTGCGTCTGTAGAGCGCGAGCGCGTTCGAGCGCTGCAGCAAGAGCCGCGAGCAGCGCATCACTGACCCTCACACACAACACTGTTTAACATTACAGCATAAGCTCCTGAGAAAGCTCACTGTGAAACAACCAGGCCGGATCGGCTCTTGCAAAGTATTATGCAAACATAAGTAATTAACTAAAGTTTCCCAGGGTGTAAATCTGCAGAGATCCGCTGTGGATTTCACCTCTCATGTGAAACCGCCAGAGACGATTTCACTTCAGCACTTTCTATAATCAACAATGAAAACGTGAAAAGGCTTTAGTTAAGAAAATATCATCCAGAAATGTATGTTATATTTATATGTTTCAGAAATGCGCTACGTTATGTTTAGCAATGTTGTGGTTAATTGGGGTTTGTTTCATACACTAACGAAACTGCGAGGACGTTGGGTAAATGGTGTGTGACGTCAAGCTCAGACTAAATAAATCCATCCAAAGCCGCAAAGAAAAGGTCGCTCTGCCCTTGTTCTTCATTAATACACAGGCGAAAATGTTTCACAGGAAGATTAAGCGTTGTTGTGTAAGTTAATGGCCGGTTTATTTAGTCATCTGTGGAATTAATGTTGGTTTAAAATCGGAAAATAAATAGATCACATGTGTCACATACTGGCCAAAGACTTATAAACACAGTTTATGTTACACTGATTAATGTAACATACAAATACTATACATATTTATATATTTTGCTATTATATTGTGGAGTGACACTTTCATAAAAGTTTCTGTATTCCTCTGATTAATTCAATTAAATAATTGAATTTTTTAAAAAAGTTTGATCTACCAAATCAAACGTTCAAATTTTATGCTCTTCAACTGATCTGGCAAATGCCTTGAGCCATTTTTTTCATGTTTTATCTTGTGGGTCAGATAGGTTTGTTTTTCATCAAATGTTCATAAGGGAGCATTAGCTTTACAAACCTACATTAGAAATAGCAGGAGTGTGGCACTAAACACAAAACTCAGACACTCCCTTGCCTTAAGCTGAAGTGTGTTCGAATACAAACAAAAACCCTTATGGCAAACATTTTCTAGGTCATCACAGTCAGAGAGAGTTTGGGTGGGGGTTGGGGTTAAGATCACATATGGTGGGCAACAGCTCATCCATTAATCTTATTAGGCAGATTCTCTGTTTTCGTGTGGGAACCGAAACAGAGTGACTGTTGATGTCACTTCCTGTGCCAGCAGGTGCCATTTATGAACTTGGATCCATCTGCCTCACATCTGGGGCAAGTTCAAGCTGAAACCGATGTGCAACGTTTTGCTACGGTTTCCGGTTTGAACGACACGTTTCCTGGAAACGGTGTGAAACAGGGTTTGAGATGCGTTTTCTCTTGTATGGTGGGTGTGTCAAAAATGTCAGCCCAATCAGCAGCAACATGTATATAAACCACACGGTATTAAAGAGACAACTGGCACTATGTAATTAACATCCAAATAAATTCACAAGAGCAAGTATATTGTTAGCACATGTTTATTTACATTAAGGCAAAATAACTGAAATAGTAAGAGTATAAGTATAGATCTGGAACTTCTTTTTTAAGTCTGTATAAATATAATTTAGTAATTGCAATGTCTTCTGGTCCATATCCTTTCCTTAGGAAGGTGTGCTAAATACTGATTAATGTAACATAAAAATACTATAAATATTTATATATTTTGCTATCGCATTGTGGAGTGACACTTGCATAAACTTTTATATACTCCTCTGATTATATAAATATGGTAAATGGTAAATATTACAATATCATAGCACAACAACAGTGATCAGCAATAATGATAAGCCTAATACTCACAATAAAAATAATAAGGCCATATAGATCATAACACAGTCTCGGAGGTAAGAAGTGGATTATCCTTCACCTGAAATGTTTGTCTTTTCATCCTGAAATGCGAGGCAAATGTTGGATCACAATAATTAGGAACCACAGTTTGCACAAATCGCTTCACTCGATTGGGATGTTCTCTTTTATTCTGGACGCCAAGGGCAGTGACTGTAACATCGAGCGTATTTTGCAGTATTAAACACGTATTTATACCAATTTCATCAGGCTCTGAAAATTCTTCAAAAAGAACACAAAGAATGGCCTTCTCAGCTGCCATAGTTGTAACTCTTGCGTCATCAGAACGGAGTGTTCAATGCACCACCGTTTCCGTTTAAAAAGCGTTTTGCACCGTTTTGTCGGGGCTGAACGCAGCCCTCATTTGCCATTTAAGATACTCACATCGACTAATAACATGTAAATGTGAATGATTTCATATGTGTGTATATTCATCTGTCATATTAAATGAATAAAGTATAAGAAATAGACCAGTCATAGATATCAAAGTTGTTGGCATTGCATTTAAATCCTTGCACATAATAAAAACTGAAAAAGAAAATCTTCAAATACATTTTGTCAAATGATTACTCACCATACCAACGAAATGTGATTTTAGCTATAAAATGACTTATTTTGACATAAAATAACAAAGACATGTATTAATTACTTTTGAAAAGTACATAAGCGACATACAGCTGAATAAATGTGTTTTTACCTGGATCCTAAATTAACTAGATTTAGTTGAAACCATTGAAACTAATTCCTAGACAACTAGTCATGAAAAAAGTTGAAAAAAGTGTCAATTATTCACAAAAATCTAAATATAGACAAACTAAAAGTTCTATAGTATTAACATGTAAAATTTTGGGCACATAATACCATTTTTATATACTACTGTAGTTTTATATATATATTCTGTTCTGTTTTCTCTCATTTTATTTTAGAGCTATAGTAAAACTGAAAGTTTTAATTTTCTATATATACAGTATATAGTTTTTATGAACTTTTAATGTTATTTTAGTACACTGAGTCAAACTAAATGAAAATGAGAAATGTTTCCTTGGCAACCAGCTAAAATAAAAAAAATTAAAAATTTCAGTTAACATTTGTTTTATTTCAAGTAACAACTCTATGGTTTTAGTTTTAGTTAACTGTAATTGTCACGAATCCTGTCCATGGACTTCCGTTCAATCACCACCAGAGGTCACCCTTCCATTACATTGACTCTCGCACTACACAAAGTGTTGCATGTCATCCCGGATTACATATCCCATCATCCATTGCACTGATTGCACACAGCTGTAACCAATCACACATTCACTATATAACACTAACTCAGATCCCTTTCAGGTGGCCGAGTATTGTATGCGCATATCGCTAGTTGTGATAGCTACGTTACGGAGCCTGCTTTAAGTTTCTTAGTCTTAGCCTAGTCTTGCCTTTTCTGTGTTTTCTCGTGTTCTGATCATTGCCTGTGTACTTTGGATTACCTCTCTCGTCTTGCCCTGTTCGGATACTGTTTGCCCCTGCCTGGACCTTTGCTTTATACCTGGTTTATCTCTCTAGTCTCGCCCTGTTGGATTACGTTCGTCGTCGACTGACCCTCGCTTGTTTACCGGACTACCCTTGCCTTGTCTTCTACATACCAGTTTGCCTATGTCTGACCTATGCCTGTTTATGGCCACGTCTTAATAAAAGCTTTGCACATGGATCCGCACGTCTCATGTTCTGGTTATTCCGTAACAGAATACTCGGCCACACAAGGATCCAGCAGCTTTTCCCGTGGACATTGGCCAGGTATGGACACTGCCAAACTATTATTAGCCTTAAAGCAGGGTACACGCCCGCTTGAAGGCTATATTCAAGAGTATCCGGGACATTGTGTGTATTCTATTGCCAGATGTGTGCTAATAGAACTTTTTTTTGGATGAGTAAATGAACCCGTTGAACCGATTAATCCATGAGGTCCCGTTTTCTCGAAGCGATTTTGTGGATTTTCTTGCTGTGGTGATCCGTGTCACGGTGGGGGTTGCGGAGAAACATGACGACGAGTCGCTTGTGTAATGGCGGCCACACTAGAGCACGCTCACAAAATGGTGGCGACAGCGGAGTTTGATCGCAAAATGGCGGACGCAACAGCACCCCATTATGTCACAGCTGCTCTTCATGAATCAAGTCAAGTCACAGTTGATCTTCCTGAGTCCAGTCAAGTCACAGCTGATATTCATGAATCAAGTCAAGTCACAACTGATCATCATGAGCCAAGTAAAGTCAAAACTGATCATCATGAGTCAAGTCTAGCACAGGTGATCATCATAATCAAGTCAAATCAAAGTTGATCGTCGTTAAAAAGGTCAAGTCACAGTGATCGTCAGAGACAAGTCAAGTCACGACTTATCTTCATGAACCAAGTCAAAGTCACAGCTGATCTTCCTGAGTCCAGTCAAGTCACAGCTGATCTTCATGAGTCAAGTCAAGTCACGGCTGATCTTCATGAATCAAGTCAAGTCACAGCTGATCTTCCTGAGTCACGTCACGTCACGGCTGATCTTCATGAGTCACGTCACGTCACGGCTGATCTTCATGAGTCACGTCACGTCACGGCTGATCTTCATGAGTCACGTCACGTCACGGCTGATCTTCCAGAATCACGTCACGGCTGATCATCCAGAGTCACGTCACGTCACGGCTGATCATCCAGAGTCACGTCACGTCACGGCTGATCTTCCAGAGTCACGTCACGACTGATCAACCAGAGTCACGTCACGTCACAGCTGATCGTCAGGAGTCTTGTCATGTCCTGTCTGTTGCACCCAGATCTTCAAGGACAGTCTTTCGGTATCCCCGTCTGGTATCTAGTGTGAGGGATACACCACTGGTGTCTGCACGCACAGCTGATATCCCCAAACCCACTCACTCTAACCCTTCTGTTCCTGAACTTATTCCCCTATCTGAAGTATTTCACCTGATGGGGATCGCTTTTTGGTGTGTTTGGGCTGCATACACCACCACAGAACTCCCAGAGGTGGCGGCGTCCACTATTAGGTCTCCAGAGGTGGCGGCTGAAGCTGCAGAATCTCAAGAGTTAGTGGTGCTCGCTGCTGTGTTCCCCGAAGCAATGGTGCCCGCTGCAGTTTCTCCAGAGGTGGCGGCGCATGCTGCAGAACCTCCCGAAGCGGCGGTGCTCGCTTCAGCTCCTTCCGTGGTGGTGGCACCCAAAAACGCACTTTCAACCTGTCATGTCAAGGTCGAAGGAACCTTTGCCGAACTCTCCCTGTATCTTGAGGGCACTACTGTAGAACCTCCAGAGGTGGCGGCACCTGCTGAAGAACCTCCCGAGGTGTCAGTAGTACCCACCTGTGAACACTCTGCACGTCCTGTTCCAGCCAAGGAGGCCGTCCATGAACTCTCTGCCTGTCCTGTTACGGCTATGGAGGCCGTCTGTGAACTCACTGCCCATTCTGTCATGGCTATAGAGGCTGTTTGCAAACTTTCTGCTCATCCTGTCACGGCCATGGAGGCCATCTGTGAACTCACTTCCCATCCTGTCACGGCTATGGAAGCCTTTTGTGAGCTCTTTGCCTGTCCTGTCACGGTTATAGAGGCCGTTTGCGAACTCACTGCTCGTCCTGTCACAGCTATAGAGACCATTTGCGAGCTCCCTGCTCGTCCTGTCACGGCTATGGAGGCCATCTGCGAATCCTCGTCCTGTCCTGTCACGGCTATGGAGGCCGTCTGTGAACTCTCTTCCTGTCCTGTTCCGGCTAAGGAGGCCGTCTGTGAACTCTCTGCCTGTCCTGTCACGGCTAAGGAGGCCGTCTGTGAACTCTCTGTCCATCCTGTTACGGCTATGGAGGCCGTTTACGAACTATTGTCTCATCCTGAACCGGCAAAGAAGGCCATTTGTGAACTATTGCCCTGTCTCAACCCAGCCGAAGAAGCTGTTTCTGAACTCTCAGCCTTTTCTGTCACACCTGAAGATGCTGTCTGTGAACTTACTGACTGTTCTGCTGCAGCTACAAGGGCTGTTCAGGAATTCTCATCTCTGTCTGTCACTGTCATGAAAAACTTTAATGAACTTCTTGTGTTCCCTGCCTTGATCCTTGTTACCATGAATGCACTGCCTGTTTCTCGTATCTCTGCTTTTCCTAGGTCTCAGTATCTGCCAGGGTCTCCTGACCAATCTGGCCCTCCGTGGTGGGCTTCTGCTCTGTCTGCTCTGCCCTGGTGGGCTTCTGTCCCGTCTGCTCCTCCGTGGTGGTCTTCTGCTCCGGCCTGGTGGTCTTCTGCTCCTCCGTGGTGGTCTTCTGCTTCGCTTGTGGTGGTCTGCTTTCTGGTTCTGGTGGTCTTCTGCTCCGTCGTGGGGATTTTCGGTCCCGTCTGCTCTCCTGTGGTGGTCCTCAGCTCCGCCGTACTGCAGGCTCCGCCATGGCTCGCTCCGCCGGTTCTGATCAGTCCACGGTCTCGCCACTTCCACGAGGACCTGGCCATCCGTCCCTCCCCCTGTTCCGCCTCCGCTCCATCGCCCTCCGGAATCGTAAAGGGTTTTTAGCGTCTGGAAGCCGCTCCTTGGGGGGGGTGCTCTGTCACGAATTCGGTCCATGGATTTCCGTTTATTCACCACCAGATGTCACCTTTTCCATTACATTGACTCTTGCACTACATAAACTGTTGCATGTCATCCCGGACTACATATCCATCATCCATTGCACTAATTGCACACAGCACTGATTGCACACAACTGTAACCAATCACACACACACTATATAACACCAACTCAGATCCTGTTCAAGTCAGAGAGTATTGTTTGCGCATATCGCTACGTCTGTGATCGCTAAGTACGGAGGCCTGCTTTAAGTTTCTAGTCTATCATAGTCTTGCCTTGTCGTTCCTCGCTTGGATCATTGACTGTGTTACTTTGATACCTCTCTCGTCTGCCTGTCGGATACTGTTTGCCCCTGCCCCTTTTTTTTCCCTGGACCTTTGCTTTATACCTGGTTTATCTCTCTAGTCTCGCCCTGTTGGATTACGTTCGTTGTCGACTGACCCTCGCTTGTTTACCGGACTACCCTTGCCTTGTCTTCTACATACCAGTTTGCCTATGTCTGACCTATGTCTGTTTATGACCATGTCTTAATAAAAGCTTTGCACATGGATCCGCACGTCTCATGTTCTGGTTACGCCGTAACAGTAATAACCCTAAGTAATACAATGGTATTTTTTTTAAACATACCATGGTACATGCAGAACAAATTGCAGCATTTGAAATTGCAGAAACATCATCTCGTTTTAATCACCCAGTTCACTTAAAGGCACAATATGTACGATTTTTTTATTAAAATATTCAAAAACCACTAGAACAGCGTTATATATTTTGCCGACTTGTGTACTTACATTATCCCAAATGTTTAAATCCAGAGAAATAAGCAATTTTAACTAGTGACACGGACCGTGTCTATAGTGTCATTGTATCGCCTGCCAATGACGTCATAACCCCTCGATTTCTGGTTTTGTTTTGTAGAAAACATGGAAACACCAAAGACACTTTAATATGTTGTGCATTTTAATAGACCGGTGACGAACGCACAGAGTAGCATTATAACAGAACTTTCAAACGTATCTAGTGAGATAAAACAGCTGCTTTTTTTCCCATACGCACGACCGGAAAAAGCGGAAGCGGTCGACTGTGGCATAATAAAAGCTCCGCTGCTTTCGAGCCGTGTGTCACGCTCGTTCAGTGGCCTCATTTCGCTTCGACAGCTTTCAGCCTCACCCTGCTTCATTCTACTGTTAATAAATCATTAGCTCATCCATGAACATGATTTCTGACGACAACTCCCATGATTCCACTCAGTCACTGCGTCATCAAACTATGCCTTTGCTTGTTTATTTTGAATACGCACCCTCTAGTGGCGAAAAATTACATATTGTGCCTTTAATATATCAATCTTTTAAAACAATGCAAGTATAATTACACCTACAGTAATGAATGTAACTTCAAAATCAAAGGGAGAACAGGGTATCACAACTGATTTTTTATTGTCTTGAACCATAACACACAGAGATACATCTATAAACAATGATCAAAAGAAACTGTACATTTATACTTGATATCTAAGTCCCACAAAAATACTGCTACTGCTGGTCAGAACGCTTTACAACTAAAGAGATTTTACACATAATGACTCATTCGTCTCAAATTTTCCATTTTAATAATGCGTTTGGATATTAAAGAATTGCTGGCTTTGTGGAGATATTCATCCCACGTCTGCCATTGGTACCATAACACAAACTGGACTTAAAGCCCCAAAAAACTTTTTCACAGCAGTTTTACAAATGTATTGTGGTACTATCACAGAAGAGACAAAATCAATACACACGAATCACAGGCCTGACATGAACTCCAGTACTAGAGAATGTTTATTTAGCAGAAATGATTATGGAGAACTGCAGTTAACATATGGAACACAGCTTACAAACGTTCTACAAGTAATCTTTCGCCTTATAAACAATGAGATATTTGCCCACCCCTCCCTCCCCAAACACACATTACAGGTTACACACACACACAAAAAAACAAAATCCCTCATAGAGCCAATGGAATGTTAGTCATTCGGACAAGCTCGGTAAGATGTCCAGCTGTCTGTGTAAACGACATGCCTGCAACCTTCCCCTCTACCTCGCACTTTGAAAGCGAGAGCAGAGAGCCTGTCGACATTTACGATGACGGTAGTTTTTTCTGCCCAATGTAAAAACGATGAATATGATGAGATCACTTTCAAAATGTTTATTTTCTTCCATAAAAAATGTGTCTCTACAATCAAACTACTAAAAAACCTGCCTTTAGAAAATAGTAGATAAAAATATTCCCCTGAATTGTACAAGAAAAGAGGTACAGGGAGTGCTGGTAAAAGATGAGACCTCAGCAAAGTTATTCCCCGTCTTCTCCCTTCTTGTCGGCGTCTTCTGTTGCCGATGCCTGAAAAAACATCATTGGCATTAGATTACATAGAAAAAACAAAAATCATTTTAGGTTTTATATGTACGATTTGCCAGTATATGACTATGTTACCTCTCCGTCAGCTTTTGTTTCTCCGTTTTCTGCAGGCACCTCCTCTTTCTTCTCCTCCTCCTTGGGCTCCTTGGGTTCCTTTGTTTTCTTAGGCTTGGCAGCCACCTTCTACAATGTGTTAAATTAATTTTTTATATTATTGCCCAATTATAATTCATAACTTCATCTAGGTTTTTAGCATTCTTCTTAATTAAAGAGTTTTGTTACCTTTGGCTTAGGCGCTGCCTTTTGGGGTGCAGGTTTCTAACAAGGAAAACGTTATAATACATCAATTAGTAAATAAAGAATATAAATAATTGCCATATCTGTTGAATGAATGAGAACTGTATATAAAAGTAAAACATGAATACTCACGTTTACCAACCTCTCCGACCTTCTTTTAGGCTGCAAAGTAATAAGTTTAAAACATGTACCTTATTTTGATGCAATAAAATATTTATTTTATTTCTATGCAATAAGGAGTGAGATCTGCTTACCTCAGTGACTTCAGTATCATTGTTCGCCTATGGGGGGAAAAAAGAGAAAGTATTACTCTCAAGTCCATCAGTGTAATTTATAACAGATGCATCTGAATAACACAAGTTGCATGTAGAAAATGGCTAAATGTATTAGCTAAAACAGTCTAGCTCATCAGGTCGGGATGGGAATTGTACATATTTCTTTTATTTTGATTCTGATTCCTCTGTATTAATTCTTTTAGTACTTTTGAGAAAACATATTTTGAGAATATTTCTTCAAATGAGATAATAACAGAACAGATATAATAAATCATAAATACATTTAATACAACAGCAAAAGATGTTTATAGACTTTTTAATGACTTTTCCTAGTTTTAGAGGCCAGCCAATGATTGGTTAAAATACCAAAACAATCAAAACACGTGGTACAAAATCGCCTATATTTATTTATTTTAATAAAACATTACTTATTAAAAATGAATAAAACTACGTTGACATGAATAACCAGTCAGTACTACAATAATATAAGCGAGCCTTGAGTACAACATAACACAGAAACGGGTCTTGATTCCTTTCCAGGCAGACATGGCCAAAGTAAATAACTTGTGGTTTCATAAGTGAATCAGTTTTCATCAACTGTGACTTTAGTAACCGCTTTAATTGATTAATAAGATTCATTAGAAAAGGGGCTAATAAAAACCATTCCATAGGGAACTGGAATAATCGAGTTGTATATTATCGATTCACTAAGAATGAGTCGGCTCCTTCGAGTCATTCGTTCGAGAACCGGACTACACTGCTCGCCACGTATGGTTTTGATTCATTATTTAAAAGAATCGGATCATTTGAGTCATTCACTCGGGATTCGAACATGGTTGCTCTACGTTTCGTACTGTTTGTGGATTATTTATAAACGACTCCCAAACACACAGCCAGTAATTAATAAGTGTTTATGTCCTGCCTCCGTTCTCCAATACTGTGCTGCTCGGTCCGTTTTTATTGGTCTTGCGCGCGCCGCCCCCTTCATGCACACCGTCTCATTCAACGCTGATTAATGGAGATTTGCTCTCGCCCCACCGACCCCACTCCATGACATTCCCGCCATTCGCTTTCAAATACAACATCCCGAGGTGCACAGCCGCAAGAAGAAGAGAAAAAACACTACAGAATGTACCAGAATAATAGGAAACACCAAACAGTGGCGCTATGATGTGCAATAATACCGCCATTGCATAATCTGGCACTTGCACGATCAAATATATCGAGACGCAATCGTGCACTAAAGCCCTAATGCACGAATTTAATCCCTAATGCACGACTATGAGCTGCAGGATAAAATATTGCACCGTCTGTCACCGTGTTTTCAGACCCACAGCGAGGTTAAATCATCAGGGTTAAGCGTAAGGGCAGCCATGACACAAAAAAAAACTCCGAGCCTTTACAAAGACATTTACGTGCAATTTTAGCCAACCCTACTAAAAACAAAAACTGCATGTGATAGATAAATTCATAAATATTCCATGCAACGATCTGATTTGATGTCCTGCGCGCGACAGCCTTTCGGTCGCCCGACTGTATAAACTGCACATAAACGAAAACTAATATCGTTACACCCCCTTTGTCTGATGTCGACAGGGACTTCGTCTATTTGTAAACAAAAACACGACACATGCACACACAAATTATATTCTACATCCGCGCATGCATAAAAATTAAGCATGGGTTTTAATCAACTCTGATGGGAGAGAAAAAATCTCAGTCGCGCGCTCTCAAATTAAAACGCGTTTATTAAAACACGAATATGCAAACAAAAATGCACGAATACTGCTGCAATTGGACACAAAAAATAAGCACATTTGCATGCAAAGTGCACTATTGCACATGCACTATTCTTTTGATTCCTCTTTTGCTTTTTTTATACTGCATGTTCTATTAAAGATGGTGCCTCGATAAATTAGGAAACCAATGCGCTACTTACTTTGCTCCTTTTAGGCATGGCTGTGGGTTTGTACAACACGCAAAAATCAAAGCGGTTACAAAAGCAAGATGCACGGATTTAACGCTGAAAACCAGTCGACACTGTGTGTTGAGCTCGGTTAAGGATTCACACAGTACGTTTGAGCACAGTATAGGAACACGTTAACGCTCGTCCGAAACAAAAACCTGCTCAAACCGGATTGGATTCTCCTCCTCCTCCTCCTTCTTCCCTATTCAATTCATCACAGGCCGAGCTGACAGCGAATTTTCGATTCCCACTATGGCGAAGCCCCATCTTATGAATATTAATGAGACATTGATGACGCAACCTGGCAACCTTCCGTGAGCGTCCAGTCACTTACCTTGATTAATATTTATGAGCCATTCCATACTGATAGTAGGATTCGCTCATTGGCCAGCAAACTAGCGTCCCCTTGCCAACGACTGCCTTTAAGCCAATCAGAATGAACGCAATTATGCTCATTTAATATTCATAAGCCACGTCTTCACCATAGTAGGATTATCAAATCCGTGTCTCCGCCTCCTGCTCCCGGTGATTGGCCTGCGGAGACTCATGCACATTTTCAAATCATAGCAAGATACCCGTGTGGACACTTTTGCATGCCAATCAGTTGGTATATTATTTGTTTTTGCAAGAACTTTGAGCTAGTGAAGAGAGATTTGTTCGGTTCTGTTGTCGATTTAAAATGTTAGGAAAATACCAAGTCATATTCCCAACTTTAATTTCCATGCGATTAGACATCCAACGTTTTTTTTTTTTTTTTTTTTTTGCGAATCTAGGCTTTTCGGTTTTTTTCTATGGTTTCCAGATGTGTGCGAGTTATTTTAGGAGCCGGATTTAAAAGGGACCTCGGAGCCGTTGGGCTTTTAAAGGCCCGCGTGCGTGCAAAGGTTTTGCAGGAGAAAATGGCGACTGTGCACAGATTCCACAGCAAACATTTGACTTGTTTTTTGACATTTGACACCAACAAAAGTTGCCGTTGCTGAAATCTACAGCGCAAATATGATGCAAAATGAATGAAGCTGCAGCTCCTGTGCCATTTTAATTATTTTGTTTAGGTGTTTTGTTTTTGCTTTTAGTGTTAAAATGCTTAAAATATAAATAAGTGAAAAAAATCCATGTTATTAAAAAATATATATCTTATAAAGTGTCTTATAACATTATGTTAACACTTGGATTTATAAATATAACAGAACATCATGCCAAAATGGAAATATTAAAAGCAGAACATAGCATTTTGACAAGTAATAACAAAAATAATAGTAATAATAATTATATATTCTTAAGGAAAACCTGAGAAAGCTAATGGACATTTTTTAAATAAATTGCAAAAATACATGGACATTTCTATAGTTATTGTAAAAAGGTAGAATCAGAATGCTGAATATTTGGCCACATTTAAATCTTTTGGGAGACTTTTGTGTAGATTTATTAAGTAGTAATTATATAGTATAGTATCCCAGATAGCACACATAGCCTACGTCTGCAAGATGTCGTAAAGATGTCTTGATCTGGAAAGCATCTGCTGTGTACAAACATCTGATATATGTCTTTTAGATGTCAGTTTTACATACATTCTAAATCATAAACATCTTAAAGACGTCTTCTAAATGTCTATTTGACATCTAATAGGAGATGTCCTATAAGACGCATTGCAGATAGCAAACACTAAAAATTATGGCTTGCAGACCTATTGCAGATGTAAATAAATTAATAATATTTTTGTATACAAATAGACGTCTCCGTGATGTATATGTGCTATCAGGGATGTTAAGTAGTATGTTCAAGTATAGTACCACAAAATTTACACAAGAATTACAGATGCTTTTAATAATATACAAGTGCTCAACGAATCATCATTAGGAGCTTAAACACCGCAGTAAACACAACGTAGCAAGTATAAAGAAAAAATAAATAAAACTATATAAAATTTATTAAATAATATAATAATTAAAAGAAAGAAAACAGATAGAATAGAGCAAGTTAGTGTTAGAGGTCTTTTTTTGCTTTGTTAATTGTATAATAAATAAAAAGAAACAAATAGATAGAATACAAAAAGATTAGAAAGCAGGTGTGTTTTTTTTAAGAAAACAAGCAGTTAGTAAATTAATATAGTGCAAGTCTAAAAGGGGCAACTTTATATATATATATATATAGATATATATATATAGATATATATATATACTGAACCCGTTTGTTGTTTTTGCCGCCATTTTTCATGAGCTGAACTCAAAGATCTAAGACTTTTTCTATGTACACAAAAGGCATATTTCTCTCAAATATTGTTCACAAATCTGTCTAAATCTGTGTTAGTGAGCACTTCTCCTTTGCCGAGATAATCCATCCACCTCACAGGTGTGGCATATCAAGATGCTGATTAGACAGCATGATTATTGCACAGGTGTGCCTTAGGCTGGCCACAATAAAACGCCACTCTAAAATGTGCAGTTTTACTGTATTGGGGGGTCAAGGGGGGGGTCCGAAAACCAGTCAGTATCTGGTGTGACGACCATTTGCCTCACGCAGTGCAACACATCTCCTTCGCATAGAGTTGATCAGGTTGTTGATTGTGGCCTGTGGAATGTTGGTCCACTCCTCTTCAATGGCTGTGCAAAGTTGCTGGATACGGGCAGGAACTGGAACACGCTGTCGTATACGCCGATCCAGAGCATCCCAAACATGCTCAATGGGTGACATGTCCGATGATTATGCTGGCCATGCAAGAACTGCGATGTTTTCAGCACATTTGGTTTCAGCAAAGAACATTTTCTTATCAAGTACCATATTTTTGCTATATAATGTTCTTGAGTTTGCTACGATTCTTTTGAGGTTAAAAAAAGTCTTGATGTTACACTACAGGTTCTTCTTGTGAAGATCTCCTGGTTTCTCCAAAGCACCAGTAAATGGTTGGTTTTCAATAAATATAGTATAAAAAGTGATTTGTGGAACTTAATATCTCATAAGGCATAAGTGGAATGTTTATGTCTAAGGTCCCCATTTCTAGGGCTCCTGTAGTTTCCTAGTCCACATCATCATGAAAATCAGTCATGTCTTTAACTACATTGCTATCTCCTTATCCAGACCCTTGCGATTTCACAACCACTACCAGCAACTCCCTCCTCGCCGGTCCCCTCCCCCATGAAGTTCTCCCATGTCTGTATGTTCCTGCAGGACTGGGATGGGGGGTGGGTGTAGTAGGTGTGGCCACTGAGTTTCAGATAACAGGTCACAATTGAAGACTGTTGCTATCCTTAAACTTCAGTTAAGATAGGAAGGAAAGGGGCACTGAAGTGATCAGTGAAGTGCTTGATTACAAAGCTGCTAACTAAACATACATGTGAGGGTGAGATCATTGTGCATGTGTGATCACGTCACTGAGAAAACACATAACACAAGTGTACAATGAGGTCCTAACAACTCATGAGCACCATGTCCTCAGTGTTTGCTTTATTTCACATGCTCTATGTGCGTTTACTTACAAAGAATTCCAGAAGAATTCCAATGTTTCTAAGGACAATCAAACCATAGAATTGTAGTAGCGTATTAATATAAATGTGACAAAACTGAAAACACTGCATGATGTTGCTATGCAAATACAATGGTATTCTGAATGGATTTAGTGTTTTTCTTTGTGGTGGCTAGGGTGCTTTGGGGCTGGTTGCATAAAAGGGCTTAAAAGGTAGTCATCTAATTTTTTTCTTAAGACACTGTCTTAACATAGAGGCTAAGTTAACTGGCCCCTGTTTGGGTTCTAGGGTATTACAATGCATTTGCTAGGGTGTGAGTGGTTTTAGTGTGTTATGTGGTTGTTGAGGTTTTTCTTGGTGGTTTTACGGTGTTGTTATGCATTTGCTAGGGTCTAAGGGGTTTTTAGTATGTTGTTATATGGTTGTGGAGGTGTTCTGGGTTGTTTATTGGGTGTTTTGCATTTGCTTGGGAATTCTGAGTGAGTTTCATGTGTTGCTGTTCAGTTGTTAGGGTGTGCTTTTTAGAATGTTGCTTTTGTGGTTACTAGGGCATTGCTATGCATTTGCTATGGTGTTCTGTTTTGTAATTCAAGTGTTTGTAGCTATGTGATTGCTAGGGCATTGCTATGCATTTGCTTGGATTTTCTGAGTGGGTTTAGTGTGTTTCTGCGTGGTTGCTATGGTGTTCGTGGAGGTTTCTAGGTTGTTGCTATGACTTTGCTAGGGAGTTCTGAGAAGCCTAGTTGTTGTGCATTGCTATGCAGTTGTTGGGATGTTTTGGGTGGTTGATAGGATATTACTATGGATACAAAAAATAATTCAAAGGCTTTATCAATGCCTAGAAGCACAGTAAAGTTTATTATTAAGAAGAGGAAGGTATTTGGTACAACACAGACCCTCACTGGATCAGGATGTCGCTCCAAATTGGATGAAAGAGCAAGAGGAAACTGGTCAGAGAGGCAACCAAGAGGCCTACAGCAACTCTGAAGCAGCTGCAGGAATTTATGACAAAGAGTGGCCATTGTGTGCATGTACTTACAATATCACAAACTCTCCACAAATGCTTGTATGGGAGTGTTGCAAGAAAAAAGCCACTCCTCAAGAAAGGCCACATGCAGTCACAACTGAGCTTTGCCAAAACGCACCTTGAATATTCTGAGACAGATGAGACTAAAATTGATTGATGAGACTTGAATTATTTGGCCTCAACACCAAACGATATCTCTGGCGAAAATCCAATACTGCTCCAAATAACAGCATTCCTACAGTAAAGCATGGAGGTGGTAATATCCTGTTATGGGGTGTTTCTCTGCAGCAGGGACTGGAGCACTTGTCAGGATAGAAGGAAAAATGGATGGGGCACAATACAGTTAAATTCTTGAGGAAACTCAGCAGCCCTCTGCCAGAAAGTTGTCTATGGGAAGAAAGTTTACCTTCCAACATGACAGTGACCGAAAGCACACAGCAAAACTGAGCACACAGTGGTTGAAGGAGAAAAAGGTGAATGTCCTTGCATGGCCCAGTCAGAGCTCAGACTTAAACCCCATTGCAAATCTGTGGACTTACTTGAAAACTGCAGTCCACAACCCTTCACCATCAAATGGGCAAATATGCAAAGTTAGAGACATGAGTGATCCAAATCCGACTAAGGCTGTAACTTAACGCAAAGGTGTTCAACAAATCCGACACAAGGGGGTGATCCTTTTTCCATCTCAGTGATTCTGTTTTGTTTTTTTTCTGACATGTTGGTGTCATACCTTTCACTTGGATGTTATAAGTTGCACTGAGCAAATACAGCTGGATAAAAAATTGGTGTTCTGTCTTCTTTCAGTCTGCAATCAACAAAATGTGATTAGTTTAAAGGAGGGTGCTCTTTATACCCCTGTATACGAACTTCACAAGTTTCACTTGTGACTGCACTGATAGAGCAAGATCATTTTTTTATTTGTCCTCTTTCATGGACAAGTATTTTTTTCAGCTTTCTTTCACTTTCTTTAGCAGAGTTTTAAATCTCGCTGGCTCTCTCCTGAGAACTGAATCACACTTGCTCTGTGTTGCAAGACATGTGATTGGCTGTTTGCTTCTGATTTTATTATTATTATTAAACTCAGGATCAAAGCCTGAGTTTATAAAGAAAGTTGATGATCAGCATCATGGTACCAACAAAGCCGGACTGGAGTGGTTTGGTTTTGTTAATTCGAAACATTCTGTAACTCTGAATTTGTTTAATTACCCTCATGGTACAGGCCCAAGGTGTTCTCAGAGTTGTTTTGTGTGTGTGTGTGTGTGTGTGTGTGTGTGTGCGCGTGTGTTGCAATGTGGTTGATGGGGTGTTTTGGGTGGTTGCATACTGGCAACCAACAGAAAAGAGTTGACGCCCAAGTCAGTTGGGTCCCTCCTTTCCTCTCTTTTTCTGCTTTCTTTTTTTAAAAATATATGTATAATGAATGGTTTATTGGCTAATGCTAAGTTGCCACATACACTCTAAAAAATGCTGGGTTTGTTTCATATGGACTAACCCAACCTTTGGGTTCAATTTTTACATTCAATTTTTAACCCAAAAGTTGGGTTAGTCCATATTTGACCCAAAGTTGGGTAGAAACAACCCAGCATTTTTTAGAGTGTAAACTATGGTATTTTGTTAGAATGTTACAAAGGTATATTTTTGCAAGGAAATCATTTGTTGTTCCATAAAGTTGAAAGATGCATTGTGAGGATCAGTATGAATAGATTTACAGTAGGATGCGTTTGATGAGTGAGATTAAGATACCCAGGTCACCTTGAGGTATTTCCAGTAGCTTGAACAAAAGCCTCTTTGAGGGGCAGCACTTCCTGTGCTTCTATCCAACCATCTGCCACAACATCTTACTCACTCGACCGCCTTCATGTTACCTTCTTGATCATTATATAATTTGAGCACAGACGTTTAATTAAGACTCATTTTGTAGCAAAATCTACCAGACTTCAGCTTTGATTTGGTTTGAATATGTCTGTTTGGCTCCAGTCAAACCCAGACCTGCACAGGCACGCAGAAGATGATGATGGTGAATGCCAAAAAATGTCAAACATAATAATTGTGGTGCAATCTAAAATCCTGCCAGTAGTTGACTAAGAAAGGTTTTAGCAGAGGTTGATGCAATGTGATCAGGCTTGATAAAACATACAGCAATGTTATCATGGAAACACAGAGATTAAACTAGTTCAGTAAAGCATTGCTGATGTGGTCTTGCAGGATACGAGCACAGACGGCTCTAGTAGTGCAAGTGTAACCCAGTGACTATATGGATCAGTAAGTGGATTTCTCCTCGAGCGAATGGCTGCCTGCCCATCTGGACGTGCACGTAAAGCCCAGATTACACCGAGTAATGGTGATGCTGCAGGGGTCAGTGAGAGGGGAGCAGACAGAGCTCCTCGCCAGTCTGGTACAGACTTATTATCTGAAAATACAATGTGTTTTCATTGATACTTTGGGGTTAAAGTGTTTTTTTCCCCTGTATATGCACCTTTTTCATATCTTTACATTACAATATTACATTTTCTAGTGGAATATTACACTACCACATTGACATTTTGCTCACTTGACTTTTACTGCAATAATGTTTGATGTAAAATACACTTGCATTTATGCATTCAGCAGATGCTTCATCCAGTATACATTTCTATACTTGGGAATCGAACCTAAACGACATAAAAGCTGAAATGTGAAAAAAATATAACTTTTTCAACTTTAAGATACACAATCAATGAATAATATGTCTATTTCGTATGGTACGGTCTGTTAAAAATCATAAAAATTTGCATTTTGAGGAAAAACATGCACACTAGCCTACACATGATACTACTGTTGTCAACAGAGGCCACGTGTTTGGAGATTGATGGACAGTAAAGCTCAGAAACCTGCTGTGATTGAGTATCGCTTTAACTGATGGACCAACTCGCTTAACAGATTTCCTAGAGGTGTGTCTTCTCTTGACAATGGCATCATGGCTGACCAACTTTTCTTTTGTGATGAAGCTTATTGTCTCAAACTGCAGTGGAAACACAATTGGTTTAATCATGGGTGAAGTAATGAGATTAACAAGGGACTTTTGAAAGTCAGTAACTTTAGATGATAATGAGGGACACGGCAGTGGATTTAAAGACCCTGTAGTGCTATTTGTGCCTCAAAACATGGTCAGGGCCGGAGAGTGTCTTGAGGGCTCAATCCCCTCCCCCATCCTATACAATATTTCCTGTTTACAGCACTGAGGGTCTTTATTGCTTACAGTGCTGCTATTTGTGTATTAGATACACAGCATCCCCCAGTCAGCCTACAAAAGTGATTTATTTATATATCCTGATAAATATATGGGGAATTTCACAAGAATCTTCAAATACAGACAGAAATGTCTGTCATGGAGGGCAAATCTCATGAAGCCACCTACAGCTTTCTTCGTTTTTTCTCCTTCCTGCTTTGTTTGAATTGTATTGCCCCAGTGCTTAATTAACACACTGCTTTACAAATTAAAAGGCTTTTTTTTTTGCCCGACAGACACCGAAAAAGCGCCATTTTCTAATGTTTCATTTTCTAATTTTACATGTAAGAGCGCATTCCACCACTAGGAGGCGACAAAGGCAAATATATTGCAAGGAACGCTAGTGTTTGCAGTTTTGTACTTAACACATTCATCTGCCAGATTGATGTAATTCTCAGCGACATTACAGGATATACTAACTGTATTTTACAGGAAGAAACTACCAAATAATTTTACATCAAACTTGGGGCTATATGGCAAGACATAGGAATGATTTAAAAGAATATGGTGACAAACATCTCATATGAAAGGCATCTTTACCACCTACCACTTTATTACGATATTCGAAATTAATTATCCTATTCTAATTATAAATTATAATATGAAGTTGTCATTGTTATGCTAATAATAATAATATATATAATTAATTTTGTTATTCTTATTATTATTATTTCGTCAGAAAGTGCATGAAAATTGATTTTTATGGTCATTTAAAAAAATATTATTATATTTGATTTTATATTGTATTTTATTTTTTCAACATCAAGTGAGTATTATGAGCACTAAATATTAGTGCATATGTAAAAAGAATGTAGAGAAGTCCGCAAAATCTCACTAATAAAAAAAGTAATTCTATTAATAAGAATAATGATATTATTATTAATATAGATAAAATAAAAACTAACATTTGGAAAACACAAGTTGTTGAAAACGACTTCACAGGAGTGAAAAAATCCCAATAAAGTTATATGAGGTAGGTCGTTCAAATGTGTAAATAGTGTTTTCCCCACTACATTAAAAATCTATATCAATTTCACTTTTTTTCATTCTTTCAACTTACATACAGCATTGGTGTTGCATTGTTTAATGATGGCAGATGAAAAGTAATAATTTTAAAATATTAATGAATATTAGCTGGGAGAAAACTGTAGCATTTTGCAAGCCAGAAAATCATTTTTGAGAAGGACCCAGTAAGGTCACACCTTCCCAAACCTGTAACACCTCAAACCCCATGACTCCTCCACCGGGGTCCCTGTGCCAAATCTGCTTCTGTTTTGCTGAATGAAGCAGCCCAATTCACTGGTGCAGGAAAACAGAGGAGCTCAAGAGGAAAATCTGCAGTGCAGTGCAACAGCAAGGTTTCAATGATCACAGCTTCACAATTCACTATTCAGTTTTCTTATTACGCAGCTTTTTTGAAAAAATTCATTCTGTGATCAAATATATTTTGTAATGTGGCATGTGATGGTATCAAATGCTTATACCATGTTCATTTCCCCCCATCATATTCATATATTATAGAATTAAAAATACTGATTCAATGTACTTCAAAGCATAGGAATTACCACATTACTACAGCAAAAAAAAAAAAACATGGTACAACCAATAGAAAAACATGACATTACTCTCATACCATATCTAAAAATATAATAATACCAAGGGATATGTAAAATACTTACCATGGTAACCCTTGTGAAAAATAAGTGCACTTAACTGCATTGAATGTCCACTTATAGTGTATTTCAAGTCTTAAAAGAACAGTTTGTAAAAACTGTTCTGTAATGAGTAAACCCCACCTTAAGAAATCCAAAATTACAGGACTTAATGACTACAGACCTGTGGCTCTAACGTCTGTGGTCATGAAGTCTTTTGAAAAACTGGTGCTGGCCCACCTGAAGGACATCACTGGACCCTTGCTGGATCCTCTTCAGTTTGCCTACAGAGCAAACAGGTCTGTGGACGATGCAGTTAACATGGGACTGCATTATGTTCTGCAACATCTAGACAGACCAGGGACTTATGTGAGGATCCTGTTCGTGGACTTCAGCTCAGCCTTTAACACTATCATCCCAAACCTCCTCCTGCCCACACTAACTCAGCTCTCCGTGCCCACCTCCTTCTGTCAGTGGATCACCAGCTTCCTGACAGAAAGGCAGCAACTAGTGAGGCTGGGAAAATACACATCCAGCACCAGTACGATCAGCACTGGAGCTCCTCAGGGTTGTTCTCCCTCGTCCCTGTACACCAACGACTGCACCTCTAAAGACCCCTCTGTCAAGCTCCTGAAGTTTGCAGACGACACCACACTCATCGGCCTCATTCAGGACGGTGATGAGTCTGCTTACAGACAGGAGGTTGAGCAGTTGGCTGTCTGGTGCAGTCTCAACAACTTGGAGCTCAACACGCTCAAAACTGTGGAGATGATCGTGGACTTCAGGAGGTACCCCCCTGCACTCCCCCCACTCACCATCATGGACGGCACTGTGACTGCAGTGGAGTCATTCAGTTTCCTGGGCACCACAATCTCTCAGGACCTGTAGTGGGACACTCACATTGACTCCATTGTGAACAAGGCCCAGCAGAGGTTGTACTTCCTTCGCCAGCTGTGGAAATTCAACCTGCCACAGGAGCTGCTGAAACAGTTCTACTCTGCTATCATTGAATCCATCCTCTGCACTTCAATAACTGTCTGGTTCAGCTCAGCTACCAAATCTGACCTCAGAAGACTACAGAGGGTAGTCCGGACTGCTGAGCGAATCATTGGTACAACCCTCCCTTCTCTCCAAGAACTGTACTTATCCTGAGTGAGCAAAAGGGCTGGCAGAATCACTCTTGACCCCTCACATCCAGCACATTCCCTTTTTGAACTGTTGCCATCTGGTCGACGCTTCAGAGCTCTGAGCACCAGAACGACCATACACAGGAACAGTTTCTTCCCTCAGGCCATCCATCTCATGAACACTTAACAATAACTGTGGAACACACACTATTTATTCACTCATACACTTATTTATCTAACACACATACTCAGTCTACACCTCAAATTTGCACATAATATTCAGTACCTGTACATACAAAACTGTCTATTGTAATAAACCTGCACATACAACTGTCAATTTATATATTTTTATTCCTTATTTACTTGGTCTATTTTTAATTATCTGTGTTTTTTTGTTCTGTCACGGTCATTCTGTTACACACTGTGGAGCTTCTGTCATGAAAACAAATTCCTCGTATGTGTAAACATACCTGGCAATAAATCTCATTCTGATTCTGCTTCTGATTCTAATTATGAACTGTAATGAAGTAAAAGGCCACTTAAGTGTTGGCTACTTAAAATAAACTTTCATGACTATGTTTAACACACTTAAGTACACTCTTACACTCGTATAAGGTCAACTTAAAAGATTTACTTTAAAATACATTTTAAAATCAGTTTTAATATGTTGTCACACTTTAAAGAAGTAGGGGAGACCAGGGGCAATTGTAACTCTGACTTCTTGCATTTAATTTAATATCTTGTCCTTATTAGTGAAAATATATTAATTGTATTATTAATTAGTGCACCTGTATTTGTTCTTTGTATCAAAAGATGACTAGTGTATTTCAAGTAGTCTGTGAGTTATGAAAGAAAAAAAAAGATACAATTGCCCACCGGTCTCCACTGCACTTATTTTGATGTGCTAACTAATGACTATTTGAAATGTACTAATGACAACTAATTCATTACAAATGTAAATACAACTATATTTAAATAAAAGGCAAGTTAAGATAAAAATGACTTATTAAATGTTCTGAGCTTGTTCAAGCTCTTGTTCTGTCCAGGCTGGACTATTGCAATGCTCTCTTGGCAGGTCTTCCAGCCACTTCTATTAAACCTCTACAATTAATCCAAAATGCCGCTGCAAGATTCATCTTTATTGAGCCGAAAAGAACGCATGTCACACACGTTCATCAATTTGCACTGGCTACCAGTAGCTGCTCGCATAAAATTCATGGCATTGATGTTTGCCTACAAAACCATCACTGGTTCTGCACCCATTTACCTAAATTCATTATTTCAGAGTTATGTGCCCTCTAAAAGCTTGCGTTCTGCAAGTGAACGGCGTATTATTGTGCCATCTAAAAGAGGCACAAAATCACTTTCACAGACTTTTTCATTAACTGTTCCCTCCTGGTGGAATAACCTGCCCAACTCAATCCGAGCAGCTGAGTCCTTAACCATCTTCAAGAAACGACTAAAAACACATCTCTTCCATCTTTATTCTTTATTTGACCCTCTAACTCTAACCCTTTCTATTCTATTTTAATCTTTCTACTTTATCCTATAGTTTTCTTTTTTTCTTTTTTTTTAAAACAACAAAAATCAAACAAATACTAGCTTTCTATTTTTCTATTCTATCTACTTGTTTCTTTTTATTCTGTGTGTGTGTTGTGTGTTAATGTATATTAATATAATATATATATAATATATATATATATATATAGATATATATAGATAGATAGATATATATATACACCTTGCTACGTGTACTGTTTTAGGCTAACCGAGACTTGTCATTTGCACTTATATATTGTTGCTCTTTTGTTAGTTTTGACTGCTTTTATTGTCCTCATTTGTAAGTCGCTTTGGATAAAAGCATCTGCTAAATGACTAAATGTAAATGTAATGTACATGTCATGAAAATGATATTTTTAGTTTACCTTAAGTTTTGGTTTCCTTACCTTCGGCATTACACTTTAACCATATTCCAAAGCAATTCTGAAATCACATATAAAGATGTAGCTACTTCAGTTCTACTTGGGCCAAAAACGCAGTTCAACTAACTGCATTTAATATCAATTTTACCTATAATTGAATTGCAAACATGCAATTAAGTGTCAAAACATTACATTTAGTTCGCATTTAAGATATTCTTTCAAGGTATAGGGAAAAACTAAAGGGAAAAATAAAAAAATGCTAATTCCATGTTGCCCATTCTAGTGACTTCCCATGTCCACCAGTCTTTGTCTTTGACCTTGTGTGGTTTCTCTCCCTCCCATTGACTCTAATCAAACGTGAGACCTGCCATCTCTGGCTCTCCACAGGTGCAGTTCACACTCAATGCTAATAAAGAGCCTCACTCCTGCCCCTTGCAGGCTCATACGCACCTGCCCCCTCTGCATTAACTCACTCTTGCCCCCTGCATGTTGACTCAAACCCTACATCTCCCGTGAACCACATACAGTAGATCTTCTCCCGGCATAACCACAAAACCGGTCCAATGAAACATCACATCTTAATGTGTTGAATCCAAAAGACTGGGAAGATTTTGAGTGAATAATGGTTTAAATATTCGCACAAAGCTATCGTGTGGCTTCAAAAGGCAGGCTATAGAACATGAGTCATATGGACTTCTTTTATGATATAATTATGACAAAAATTATGATATATTTTTGCTCGAGTGCTATTGCTATATTTCATTCATAATGGCTTTAATGGTACCCATACTCTTTCTGGTGATGACTAAGCTCAATTTTATATCCTAGAAAGCGTTTTGGTCTTATAAGAACAGACACAGATATAGCAGGGCCCCAAAGGCGGAGGGTGAACCAACTCCAGGGTAAGGCTAAAAGCAGCCAAATCTATTAAACATCATAAACCTGTTTTTTTTAGGCAAGAACCAGACATGGGTATCATGTAGGCTAAAAATGTTTTTTAATGGGACTGAATTTGTATTTAACGTGATTACAGTTTAATAGAAATGGATAATTATATAACATTTCCTTTCCACTGTTATTCAAACAGCGAATAAATTATATTTAGAAAGTGACATTATTACTAACATTGATCTATCGCGAATTTAAGCACTTAAAAAAAAAAAAAACTACTGTTATAATCACTGAAGCTGTATGCACTGTGAAATTAATCTCTTAGTTACATTGTAGGTACATCTGCGCTTTGTTGTTTATGATGAGAGAATTCGCAAGAGTCCGGAATTCAGTCGTCGAACGCGCGCGCACTCAACAAAACTGATGAGTTTGAACGATGACTCATCTCAACGCTTTTGATTGGCCATTGCATTCCTAAGCTCAACAGAATTGTGTGTGATTGGTTAAAATGCGCAACACTGTAAAAACGCCTAAAATGAAATACGGTGCAATATTAGCAGATCTTAATTTTCACTTTGTTTGCAACAGACGTAATAGATTTAATTTGTTTGTGCAGGGACCTTTTTGTCCAATTTAGTGGCATTTTTGCCCCAAGTCCCTGTGGCCACGCTCCGCCTATGGCAGGGCCATCAAATCCCTAAAGGCAGCATGACAGGTTACCAGCATTCTTTACCATTTATTTCACTCAGAAGGTGTTCAATGTTACCCAAATTCACTCTGGTGATGTCTGACGTCCTTTTATTTTATATCTTAAAAAGCATGTGAACAGCTGCAGATTTACAGCAGGGCCACCAAATCTGACAAGAAAGCATAACAGGTCACCGAAATCCATTGTCTGATGTTCTGATGTTTCCTAGAACACATTTTGGTCTAATGTAATGGTCTGTTTGTAACTCTAGAATGATTTTGTTCTGACGTGAGCAGACACAGAGATACAGCAAGGTCACCAAATCTGACGAGGCAGTATTAAATACATATCTTAAAAATATACGTTTTAAATTGTTTGAAAGATTTATGCTAATATGCTTCTCAAGTAAAATTAGCTTTCAAGGAAACTTTTTTAATGATTTTTATTTATACAAATTTTTTTGTATTTTGTAAACATCAGCGGATTTGAAAATTGTGATTACACTGAAATTCATAAAATGAAAGCAACTGTAGAGCACGGCGTAAGCAATGATGATGGCTTTGAAAAGGTAAACACAAAGCAGTACAAATGAATGCATTGTAAGTTATTTTGGATAAAGCATTTGTCAAAGGTGTACATCTTTATAAATGTATGTTTCTCAACTTGGTTTTACACCTGTGAATGTGTAGCTGGTAGCACAAACCCAGTCACGTCAAAGTTGATTTATTATCATTTGTCTTCTTTGCAGAAGGTAAAGAAACCAAATACAGTGTCTCCAGGAGCCACAGGGCATGTACGTTTTGAGTATAAACAGAATATGTGTTTCAGGCCTGACGTCATCATAACCTGTTTGCATATGTCCTTCTGTGTACACTATACTTGTACACAGTTGATGCCTGGTAACAACAGATAACTAAAGCAAACAGAGTTGCTTAAGAACCTGAGATTTTTTTGTCTGTACATTTTGAGGTAAGTGAACATTACCTGTAGATGTGTCTTTGTACAGATACAGTGATAGAGATTTGATATATAAATCAGCTGAGCTCCAGGAAGGACTGCTGTTGACATTGTCATCTCCTTTTTTTCAGTGAAACTGGGTGTGTCTGTTTCAGATTTAAATCAACTGCATTCAAGCACAGTCTTGCATGAACCCTAACAGATGGATCGTGGGCTCATGTGCCCCAAAAGTAATCTTTCGGATAGACGGGCCACCTTGTTTGCCGTGTCAGTGTGACGTCAAATCCTCACGAGATCGTGAAT
The DNA here is from genome assembly GCA_018155175.1 of Sinocyclocheilus anophthalmus. NCBI lineage: Eukaryota > Metazoa > Chordata > Actinopteri > Cypriniformes > Cyprinidae > Sinocyclocheilus > Sinocyclocheilus anophthalmus. Next base: position 265,069 of record JADLZN010001498.1, on the reverse strand, counting down.
TACGAGTCCAAATGCCTCACGAGGATCTGGCATCATATGCAAGTGAACAGACGGAGGCTGACAGTTAAGTTTTCGGACTAAAAGGCATGGAGATGTATAGTGTATGACTCCCTCCATCTCATCGGGGGGCTTTGATGCGATGAGCTGTGAAGCGCCGCTGGATGCTATTGAACTCAAATGCTTTATTGCTGACAGGTGTAGTACAGGTAACTGACATACAAGGACGACTTGAGAGTGTCTTACCTTGTAGTTAAAAGATTACTGGAGTGCCCTGGAACATTGTCATGGTAGTAGTGATTGGATTTTCAAGGTGCTCTTTGTATAATAACATTTCAGTTCACTGTCACAAAAGGAGCATACGTATTAAAATCTGAAAGCTGGTACCAAAGGGTGGTCTCTTGACCATGCTGTGGGGATAACTGAACAGTCGTAAGAGTGTAGACAATACTAGTGTATACTCGATAATAGCAATATGCATTGATCAAATAAATGCAGCCTCTGTAAGCATCAGTGTTATTTGAGTATAAATGGTATATTATTATAGTTTTTATAAATATTTAGAATTAGTTTTTACACATACCATATAATATGCTAGCTTTTATCATATACAGTAGTAATGGTCACATGGACCACCCCAAAAATATTTTTAAAAGAATTAATACATTTTATAAGACATTATAACGTTATAAAATACATTTAGGAAGTATTGCAGAAGATTTCCATTTCATCGAATATTTCATAACAAACAGATCAGCATCTCTACTAGTTTAAACTACTCAAACTCGTGAATCTTTTAAAATTGCAATAATGTTTATAATATACTGTTTTTAACTGTATTTTTGATCAATGAATGCAGCCTTTGTTACGCAGGGTCATTGTTTATGTTCAGTGTACTGGTATACTATTATATTTTTTTATAATATTTTGAATCAGTTTTTATTTCCCATTTTTCATTTTTCATTTAGGTAGAGTTGAGTACGTTTGGTGTGTATTTTTATTTTATTATTATTTTTTATACCGCCCATACATTCTATTGTTTTTATTAATTTTTATTTCAGTTTTAGCTTTTGTTATTTTAGTACTTTAAGTTAAACTAAAAGAAAATGAGAAATGATTGCTTGGCAACTAGCTGAATTAATTGAGTATTTTTTATATTTTCTTTTATTTCAGTTAAAGTTTAATTTTTATTTGGAGTAACAGATTTTTTTATGGTTTTAGTTTTAGTTAACAATAAAAACCCTCGTACGAGAAACATACAAAATTCTTTCAAAAACATACAAAAAAAAACTTTTGACTGGCAGTTTCTATATAATTCTTTCAATACTGAAGTTCATAGCGTGATCCAAACATTTTGGGTAATAGTAATGTTTTGAGCAGAAAATCTTAACAATAACTTTTCAGTGTTTCAGAGATTGACTGGGGCATGGGTTTGGAAAGGCAGGGCCTAACAGAGAATTAATGTGTGTAATAAACATAACAGACAATTGAAAAAGTGGGGTCGGCCAACGAAAAACCAGTCTTAAAGGGCACAATATGGAAGTAATGTAATAACAATATACAAAAGGCGTAGTTTGATGACGGAAAGAAGCCGGAGAAGATGACTGTAGTTGGTTGGGAGTAACACTGTATGAGTTGTCGGTCGGTTCGAAAGAATCCCGACAAACAGCCTAAGACGAAGCAATCCCACAGGACTCGGGCAGAAATCATGTTCATAGGGGGGGGGGGGGGTGGAGCTAGATGATTTATTGAACAGTAGAGATGACGCAGGGTGAGGCTGAAAGCTGGTCGAGAGCGAAGCCGAGGGCCGAAAAAGGTGACGTCGTGACACACGGTCCGGTCGAAAGCAGCGGAGCTTATATAGGTATGCCCCAAGGGTCGCCGGCGGGTTATGCTCCTTCGCGGTCATTGCGTAGGGTTGAGGTTGAAGGGAAAATCATTGCTGAAGTTGTTAGTCATACTAGATACCATTTAGGAATGGTCTGCTATAATGCTACTCTGGTCAGAAAAAATGGGGTCGTCTAACAGGTCTATTAACCGCAGAAACAAACAATATTAAGAGCGTCTTTGGTGTTTCCCGGGGAAAAGAATGCTTCATTACAAAAACAACAACCGTAAATCAGGTGTAGTGACGGTCATTGCAGGTGGCGACACCATGACCCTACAGTAGCCCGCTCCGTGATCACAATAAAAATATGACTTAGTTCGTCGTGGATTTTAACAATTCTTGTCCTCGAAACTTGGGAGTAATGTAGAGTACACAGATTCAGCAAAATAGGGGTCATAACACTATGTTTTCTAGAATTGTTTTTGGATGTTTTAATAAAAAAAATCTTACATATTGTGCCTTTAAGTCGCTGGGGTATACAGTATTTGTAGCAACAGCCAAAAATAAATTGTACGGGTCAAAATTATTGACTTTTCTTGTATGCCAACTCATGATCACACATGAAGATGATGTAGTAAAATGTTCCTGACACCCAGTACGAATAGGTAGTCAAAATGTAGGATTTATATTGATGTAGTTCGATATGTGCATGTGCTAAGATGTGCTGGGTGCGTAGTTGACAACTTTGAGAAGGCAATTGTTCCCTCAATATTTTGATATTTTTTGTACACCCTCACGGATTTGCCAGATGTAAAATCGGTTGTATCTCTGGGGGGGGAGGAAAAAAAAAAACCCAAAGTATGGGTCCTAAATCAACAACAAGCCATGGGGCATCACTTGAAGCTTAGCTTCACTTTCAAATGTATCATCCACATGTTAAACGAAAAATTGACACTGGATTAAGACGGGTTTTTTGTCGCAGGTCCCATATTGCACACAGTCTCGCATGTCAAAGACAGCCTATACACAAACAAAAGGGTATGGAATTCCTGATATCTTGAATACGCAATCGAGCTAAAGTATAAACTGATCATTTCGGGTTTTTCCGTATCAGTTTCCTTTCAGATCGAGTCCGTCATCGAAGGCGGATCACGTCGGAGTGACCGACGAAATTGGGATCGGGAGCTTCGCTTCGAGGGACCAATCTAGCTCGATGTAAACAGGTAAACGAGAGCCACTGTCACATTGCATAGCAGATTATTGCAGTACCATCTGCTGCTGATGCCAGCGTGGTTAGGAGTAAATAAGTGTGGCATCCAATGCATCGCAAGATATGTCAAGCTTTTCGCGATTGCGGAAAGGCGACTATAAGGAGATCAAGAAGGACACTGCAATCCGTGTCCTCGCCTTACGGGAACAACTCTACGAAGAGAAGACAGAACAAAAAGAGAGGTTAGAAGGAAATAGGTATCGTTCACACGCTCGTGGCGAGTACTCTTCGTAGTTGCGGAACGGGCGCTTCAGCGGTGTTGAAGTAATAAAATCGCCGTTTCGAGTGAGGGTTTGCACGGGACACATCAGGACAGCACTGCAACCCCCTGTTTATTTTCAAATTATCTCTCCCGGTGCGGCAACTGCAGCCGCTAAAATAGCTGTTTTTTTCCCCTAAAATCATACAATTTCAGGATGCGTCTTTCTAAAGACGACCGTGTGCTGGGGGTGGCCACTTGAGCGGGGGTTACGTCTTTGTAAAGACGATGGGGGTCTTGCTATAGACAACGTATCACCCGGGGGGGGGGAAGGGGGAGGGGGAGAAGAAACAGAGGGGGGGGGGGGAGGACTATTCGATGGATGGGCGTGGGAGTCCGTGTACCTATGGCGCTGGGGGATGATGGGTCAGGCAAGATCGTGCTTGCCGAGGGAAGGAAAATCTCAAGATAGCCGGGTATGGCATTGATCGAGGCAGCTGTATAACAGTGCGGGGGTGTCATGGAGGAATGGCTCTGATACTAACACCAGTATGTTGGATTATGGAATAATACCATCAATCAGGAACGTTGCGGGACCGGCACATCAACCAAGTTAGGCCCGCAGGAGGGGGGCAGAGTGCCCGGTAGCCACCCAAGAGACAGCCGTGACAAGATCGTGGGGTTCCCAATCTGGTGTGGGTCAGGGGACACGGGTAGTCTTGCTTAACTTCTAGCGTGAGGGAGGGCGAACCTGGTCTTTAAACAGTTCACGAGGTGAAGGAAGACTATAGCACCCTCCAGGGGGTGCCCAAACGGGCGGTCGACGTCTGAGGGCAGTGAGGTCAGAAGCGCGCGTATGCGGACTATACTGCAAAGGGGAGGTCACTAAGGGATAGTGGCGATGTGCGGAATGGAACCCTCCCGGGGTACCCCCTGTTTCTTCTGTGCCGGACGGGGCTCCCGCGGGGGCGCGCGGACAGATAGATTTCGATCGCTGCATCGGAGGGTGAGCCCGAGCTTTCTGGAGAGGAAGATTCGGCTGCTCTGCGTGCGCATCCCCGGACGTATGGCAATTCGCCCTGGATCGGAGTGCCAGAAATATTGATGATGGGACTTTACCCCGGGCCAGCCGGGTGAGTGTGGGTATTGAAGCCGAGTGAAGACTTGTGCACGCGTGTCCGCTAGCCACTACAAGGTGTTCACAACGTATTTGGGAAATCCGGCTGGCGGATCGCGCAGCATGGTAATCTTCGTAGACGCACGACGCCTCGGTTCCGTTGTCTTACCCGAGAGGGTGCGAATGAGGAGCTCAACAGGGTCGTGGTACAAGGCACCAAATTTTGTAAAAAACTAAAAAAAAAAAATACAATAAACTAGATTTGCTGGATCCTCCTCCCACCACCGCTCGAGGTGGGGCAGTCAGGTAAGTTACAAGGTGCCCCGGTGGAAGCGGTCGGAGAGATGGCGCGGAGGGGGGAAAAAAGGAATTGCGATGCAGTTTGTGAAAATCCGAATACCGGGGAAAGTGTCTACGGAAGCGTCGAACGCGGCACAAGAAAGAACGCGCGTGCACAGAGTCCTCAGGATCACCTGCAAAGGGTATCAGATACGTGAGTAAGAGGGGGGAGTAACTCGGCGGCTGAGGGACCAGCGCTGCCTAATGAACGCCCGGCAATAGAGAGCTACACCTACCCACCGAATCCTTCTAACCACGCTAAAGAGCTTGCTATAGGCAAGTGCACCAGGCCAAGGCACTTAGGGACTTGCACGAGGGTGGTCACGAGCTGGAAGTTCAGAGAGAACTCCGCACAGCGGCGGATCTCGCGCCACGAGCGACGAAGGTTACCTTGCGGTCTTTGGGTCGTGCGATGTCCACTATGGTTGTCCAGGAGTGCCATTTCTGGCTGTGTCTGGTGACATGCGCGAGACGGCAAGAGACGATTCTTGAACGCCCCCGTTTCCCAGGCCGGCCTTTCGGCGACACGGTGAAGAACTTGCCCAGCGGCTCTCCGCTGACCAAAGCAGACTGAGGACATCAGGTACATCCTGGGCCGGGGTGGCATCTGCTGCCGTCCCGAGGGGGCGGCCCCCAGTGGCCAACCGCCAAACAAGAGCGAGCTCCTTCGTCCAAGAAAGTCAATTCAAGCTGTAGTCCGTGGAGCCGGGTCCGCAGGGCAGGCCTCCCCTCCCGTGAACACAGGCGCCCGCCAAAAACAAAAAAACCTGGTTCCAAGCGAGAGCGCACGAGTGACACCGAGACACAAAATATATACGGACCCAGAGGTGGGAGGACGTGCTCTTCAGGAGAGTGTTAAGCACCACACTCCCTCCCCGCCGGAGGAGGCCGTGTGCGGGAAAGTCTTTTTCGGCGCACGCAATGACCTCGTGTCCGGATATATCATGAACCGCAAATTCTCGACAAAAGAGCAATTTCCTCTATTTCTGGGTCCCCAGAGGTGACGGGGGGTTGTGGACGATCTAGTGCTTATCAAACTTACCCTCCTCTCTCGCCAGTGAGCAGTATCGGGAGGACGAACCAACGGACTACCCCCGCACCCTCTGCTCAAACGCAAGTCAGTGTTGCACACACTCAGACCCCACCTCGGACCGGCAAAGAGACGCCCGGACCGGGTCCCTGCGTTCTTTCACGCTGCACCGGGCCGCTGCGGGTACGCCTGTAGTTCCGTTGATGCCACTTGCGCTGTGTCTGGGAGCCTGGCTTGAGCTACCCTGCCCGTCTCGATGGCTCCGTCGAACCTTCAGGCTCGGCTATGCGATTCAGTTCACCGGGCGCCCTCTCAAGTTCAGGGGCGTCCAATTTACTTCAGTGAAAGCAGCAGATGCCCTGTCTTGCGTGCAGAGATCGCAATCCTACTGACGAAGGACGCGATAGAGCCGGTCCCTCAAGCCGATATGAGGACGGGGTTTTACAGCCCATACTTCAATGTACCCAAGAAAGGCGGTGGGTTTGAGATACCCACTATCATTGACCTCGCGGTCGTGAACCGGGGGGTGGTCCTTCCCCGCTCCCGTTCAAGAGCTCACGGCAGAATGCACTATGTCAGGTGTATCCGTGACCCCAAGACGGTTCGGCCAGCGATCCAACCTGAAGAGACACGTACTTTCCACGTGTTTCAATCCTTCGCGCCACAGTCCATTCCTCGCGGTTTTGCGTTCGAGGGTCGGGCATACAGGCCAAGGTCCTGCCCTTCGGTGCTGTCCTGTTGCCGGGGGCCTCCCCCGCTTCTTTCCCCCGCCGCCGTAGTCCACGTCCTTGCGTCTTTACTAAAAGTTAACGGAGCAGCCCTTGTTCCGCACGAGAGAGCAGGCATTCGCAATTCCCTTGACATCTTGTCCCTTTACGAAACCTAGGCAACCGTTCTTTACATCTCTGATTGGCTCATACTCTCGCCAGGTCTCAGGATCAGTGTCGAGCACAGGGACTTGTTCTTTCACACCTCAGCCTGTTTGGCACTTCATGTCAACTGGGAAAAGAGCAACTCTCCCCGATGCAGAGGATCTCTCTTTTCTCGGTATGGAGTTGGACCCGGTCGAACAGACAGCACGCCTCACAAAGGAACGTGCGCGGTCGGTGCTAGCCTGCTTGAATACATTCAAGGGCAGGATGGCGGTCCCACTGAAATTGTTTTCAGAGTCTCCTGGGGCATATGGCGGCCGCGGCGGCGGTCACGCCGTTGGGGCTACTCCATATGAGACCGCGGCAGCACCGGCTCCATGGCCGAGTCCCGAGGTTGATCAGTGGCAAACGCGGCACCTTCCGGGTCCCAGGGGTGGACCGCCGGCCTGCCGCCAAACCATTCACCGTCACAACCCGTGGTCATACCTTGCTTTCCTTCCCTCCGTACACTGCGGGCGTGCCCCTGAAGATCAGGACTCTCACGCATGCTGGGTTTGCACAGATCCTCAACCGACCGGGGGGCGGTAGGGTGGCCACGTACCATTGGCTGCAGTGTCCAGGGGTTTTGGACGGGGCCCCGACTGCAACTGGCACAGTCAACTGCCGGATTGAGTTGGCTGGCATGCACCGTGCCTGAGCCTCTCAAGGGCGCGTTAGGGGCAAGCATGTACTGGTCCTCAGCGGACACTACAACAGCGGGGCCGTATGCGTACATCAACCGACAAGGTGTGTCTGCGTCGAACCGTCGCTGTATCGCAACTCGCCCGGCCACCCCTCCTCTGGATCCGAAGCACTGAGGTCGGGCTGGTGCGGGTTGTTGTCACATTCCTGGCTGCTCAACCTGGGCAGCCGAACGAGCTTTCCCAGCTGTGCGCCCGGGAGAATGCGACTCCATCCCCAAACGTGTCCAGCTTGGTTTGGTGGAAACGTTCTGGAGGCCCTCTCAGTATACCTGTTTGCCTCTCCAGAAACCTCTCACTGCGAGTTGTTCTTTTCCCTGGCCGAGGGAACACTCGGCATGGACACACTGGCACACATCTGGCCGTGGGGCCTTCGCAAGTATGTATTTCCCCCAGTGAACCTTCTGGCACAGTTCCTGTGCAAAGTCAAGGAGGACGAGGAGCAGGTCCTCTTGGGTTGGCCCTATGGCCGTGGGGGCCCGGACCGGTTTCCCGGACTATGCTCCTCGCGGGCGACAGCCCCATACCCTGGCCGATTCCTGCTTAAAAGGATTTCTGACTCAGGAGACGGGGCACGCCTGGTTGGCACGACCGGCGGTGCGGCAGGACCTCTGGAAACTCATGTCTGTCCCTGGGCCGGTACGCTGATGTTCTAGGTGGCCTACCCAAGGGGGTAGTTGACACCACACTTCAAGCGAGAGCCCGTCTATGTACACGTTGAGCTCCTACACTTGTGAATTGGAACCTGTTCGTTGAGTGGGTTTTCTTGCTCTCGCAGAAGACCCCCCGAGATGGCCCGAGGTCGGAGGGTTTTGCTGGTCCTTCTTGGCAGCAGTTGGCTGAGGAAGGTGCTGTCGTCCCTCCACCATTTAAAACTCATAGTCTGCAATCGCTGTCTAACCACAGCCGCCCCGTAGAAGGTAGGTCATTGGGGAAGCATGACTGTGCGTGGGGGCAGGATTCCTTAGGGGTTCGAGAAGGGTTAATCCTCCACGGCCGGCCCCTCCTATCCCCTCTTGGACCTGAGTCTGGCGCTCGACGGCACTACGCAAATCGATGCGCCGTTTGATCCTTAACAGTCGAGTGGAGCCTTAGTTCCTCTCATGAAAGACTTTGATCCTGCTGCATTGGCCTCTGGTCAAGGGTAGGGACCTGCACGGTCATTTTCGGTCAACGATTTGCCTCTAGTTCTGGGGAGGGGGTCGTCGGCTGATTCCCAGGGTAACCCTGGGAGGCCCCGCCGGCTAGGGGACGTGGCCCAGGTTCCCGGGCGTGCTACCCTTTCAGGGATCAGGTGGTGAACTTGCAAGCGCTGCCTCGGGAGGAGGCAGACCCAGCCCTATCTTTGCTCTGTCCCGTCCGAGCCTTAAAGTGCTACGGAGTAGGAGGGGGACACGGGGGGGACGGCAAAGCGTAGGACCATCATACCAGCCTTTGTCCTGTTCACGAGGGCCCGGGGCATGAAGTGGAGATGCCGTCAAAGGCAGAGGATGGGGCCCACTGGATAGTGGATGCCAAGCACCTCTGGGAGGCGGTTATCAGGGGGGCAACATGGTTGCCTGCCCTCGGGGGTCAGGTTGCGAGCTCACCAGGTGGGGGAATACAAGGCAACTAGATGTTGTTGTGCAGGAATGGCCTCCGTTGGGCGCTGGCTGGGCTGTGGGGCCTCAGGGGAAGAGGCCGGAGGAACGAAAAATGCTGCTTACAAGATATTGTTGTAGTGCTGCGGCCTAATGAAGTGCGGCAAAGGCACCCGAAGTACCGAAAGAAACGTGGGTCGCAGTAGTTCTATAGGGCATTCGTGTATATATAGACCGGTATCGCTGCGAAGCAATGGTGTGTCTCACCGGAAACGTCAAAACGGGGGTAAATACAGAGGGCAAGCTGAAGGCGCCGGAGGTCTCAATCGGGTGTCAAAGGAAAAAGAAACTGTGGCAAAATGCACTGGCGCAAGAATATCCATACAGTAGAGCCGCTAGTATATGGAATTCCTCCTCCCCCCCCGTCGGCAGACGCGGCAGACGTGGCGGAGCGGCCGGCGCCAGGCCTTCACTCGCTGAAGCCTCGAGAACCGGTAGAAGGCAGGGTTCCATATGTAAGACCTAAGTGGAACTCATATGTGTAAAGTCCACGGTATAGGGGCCATTGTGAGCCCCGGGGTTGTTTCCCTGGCAGACTTCTGCCATTCCATGAGGGTTCAATCACCTCCATTCTTCCCTATGCACCTAAGGGATGTTCATATGTGTATTGCTTTCGAAACCTCCTTCGGGAAGGTTCGAGCATCCGTAACGCCCCTGTTCCAAGTAGAACGGTACGTTTTCCTAGTGTGTATCCAGTCTTATTCATTGGGTAGTGCCATTGCAGCAGTAGCTTGTCCTCTTGTGAAGAAGCCCTGGCCTACGCCAAAAAATAGGTGCGCGCAGGTGGCTTCCCCAGGACACTGGAAGGGGCAGTAGCTGCGGCCTTTTGGTAGGATCCCAATTCGTCGGTCCTCCGACTTGATGTCGAGAGTTACCGGGCGCGAGGGAACGTCCCCCCCACCCCCCCCCCCCCCCCCCCCCCACCCCCCCCGTCGGTATAAACTGTATGTAACCCTCGTTCCCTGAAGGAGGGAACTGGAGACGTCACGTCCCCCGTCTATCGCACAGCTCCTGTACCACGGCGCTGAGCGGGGCCGGGGTCCTGGCTCGCTCTCAGCGAAACCTGGAATATGGGGGGCGCTTCATCTGCTGCCTACGGTATACTCCCGGGCTGTATAAGCAGCACTTATGCAATAATCGCTGCCAGTGCATGGTGGCTCGTTAGTTTACACTCGAAGTGATTGGTCCCTCTAGCGAGATCCAATTTCGTCGGTCCTCCGACGTGACGTCTCCGTTCCCTCCTTCAGGGAACGAGGGTTACATACGTAACCGAGACGTTGCCCTGCCTGTTTCATAATGGTGCACATTTATTTTCTAGGGCTGTGGATGCTGGTGTGACGGTAACTGAGGAAACATGTTTGGTTTTAGATTCGGCCTTTTTCTTCTGATCACTACAGGTAAGTTTTCATATTCACTTTATCAGGGTGCCCACAACACACTCACACGTTAAAACAAATAATTTCGTAGCAGTCAGTATTTTTGTTTTGTTTTCCAGTAAAAATATCTAAATATCTTTAAAACAAGACACATTGGCTTGATTGTTTCACCCACTGAAAATGCTTTTTCTTTTTCTTTAATAATAAACGTAACAAAATGTATTCTAAAATGTAATTAATTGAAAACAAGTCTCGGATGGATGAATGATTAAGTACAAGTTTTTTTGGAGTGTGGAAGTATAAGAACATTTTAAAATTGTGATTTGCAGGCTTGGAAAAGTCACTGAAAGTAATGTAATATTACAAAGTAATGGAAATTTCTATGGGAATATAGCAAGTGGTCACACTGTATTCCAGTCAATATTTCTCAGAGTAGGTTTATTTATGATTTTGTAACATTATATGTTGAGACCTCCCTCTAATGAAATGAGATGATGAAACCTGCCATTAAAAAGCATTGTAATTAATAACTTGTGTAAATTTGTAAAATGTAAAACGTGTGGCAACTTGTCATTTAAGAAATGCACAATAATATAATGATACTGGTTAGAATATTTTATTTAGCTTCATTTATTTAGTTCATTTCAGATTGAAGGACAAATTTCACAAACATTCACTGCTAGAACAAAAACACACACAAAACCCACAAATTTGTGTAATTCATTATTGACTTATCACTCAAAATCTCATATTTACTGATATATAGCCATTGTGACAACTAGCCCCGGTCTGTATACTATCTAATTTTGCTCAGCTCCAAGTTAATGCTCTTTTATTTTATTTCAAAAGAGGGGGAAAAAGCATAAAATATACCAATAATTACCCTTAATGCTCATTTCTTTTAAATATGATTTATGATGAGAAGAAAAACATTAAAACATGCATTGAATAACAGGATCTAAACAAAACCAACTCCGTGGAAGTGTTTGGAATCATTTGTTACTTGTGTGTTGTTCACTGCAGTGGCCTCGGCTCAGGTGCAGCTACAGCCTCTAAATGCAGCGGTGCTCCGTGGTTCGCAGGCTCGGTTCAACTGCAGCACAACTCAGCCCCCATTTGTCATGAACTGGATGGTCAATGGACGCTTGGTTATCACCATTCTGGAAGCATCTGGGGTGTTGAACAGCACAGATCGCTTTTCTGCCAAAAATTTCACCATGCCTGGAGATTACAAATGGGAGTTTATAATTAGCAATGTGCAGAGAGACGATGCGGGGGAAGTCACCTGTCAGGTTTTGGGTGGAGATCCTCGATTGGCCACACTGTCTGTACAAGGTAAGCAGTCTTTTAAGTTCTATTGTGTCTCATTTGAACTGATCCATGCCACATGACGTAAAATGTTTTTACTATAGAAATATGACTGAGAGTGAAATATGAGAGTATACGAGAGAAAGTGATCAAGACAGAGCAGCTACAGATAATTAAAGCAGACCATTTAAAAAATATATTTAAAGACAGACAGAAGTTTGGGGTCAGAAATGAATACTTTTATGAAACAAGGATGCAAACTGATTAAAAGTGATTTCTATTTCAAATAAATGCTGCTTTTGAACTTTCTGTTTATCAAAGAATCCTGAAAAATGTTTTCAACATTGATAATATTCGAATTAACTTTAAATGATTTAAAAATATAAAATGGTTAATTGAACTTGTAAAAGTATTTCACAACATTACTGCTTTTACGACATTTTTGAACAACTTAAATGCAGTCTTTGTGAGCATACGAGACTTATTTGAAAAACATTTAAAAAATGTACTGACCCTGAACTTCAAGAAAGAAAATTGAAAGTGTATTTGCATGGGGACTGCTGAATCTCTTTGAACTGTATGATCCAGTCTTTTTAAGAACATTAAACAAGACTTTAAGTAAACAATTAAAAGCAGACAAACACAAAAGCATGATTTGATCTCCCTTAAGCTTTATAATTAATGTTATTTTTATTTTTAATGTAGCTACTGCTTCTCAGATGCAAAGCTGCAACCTTAATGATATTTGTCATGGTTTGAATGTTAAATAACACTCTTCAACCTTCTTGCTTCAGGCTTCATCTTTGAGCCTAAGTGAGTTCCAGCACCTAAATCCATATGCTGATCTTTACAACCTTTAAACATTACTCAGCAGTTTTATGCATGACAGAGCGTAAAATTCGGCTAGAACATTCCCAGATGCCCTCATCAGCACTAAAATAACCTTTGTGGATCAAATAAATATATATCAACTAAATAACAGGAGTTATTGTTTCTCCTAGACAACAAAATTAAAACGCGACCAAATGGAGACTCCCTAATAATTTCACATTTCAAGAAATCTCAACAATATTCCAAACTGTGCTCAGACTTGCCATGATACATAAAGTCAAACATCTTAAAAGTAACTCAAATATTTCTCACCAAATTCTTCCCAATCCAGATGATATTCAATATTACTTTCTATCTATCTATCTATCTATCATCTATCTATCTATCTATCTATCTATCTATCTATCTATCTATCTATCTATCTATCTATCTATCTATCTATCTATCTATCTATCTATCTATCTATCTATCTGTCATGTATTCATTTTATTTATTCATTATTTGTATCTTTGATGTTTTTAAATTGCACAATAGCTTGATTAATTACAAAAATGAAATAAATAAATAAATCATACATTTTTAAAAAATATTCAAAATATATTTATATTTCTCTTTAAATTGATTCCAAAATAAATAGACAAGACATCAAGTCATTTCGTTTAAACATCTAAACAGTTGCAAGTTAATTTTGCTAATTTTTTGTCAGGTGCATGATCCACGGTTCCAGGTGCTTGTTTAACTTTCATAATATATCATTATTATAATAAATTATTATTTTTAATATATTGTGTCAGAATATTCAGTATCAGACATTTCAGCTTTAAAATGTATCAACAGAAGGCCAAAATAACCACAAAATATGGCAGTTTAGCAAGCATGTATATTTAAATAATTTCTTCATTCTTTGATACACTGTAAGTGAATGGAGTTTTGCTTTATAAGATCTGTCGGCGCTTTTATGATGGACCACAAAAAGTACAAAGTGCAGCACAAAGCAAAACAAAACCTATCAGCCACACCTGTGAGTCACCTGTCCTGCTGTCCCATGGGAAATTATCTAAAAAAAAAAAAAAAGAAAAAAAAAAAAAAAAAAACAAAAAAAAAAAAAAAAAAAAAAAAAAAAAAAACAGATTACATCTCAAAGTGCAGATAATCAATAATAATCTACTTCTTAATTAAAGTGGACCATGTTTCAAGACAGGCCCAACCGTCATTAAAGCAAACTCACAAATCCATAGTGATTAAGGCAGAGTGTGTGTTCGAAGAGATAATTCTGCTCTGTTGTTTTCCAGAACGTGGCAGTGTGGAGATTGTAGGTGGAAATCAGAACAAAACGGAAGGAGCTCAGACGGAGTTCCAGTGCCGGGCCGTGGGCTGGTTTCCTGAACCCAACATGTCCTGGTCTGTAAATGGAGTGGCAAATTCCTGCAACAGAAGCTCTGTAACACAGGGAAATCTGTTTAACTCCAACTGCACGCTGACGATCACTGCCGTCAAAAATTCTTCTGTTCAGTGTCTGGTCAAGGTACCTGCCCTGAGCACACCGGACAGCAGCACTGTCTTTCTGACCGTTGGTAAGAACAATAAACATGTTTTTATTTTTATGAGTGATCAGAAAGGATAAAAGATCACAAATGATCAATTCTATTCCAATGATAAACACAAACAGAATCGTAAATTCTAAACATTGTACAACAAACAGGGTCCTTTTTAATTCCACCCACAAATGAGAAGAGTTCCTTTCGGCAACAGATAGAGGGCACTGCAAACACCAATCCAGCCACATAAAGTTTAATATTATAATCACAGCTAATTGCAATGATAACTTTGCTGTCCTGTTTGGCACAAGATGAAGAGGATGCATGATTCCCTTATATGTTTCTGTTCAAGAAAAGCTTGGTAAAAGAGACCAGACGGTGTTGATCGCTATCACTGTGGCCTTCAGCGCTGCGGCTCTATTGTTTCTAATCATCTACGGAATTATTTTCTTCTGCATGAGAAGGAAGAAAAGTGAGTATTTGAGGGGATGAATCCCAATTTTCCCAATGTAAGCCAGATTATTTGCATTAGTACGTGCATCCGACAAAAAATACTTTTTGCAGCCAGATTGCGTTACGCTAACTGGACCTAGCCAAGCATCTTAAATTACTGATGTAATTCTGGTCTTAAATTGTAATCAGCTCATTTTATTGTTTCTTTTCTACAGAGTCAAGCTACCAAGAGGAGATCAGGAGGTGAGAAATTAGCTTTTGCATTTAACAGGGACTGAAAATGCACAGTAATGTGAAATTGAGGAAACAATTTCTTTGACAACCTTTATTACTGTGAGTGGCTTGTTAACAGGTCTGGGCTTCCGTTTCAGGGCACGAATCCAGTCCCAGAATGGGACGCCTGCCACAGAAAACGAGCGAGGACAGGACAACCGAGGATATATTAGAGATGGACATGATGGTGTGTATGCTTAAACTAACATACACAGGGGTAATCTCATATTATATATATATATATATATATATATATTATATTATATATATATATATATATATACATGGTGTGAAACAGTGTTGGCCCCCTTCCTGATTTCTTTTGCATGTTTGTCACACTTTAATGTTTCAGATCATCAAACAAATTTAAATATTACACAAAGATAATGCAAGTAAATACAAAATGCAGTTTTTAAATGATGATTTCATTTATTAAGGGAAAAAAGCTGTCCAAACCTATGTGGCCCTATGTGAAAAATTAATTGCCCCCTGTTAAATCGTGAAAGAACTGTGATTAACCACATTCTTTTAGAAAGCTGAGTTAAATTTCACTAGCCACACCCAGGCCTGATTACTGCCAGACCTGTTGAATCAAGAAATCACTTAAATAGAACCTGTCTGACAAAGTGAAGCATGCTTAAAGAGCAACACATCATGCCGTGATCTAAAGAAATTCAAGAACAGATGAGAAACAAAATAGTTGACATGTATCAGTCTGGAAAGGATTATAAAGCCATTTTCTAAGGCTTTGGGACCCAGAGAACCACGGTTAGAGCCATTATCCACAAAATGAGAAAACTTGGAACAATGGTGAACATTCCCAGGAGTTGCCGGCCAACCAAATTACTCCAAGAGCACAATGACGACTCATCCAGGAGGTCATAAAAGAACACAGAACAACATCTAAAGAACTGGAGGCCTCACTTGCCTCAATTAAGCTCAGTGTTCATGATTCAACAATAAGAAAGAGACTGGGCAAAAACGGCATCCATGGGAGAGTTCCAAGGCAAAAGCCACTGCTGACCAAAAAGAACACAAAGGCTCGTCTCTCATTTGCCCAAAAATATCTTGATTATCCCCAAGACTTTTGGGCAAATATTCTGTGGACTGATGAGACAAAAGTTGAACTTTTTGGAAGTTTGTGTGTCCCGTTACATCT
Organism: Sinocyclocheilus anophthalmus; assembly: GCA_018155175.1. Classification (NCBI taxonomy): domain Eukaryota; kingdom Metazoa; phylum Chordata; class Actinopteri; order Cypriniformes; family Cyprinidae; genus Sinocyclocheilus; species Sinocyclocheilus anophthalmus. Next base: position 249,099 of record JADLZN010001498.1, on the reverse strand, counting down.
GGTGTAAAACCACCACAGCATTTCATAAAAAGAACATCATACCAAGTCAAACATGGTGGTGGTAGTGTGATGATCTGGGGCTGCTTTGCAGCTTCAGGACCTGGACAAATTGCCATAATTGACTGAACCATGAATTCTGCACTCTATCAAAAAATCCTGAAGGAGAATGTCCGGCCATCAGTTTGTGACCTCAAGCTCAAGCGCACTTGGGTTATGTAGCAGGACAATAATCCCAAACACACCAGCTTTTTTTCCCTTAATAAAAGAAATCATAATTTAAAAACGGAATTTTTTTTATTTACTTGCATTATCTTTTGTGTAATATTAAAATTAGTTTTGATGATCTGAATCTAAAGTGTGACAAATATGCAAAATAGTAAGAAATCAGGAAGGGGGCCAAAACTTTTTCACACCACGTAATAATATCGATATATATATATATATAGATATTATATATAGCCTGGTTTGATAAAAGAGTGAATTACATGTGTACTTGAATGGGTTCATATATAGATATATATATATATATATAATATATCCCTTTTTTTTTTAATAAACCAAGCAAAATTGAAACTGTACTTGACAATAATAGGGGCATTTCAAAACTTTAAAGACACAAATAACTGGAAAAAAATTGTAACCGATTGCATTCAAAATCAAAAATCTGAATGGGCATTATGTTTTTGCACAAAAGAAGCCTCATTTTATTTATTTTACTGACATCTCTTCTAATGTAATGATTCAAGAAAGCATGAATGAATTCTCATGGACTATGAATTTTCATGTGTCTCTCTGTACTGCAGGACACACCAATGGTGGAATCTGGTACACAAACCATTCTAACAAACATCAGGTGATGCCTCCGATCAAGCTTAAAGTCAACATCAAGCCAAAACTTCACCTATTTACTTCCTTAATACACATTCTTGATCTTGTATTAAATGATTCATCAGTACCGACTATTTCAAAGAAAAATTGTCTTCATAATCTTTCGGCAAGATGAAAACCAAAACCAAATCACTTTTTTTCTCATGTTAAATGTCTCATAATGGAAGTAAAATGGGTTGTGAGCACCTTTCATGTTGAATTGAACATTTTAATACATTTCATAAGCATGAATATTTGTCAAGACTTCAGATCTAATACAAATCTTTGGTTTTTCAGATGCCCGATGGTTTTTTTGATGATGCTCACAGGAAGCACAGACACATGACCATCGTCTAGAGACTAAATGCTAGACTTCACAGACAGAATGTGTTCTGGTTCTCTTCTTCACTCTTGTACATAAAATCATCATTTTAGGTTTAATTACAGAAGAAAGAGAGCCTGCATGATGGACTTCATATCAGCACTTATGGTGATCTGTTTCACCTCCACTGGATTATTTATTTGAACACAGAAGCATTTTCTTGGTGGTCTCAGACTTTTGTGCCCCACTGAATACTGTAGATAATCACCAAGAGTGTGTTTTTGGGCTTTAACAGATGAACGTGGTCAAAATGAGGGTGGTTGAGGGGTTGGTAAAGACTTTGGTTTGCTAAACAAACCAATGTGACAGAAGTGTTGATTCATTTTTCAATCTTTGCTGGTGCATTATGCATTCATCAGATGCTTGCATTTCCAAAGCAGATTTGTTTGAATCAACATCTTCTTTTGCTTCCTGTTTTTGTAGCTGCTTACAATTAAACCAAAGATTTTTCTTGAGAAGCGTTTAGATGTGACACGTCATGCTTCATGTGCTTAATAAAAAACCCACTGATCTCACAGGGGAAAACTGCTTAAAATTGTCATGAAATGGACTAGAACTATGTGATGCTTATTAATACATCAATTAATCAATAATATCACATTTACAAAGACCTTTTGTGTAGTTTTCACTTATCTGTGTTTCACACATTTTAACAGCTCTAAAATCCATTAAATGGATTACAAGCATTTTGAACAAACGTTTTTTTTTTTAATAAACCTAGGTGTAATTAATGAATAAAAAAATGTATTGTTTAACTGTTTTTTTTTCATCTTTATAGAATGTTTTACGAAATTATTTGTATCTTTTTTTCTTGTTTTAAGCACAAACCTCACTTTTTATGCTTTAAACAAGAAAAATATTAAGCAATGTATTATAATAAATTTTTAATTAATTCAACATATATTTTATTTTGCTACTCATTTTAAGGATATTTGTACATTATATTCTGAAAAAAAACAACAACCCCAGATTAAGAATTTTTTAGCTATTGTTTCTTTGTCAGACAACATATTTATGTGGCCATAAATTCTTATGTAATAAACACTTTTTTGTACTATTGTTTTTTAATTTGTCAAAACTCTATGTCTGTCTGTCTGTGTCTAAGTTGACTTCATTATATTGTCTTCAAGATATTTCAAAAATGCTTTAAAGAAGCCACAAAGCTGGAGAAAATTTTAAATCAAAGAACAGACATATAAATAACCGACAGAAATGCTCTGCTGCTCTTTTTCAAGTGTTCCTTTAGTAGAACATCTCACTGCAGTGTGTATCTGACATTCTTATCCAAGAGCTCTGCAGTCAGTGTGTGTGAATATTAGCCATCTTTCATCTTTTCCCTTAAAAAATAATGAATGCTCATAAATAAATAAATAAATAAAGCATGGTTAATGGCCAGCTGTAGGCTGGCATCTATTCCCCTGTGACTTGTTATGAGCTGTGGAGTCTTCCTCTTCCTCACGCCTCACTCCACCCAGCTCTGAGCTGACCGAGCAGCTGATATTCTCCCACTCATTACGACCACACCAAAAACACTTCCTGTTATGTAACCAGCACTGTGTACCTCCAAGACACAGATATGGAACATCTCCAGTTTCATTCTAATATGAAGCAAAATATCATGGAGAACCCTGTGGTGATGCCCTGGCATAGTGATGCTATCAGCTGGTAATTTAAAAGAATACCACGGTACTTATATATGGCAATGAATAATTAGCATATAGAATGGTATTTACGTGCTACTTCAAGTTATTTTAAATATTTATATCAATTTTAATATCAAGGTATTTTTATATACAACATGGTATATATTATGTATTAATATAGCATAGCATTTATAAAAAAAGTAAAAAAAAATTACCTTTTAAGTATCCTATATGGAAGAATAAGCTGTCTATCTATCTATCTATCTATTCTAGCTCTCTATCTATCTATCTATCTATCTATCTATCCTCTATCTCTCTATCTATCTATCTATCTATCTATCTATCTATCTATCTATCTATCTGTCTGTCTAATTTTTTTGTATGTAATTAGTGAAACTCTAGATTGAAAAACACCAGAATTCGTGACTATACTATATAATTAATTAATTAACTAATAAATCAAGTTATAGTGGCATTTCTTTCACTGAGACATTGCCAATATTTTTGTCTTAAGCAAATTTTACTGTGGTAGTGCACCAAAGTAACTGTTGGAAATCGTGTTCTTCAGTTCTAAAATTTCCATTAAAGTCGAACCCTTTAAAGGGTGCGATTTCAAGTTTTCCTTTCTCTTAGAGTGTTACAAGCTGATTGTGCATAGATAAGATCCCTAAAGTCTCAAACCGAAAGAGATATTCTTTATAACAGTTAAGACTCGTCCACTCCCTCCTAAAACACCTAATTTAAACACGCCCCCACATGTCTACATCACTGTGTGGGAAGATCTGCATAACACCGCCCAAATGTTCATGCAAAGAAAGAAGGCATAACTTTGATTCTCGCTGTAGTATTGTTGCCGCCGCCGCCATGTCGTGAAGGCACTGTATGATTAGTTGTGAAAGCGAAACTACTTTGTTTTGTCCTCCAAAAGAGGACACGACTAGATATCAGTTGTTAAGTTGTATTTACAACACGGTTCCAGAACAGTTCAACCCAAATATTCAGATGTGTGCAACGCATTTTATGGAGGACTGCTTCCTGAACCTGGGAGAGTAGCCTACAATGCTGTGCACAAAGGTTGTTTCTATAAAGGGGGGCAATTTCAACTTTGCAAGGACGATTCAAACGCGAGTTTTGAGCAGTGTAGAGTAGCGCTTGTTTTACGCAACGCGTAAAAAGACAGTATAAGTCATTATAATCCGTAATTATGTCCCCACTGGATGCAACAAATGCCTCGCTTGTAATGGGTTTTATTGGTTTTGTCTCATCACGCCGGGACACGGCATCACAGTATGGTGAGGGGCGTAACATTTCCTTCCGTCACAAAAAAAAAAAGAAGCTTGAGTTATCGGCAATCCACAACACACTGGATAGCTGGCCAGTTAGCGTTCACCTCGCTCTTCAGAATCATGAGCTTTGTAAAAATCAACGCCTTTCAGAAAGGCGGGGCATAAAGGAGCAACAATAACGTACAGTATGTGGAAAATAATGTGTTTTTTGAAACTTAAACTGCATAAACACATTGCATTACACCAAATACAGAAAATAATGTTATTTTTAGCCACATCATATGACCCCTTTAAAGAACACGGACCTTCAGAGTTGCCGTCATGAAATATTCAGAGTGTGAGCAGATGTAAAGTTCTCCACAGATCTTGGCACACTATTAACAACCACTCAGAATAGCTGCTTGATTCAGTTGGTTTGAATGACTGTCTTCTCCTGAAGCAAATGATCATGGATGTGAGAAGCGTAAATGGCAGCCAGACTCCAGAGTCTATTTGTCCACACAATCTAGTGGGATCTTTTGCTAAAGGCACTCTGGGAGTTAATGAACCACTGTTGTGTTTTGGAAAAAACAGACTCAGCTCTAAAACTGATACACCAAGGTAGTCTTGCCAGAAGATACAGCTTGGTCTCAGGCAACATTTAGGAGCTAATGATTGGAGAGGAAATAGTATCACCTTTGCTCACAACCTTGCTTTTAAAGATTTATCACTTTCTCTCAATAAAACCTACAGAGAGTAGCAAAACTGTCTGTTCTCTCTATATATACCCCTACAAACTGAAGGAAATGCTTCTGTTGTGGTCGCGTGGTGTATACTCACCAGAGCATGTGAGCGGGGAGCAGAGTGATAATATTTCCTCAAGAGCGCAGAGCGCCTTTCTGAAGATTCCGCTCCGCTCGCTCAATACGCTCAGCGCCGCTCGCTCAACCCAGAATGCCGTTTGGTGATTTGCTTGTTCGAGATCGAGAATCTGTAGAGATCGAGAATAGTAGAGCAGTTATGGAGTTCAGATATTGTTTCAACGAAGTTGCAAGCCTTATACATACAGTAAATGTAAAGTAAAAATCTAAGTCAAGAATGAGCAGGGAGAAGAAACTAAGAGGGAGTGCGGGGAGACTGTTAAAGTTAGTACAGATTCATATTGATTACAGAAAGCACGAAGATGTGCTACTCAAATATGGTGCAGCAAAAGGTGAGCTAGTTACATACCATAATAAATGAATAAACAGGTAGGCTAAGGTTATATTCGGTTGTACGGAGCCCCGATTATGACATGCAGACAATCACGGCCAACGACTTTAGAATAGGCTAGTTCTCTTTTATGCTAGGACTACATTATGGCCATGAATTAAGAATTAATTTTTTTGTTTAGTCTAAATTATGGCCACGAATTAAGTATTCGTTCTCTTGTTTAGGCTTAGCTGCCACGAATTCATTCGTTCGTTAATTCGTTCATTCCCTTATAGTAGGCCTAAATCGTGGAATGAATTATTATAATTCGTAATTACTTATTAAAATCATTATTGCTTAAAATTAATACATAATAATAAATTAATAAAAAAAATATGAGGAGTTTGTTTCTTCATCTTCAAGAAATGTATCATAACATCACTTGCTCACCATTGGATCCTCTGCAGTGAATGGGTGCCATCAGAATGAGAGTCCAAACAGCGGAGAAAAACATCACAATAATCCACAAGTAATCCACACGACTCCAGTCCATAACCGTCACTTCTGGCCACCGACATATTTGTTTAGAACTGCTTGTAAACAGTGCTTGAACAGACTACTCTAATCTTAAAACATCTTAATGATGGATTTGTTTCTTAAAAACAGGCAGCTTTTCACTTCAAAAGACATTAATTGATGGACTGGAGTTTTGCAAATTTTGATGACACTCATTCACTGCAGAGGATCCATTGGTGAGCAAGTGGTGTAAAGCAAAATTTCTCCAGATCTTGACATTTTCATTTTTGGGCGAACTCTTCCTTTAAGTTTTAACACTGAGCCAAGATATTGCTTTATGTGGTCGGAATTTGACCCATAATGGCGGACTCTCGTCCTAACAATCACTAATGCATCCTAAAGCCATTTTCATAAGCTCTTTTAGCTCTTCTTAACTGCATTTCGATTTGGTATATAACCTAAATTAATTTATTTGATCAGGTATATTTCAGCTTTTATTTTAGTGGTTCAGTCAAAGTAAAGATTTTTTTCTGAATTGCACTGATCTCATTGGCCTGTTTGCGATTAGTATTCATGCAGTGCAGCATTCGTATTACGAGAGACATAAACCCTAAGGTTTAATCTAAATTTTCTAGTCCAATAAACACACAGGCATACTGCAATCAAGATCTTTCTCTCATCAGCATTGAAGATCCATGTACACAGCTCCACCATTTTGCCAATAAATAAATTGCATCACAAGTTAGTGCAAATTAAAATTGTATTGTACATGTTTCCATGGAGTTACCTGGAGCGAGGAGCAACTCTTGCTCTTCCAACAAACACTTCAAGTTTTCCAGGAAGCCAGTAATAATTCAGTGTGATTCAGTGTCAGAGAGCCATTTACTTCAAATGAGCCCACTGTGAATTGAACACTTCATTACAGCACACAGCTAATGAAAGTCAAAGAGAGGTGTAAGTGTAGTGTGGTGAGGTCACTGTAAAGTCCTCACTGAATATTTAGGGTAATTATTAATTATAAAGCTTAAAATCATTTATATAATTATAATTTAGATTTTATGAAGAAAATAAGTGGTGTTTGTCAATTCAAAACTCGCCACCATGATGCCAGGTTGTTGTTAGGTGTTCCTAACATGTTCTGAATGGTTTTTAATGTGTTGCTAGGCAGTTGCTTGGGTGTTTTGGGTGGTTGCTTACTGGCCCAATTCCTTGGATCCCTTCTTCAATGTAAGTTCTTTGCCATTTTATTTAACAACAAAAGTCTTGAATAAAATCCCCAGGTTAAAATTGTAAGTCTGGTCGATTTGAAAAGTAATAGCATGTCCTGTCACATGCCACTCTGAGGTCTTTTCACTACAATCGGTAACTGAGGCACAAGATGGTTCCACTTGCATTTGAGTGAAATGAGAAGAAAGACGAGAACAGTAAATATTAGGAAATATCTGGTCACTGAATGCCATGATTGACTAATCTGAATCAAGTATTCTAGAGAGCCATGTAATAATTAAAACCCCAAAGCTCACTGTGAGAAATAGTAACAGTCCAGCCTGGTCTCACAGGGAAATATACAATTTTATGAAGGTGGCAATTTCATTAAATTTCATTCACCCATATACTAATATATATATATAATAATTAATAAAAAAATTAGGCTACACCTCTAGCCATAACTGTCTCTGCGGGCGTAAGCAGTTCATACAAAAATCTGAATTAAGAGTGTACATATTCATACGAATTACCCAAAATAGTTATGAACTGCCATGAGATTGCTTTGTTAGTTAGTATATGCACATATGGGCAGAAGCAATGACAGAATAACACTGGGCAGAAGGCCTGAGAGGGGTTTCCTCTGTAGTTACAGGGCTCAGACATAAGTAGGTTCATATAAGCAAAGCTGTATCAATGCCAATGAGCGATTCCCCTCCTCCTCTATCTCCTGCGCTCATCTCAGTGTAGGCCGTTTCTGTGCCACAAGTGCATTGGCTTGATTCATAGGATTCTGCTAATGGTCACTGATAGTCTATCAGGAATGGCCTTAATTAAGGCTTAAGCATTCTCAAAGCCTTGTCATTGTAATGAATAGCTGAAAAGTAATCACGAGAAGTAGACTTTAATTAAGCATTTGCTTGAATATGTACAGTAATGTGCTATTGCTGTCAGGTTTAGCTAGATGACCATTATGGTTTGTCAAATACTCAAAGTCACCCAGGAAAATTCTAGAGATTGCTTTGAAAAACACAGCCAGTCCTTTCTGCAGATCTTACTAAAGTGTTGCAGTGTAACTCTGAGGGAAGTGTGGGTCATTATCAAATCCAGAGCTCGGGGGCAGCAGAGACATTATATGACACCAGGCAGCGCCATTAAACAGGGACTGTCTGCGGCACTGTTTACTGAGGAAAGACCAAAAATACAGAGACCCGAGCGCAATTCTCTTATGTAAAGAAAAGAGCAACGACCTTCAGCAGGGCTGTGATTTGAATTAAAGGAAACGTTCAGCCAAAAATGAAAATCTGCTAAAAATGTACTCGTCCTCAGACGGCCCAAACTGTATCTGAGTTTTTTTCTTCATCAGATTTAGAGAAATTTAGCATTACATCACTTGCTCACCAATGGATCCTCTGCAGTGAATGGGTGCCGTCAGAATGAGAGACCAAACAGCTTATAAACCATAATCCACAGTACTACACAACACTCCAGTCTATCAGTTAATATCTTCTGAAGAGCTGAATTTTGTAAAAACAAATCCATCATTGCAGCGTTTTTAACTTCAAACTGTTGCTTCCTGCCAAAATACAAGTCCTCTATCCATAATATTGCTTTCTGCAGTGAAAAAGTTATCTTGTCTGAATCAACAGAGAAATATGCACAGATCTAAGCACCGTTCACAAGCAAAAACAGTCCAAAACAGGTGGATTTTGATGTGAGAGGACAACTAGGCATGGACTTTTTCACTGTATGAAGCGTTATTATAGATGAAGAGCAGATTTTGGCCAGAAGTGATGGTTTAAAGTTAAAACACCTTAATGATGGATTTGTTTCATATAAACATGCAGCTGTTCACTTCACAAGACAATAACTGATGGACTAGAGTCACATCGTGGACTATCGTGATGTTTTTATCAGCTGTTCGGACTCTCATTCTGACGGCACCCATTCACTGAAGAGGATCCTTTGGTGAGCAAGTGATGTAATGATACATTTGTCCAAATCTGTTCCAATGAGGAAACTCATCTACATCTTGGATAGCCTGAGGGTGAGTACATTTTCAGCAAATGTTCATCTTTGAGTGAACTATTTCTTTAAAGTGCTGGAAATGCAAAAACAAGAAGATAAAATGGTTTTCTTTCTATAGACGTTTTTCTTCCATTTATACATAGTTCATCTCAAAATTCATGGTGACAAGTGCCCTGTAAGGCCTGTTTGGCCAAGTGTGAGTCAAAAGAGAACACCATGTACTGCTGTTACATTTCCAATCTCCATTAAAATGTCTCTGTTAAAGCTGGTCTTTGCAGCTTGCATTAAATGAAGGCAATCGATTGTCATTTAACAAGCCGGCAAATAAAAAATGTTATGGGAATTCAAGGAACAAAGACAGAGATGTCACACAATTCTGATCTGGCTGTGGTTGCGTCGCACTAGCTGCTTTTATCCTGCACGGCACCAGAGGAATAGCTTGTGTTTAATGGAGCTCATCTGTTGAGAGAGATGATAACATCTGTGATAACCAAACTCGGGGCTCAGCAACTATAAAGACCGTATGTGAATCTGATGCACCAAGCCCCAAAACAGTTCGAAATTGTGTTAGTTTGTGGGTGGCAGCATGCAAACAGCAATTCTCCCCCAGCTCACATGCTGCAGTGAAGGATAAAACTGCATTATTCCCCCCTCCACTGCACATGCACAATAAATGCATATGCTAATACACAAATGATTTATTAAGATATCCTCATATCAAGAACCATTCTCTTCATCAGGGCCGGCTCTAGGTCTTTTGCTGGTGAGGCATCTCCCTGCTGCTGTTTTAAAGATTACATTGATCCAAACTTCATTTATGCCAAGAACCACTGCTGCAGTGAAGCTTTTGCACTGGCGTTCATCTGAATCTATGTGAGTCGAGGGCTACATGCTGACTCTCTACGAGGGAGATGCCAGATCTGCACCCAGATGCACAAGCATGTTTGCTGTTGTGGGGGGAATACCTTAAAACAGTCTAATTTCTGCAAACTATAATGCAAACTGAATACAATTAGTGGGGATACTTAATTGGTTGTATATGTATATTTATTTTATACATATTTAAATTATTAATATTATTTTATTAATATTATTATTGTTATTATTACAAAAACACCTTTAGAGCTTCAAAGTATTAGAAATCTATTTTTTTTAATCCTTTAACCCTCACACACAACACACACAGGAAGGGCACCACACACACACACACACACACGACACACACACACACACACAACCTGAGACAAAACACACACACACACACACAGCACATTGTTTGAAATGGCCAAAATTCATAGTCACGCTAGCCTATACTGTTATTATAACATATTTTATACTCTGTAATGTTATTATAATCTGTAAAATCATTAAACTTATTTAATATTTTTCTCTAATCCTTCTTGGATATCAAGACAGGAACCCTGCAATTCTGGTCAAATTAAAGATACATTGTGTGTGAGTTTGCACATTATAATGTAAGCATCATTAATGACCCATTGTGTTTAATACAAACAAGCATACAAACAATCAAAAAAGATTGTTTAGTGAAATGAAAGAATGATTTAATAAAAAATGAGAATGATTAGTAATTGTCTAAAGGTAACATTACATTCTTCAGGACTTGACACTTACATATCTTTTTAGGAGCGCTTGTGCTCCTAACTTAAAAATTTTAGGAGCACCTTCTAATCAATAATCAAGAATGAACCTTCCTATTACGATTTGATATTTGACTCCTTAAAGTGATTTGCAATGGCATTTTTTTTAACCTTTTGTCTCAAAAAAATTATATTTATAAACTTTTATCAAAAATGTGAATTAAATGATAAATTAAATTAAAATAATACAATACAATCCGGACGAATAAGTTACCAGTCAAATGAAATAAGCATCAAGACAAATTTGGCATTAAGGAATATTAACAAACTGTTTAACGAAGCTCAGAGGTGGCATGAATGCATTAATAACAGTGTTATGGTATGAATGTTTTATATATAAAGTTTTGAAAATAGAACAATTAAACAATTTAAATAACTTAATTTATACTTTAAAAATTAAACTGAAACCACTAGTAGGTGGAGGCAAGTCACTGTCTTTGTCACTGAATTCACTTAATCGATTCGTTCAGACGGCTGATTCATTTAGGTAGGGTGACCATACGTCCTCTTTTTGGACTTAAAAACAATTCTAAATCGCCCAAAATGCGCCCAAAAGATTCGGTTTTTGCTTTCGACAGTCGCCATTCATAATGTGCGTTTTTTGATACCTAAATGAATCAAACTTTATGTATTAAAGTTCAATAACATTTGCATGGTTGTGAACGAATTTGTCAAGTATTTACGCCATGCCTAGGGTTGCCACGATTTACGGAATCGTCCCGTAGTCAATTTAGGGCATCAAAGAAGCGTTCAGCATGAAAGCCATACACAATGCAGTTTGTCCTAGAGGTCTGCATTCTCGCGGCTCTCTCGCGGGAACCGCGGACCCGACCAGGTTTTTTGCGCTGTGGGATTGAATTCCCGAATAAAACGCTGTAGCGGTCGGTAACTCTGGTGTAATTTGAACAGGAGCGGGCGGTCTAACAATATCCCGACGTCTATTTAGAACAGCATATCTGCGATTTATTCTTATTGACCACCGGTACAGCTTGCGCTCAGGACTGTTATGCACGCGCTGCACGCATGCTTTAAACGTCATGCTTTTAGTTGCATGGTCTGTGTGCATAACGATGCTCAGAGCAGGCTGTACCGGTGGTAAATACACGGTTCTCAGACAGAACAGGCAGGTTGTCAGTGAGTGACAGAGCAGAATAAGGATGGAGCAAAGTGTGGATGCACTTTCATTTGAAGGACGTTCAACTCGGTTTTGTTTATATTTTGCTTAGCCTATAATTTTAAATTAAAGATGTTGTATTTATTTTTCTCTGCGACACTTTTCCTACTGTGTTAACAGAAAAATGTCAAACGAATTTAGTATGTTGACAAGACGAATAAAAATAGCTAATAGGCTTTTTTTGTACAACCTACATTTTTATTTATTTTTCTCTCTGTGACACTTTTTCCCTACTGTGTTGTCAACGTTAAACGAATTGTATCCTGGCAAGACGAATAAAAATAAGAAATACAGTTTTTGTACATTTTTATTTTCTCTGAAACTTTTTTTCCTACTGATTTGCATAAAATATTAAACGAATTTTGAGTCTTAAGATAATTCATATAAATTTAAGTCAAAGTCAATAAATTCAAGACTCTTGACAAGACTAATAAAATAACACATTTTGGGCAGACTACACTTTTAATTTGTCATCCTATCTCTCTTTCTTTCAGTAGCGGAAATTTAAATGTGTCTCCCTTATCTGACACACCTATTTAAGTTCCTGGAGTTTCTTTTAATGAGCTAACGAGTTGAATCAGGTGTGTTTGATTAGGGAGACACAAAATGGGAGACCAAAATTGCAGTGGCCTATAATAACAAACTCTAAACTATAATATATATATCTCTATCTTAGTATAATATAAGACTACTATATTATATTATATATATATATATAATATATATATAGATATATTCTATATAGATAAATACTTTTTACTTTTTAAGCATATCCAAATGTTTCAAATTCGAGCCTTTGCTTTAAAATATCTGGATGATGTTAAATATGTTGATAGAAATATATAGTAGGCCTATAAGCTATATGTTTAATGCATTGAAGGCTGCGTACACATATGGTTATAAGTAACCTACATTCCTATGCATCAAAATATGTTATTTGTCATACTGTACATTTCTATAGGAATCGTAAATGCTGCAATTGTGCGCTTCAGTGATTATTCAGAAGATTAAAGTGGTGACATCAGAAGCGTTGACACCGGCAGCTTTCCATTGGTTTAGTGCAAACGTGATGACATGAAAGGGAGTTGGAGCTCCAAGTATAAAACTCCAGCAGGCGCACAAACCCACGCAGCGCGCGGACTGAAGGACTGCATCACTCCTGCTCTTCTGCCGAGAATCCACCCTTCATCATCATACTCATCATCCAGCATGAGTGAGGTGAGCTTTCCTCATATACTATAACCCTCGGTGCACGATGCATCACTCTACTCTATTGTAACGAGCTAATGGGGTTTCCCTTGGAGGAAATTCTTTTTCAGTGTTGGGGAGACCTGAAAATGCAACATTAAGACAATGCCTTGAACTTGCATTGATTGCAGTCAGACATTCCCCGGTTTGCTGAGTCTGAGGGCATGTTTTCTTCACTACAACCGCAAAAAGAATCGTTTTAATAACTGAAATGGCATCCATTTATCAAAACAACATGCTTAGTAAAGCTTAGAAGAGCGCGACGGATTGGGAATATTGTTCTGTTGCATCTGCGCGCGCAGGCAGATTGTGGAATCAGCATTATCCACGCGATGATGATTAATGATGCAACAAATGACAGCTGTCAGTTAAGACTGGGATGACACGGTGATGGTTTATTGATGATATGCGGCAAGTTAATTTGCTCTCATGATTTTTAATTCGAATTAGCTAGTATTTTGATGCACCAAATGCTTTTAAATTAAGTTGATAATGTTTGCATGAAATATATGCATAGCTATATATTTAGAATTAGTTGGAATTTTTTACTGACGATGCACATGGAGCCACCACAGATAGTTGAACGTTTTTACGCATCTTTCGCCTACAGCTGTCTGGTCTCTTTTTCTGGCAGATCTTTTTAGGATTTATCTTTAAATTAGGGCTGAATTAAAAACATTTGAGTCAAAAACGTAAACACAGCCATTTAGTAATTCGTTCGGATCCTTTTAATAAATTGAATTGGTTTGCAGAACAGGTCAAAACGATTCGTTCACAAAACGCACTGATTCGAACTAAGCTGTTCTCGAATCAGCAACGCACTGATTCATTCAACCGAGAAAGGTTTGTTGTGGACATGTCTGATTCGTAATGATCCAGGTTAACCCCTCACTAAATCATTCAACCGAGAATAGTCTCTTTTGATTATTATTCCCATAATAATTCCCCATATCTATCCCCACTGACAATGATCCTTCACGAAAGTCACCGACTCATTGAACTGATAGGACAAAGAGCAGCAATGTTAACCAATAAAAGTAGATTATGACAGTTTTATAAACATAGTTGGTTTTAATAACATCATTTTAATAAAGAACGTATAAAACTATATAAATGAAAATACCTTTTGCTATTGTATTAAATGCTAATAATATTTGGGTTCTTCTAAATGGCTTGTTGTTTTTAATGAGCTTAATCGTGGCTGCAATAAACTTACCTGTTATACATGAAATGACAAACAACAATATATGCCTTATATAGAAACTCCTGGAACGTTTTAGAACGCCTAATATGCCGATGTGTCAGTGATCACGTGATGACTTGTTTTTTCCTTTGAGTGTTCGAAATAACCGATTCCAGAAATGATTCGCACTTGCCATTACTACTGCCTTGCACGCACTCGAAATGCCCGAGGCGCGCGCGTTTGTGCATAATGCGCGGCTGCGCGCCGACCCACTGCAGCAGCAGTCGATGAGGAGCCGCTTCCCTCACAGCAGGAGCAGGAAATGTTGAAATGTTATATAAATTATAATTTTGGTCTCGATTAAAAACATGCCTGAACGTAGTATTTGCTAAGAGAGCTTAATAAGGCATGTGGTGCACTGCACATCTTCAGACAAATCCGCTGGCCCATTCAAGCATGTCTGTCAGTTAAATGAACAGAGGAAGCACATGGAATCCAGAAATACTGGAGAGAGCATCATAAGCAGGGAACACCTCCATACAACACTCTTGAATAATTAAAGATCTTCTCATGACCTGTTCCAGCAGTAGCCTACGTTCTTCTCACTGAAGAGCCAAAAGAACTTACTAATTTAGACTGAAGTGCTTGCATGTCCAGGCATATTTTTGGAATTCCAGAAATGTGGATGGGAACAAGGGAAAACACAGGTGGGCAGAATCCTATCAGTGATAAAGATGCTCATTATGGTCTTTATGGTCGTTATAACAATATAACCTCAACACTTATTAATTTAATCATTTAAATTAAGAAACATTATTTAATTACTATGCACATCTACTGAATCGTTTTGGGGTTTGATCGCCCCAGTTTCAAGGTAGAAACAAAAAAAAAATTACTGCAAAACAAAACAGCTGTCCTGTTTACAAGAGTCTGTCTGAATTTGAGGGGGGCGTCAGCATTAGGATTTGATATGTTTAGGAGTGTAATTTCTTTTGGCTCAAATGGGCTCTGACACATTTACCTGATTAGGTATCCGAGTCATTGTTTAAACAGGGATTTAATATGCAGTGAAAATACACCGCACAGACTGATGAGATCAGACAGAGAGATCAGGATTAGGCACAATCAGCGGTGACCTCCACTGATGTTTGTATGGATTGATTGGTCTTTCTGACATTTGAGGGTGGAGAAATCACTTTTTCTCTTTGTCTTCCCATTATTCCCAGAAAAGCTACTGCTGTGTATTGGTAAGCAAATATGTACATAAAGCTACAGAATGAGAGCATGGAACTAAATCCAAAAGGTCCAGATTTAGAGGGCAGACCAGAGACTGAACCGCTGTCCACTTGGAGATATTAAGCGGATTTGTACATGACTTTTGTTGCCATGTAGGCAGGGTGAAATTACTGGGTTACTGGGTTTTGGCGGGGGGGTCTGACCCCCCCTAAAGAAGTCTTGTTCCCCCCTGGGGATGGGGATGGGTGAACATGATGCAGGGCGACTGAATGCGTGATGAAGCCTAGAATGCAGTTATATGAGCCTAATATTCAAGATATTAGGGCAAAAAATGGCAGTGGTTGGGTTTGTTTTATATTTGTATCATATAGTTTAGCAATATCACATGACTTGAACAAGAGAGCTTTTTCCCGAATATCTGTAAGATTGCAAATGTGATGTTGATTTTATACAAGTTTAATAAACAATAATTTAATATTGTGTTACATTTTAGACACAATATTGTCAATATTATCTGTTTTTGTGCAATTTCGCCACATCTGACTATTCACCTATAAAGCGCACTACTAGAACTGGGTGAGCTTAAACAAGCAACAGCGGTGTTTCATTACTGAATGAATCCACGGTTTTGAACGAATCGATTGAGGTAATGATTCAGTGAGCCATTCATAAATACAGTCACTGGTTTCGCTTTTGAATGAATCAGCCCTTTGAATGAATCGGTTAAATGAAAAATGCCCGAAACGCAAACTGCCACTAAGAATCCTGGGAAATCTCGTTTTCTCATTTTTGTGCTCTCAAAGTTAAAATGTCAACTTCAAAACAATATATCTCAGCATATTCAAAGATAAAAAAATTTGTATTTCTCAGATAATTTTTTCATAGTAATTTTTTAAAAATAGTTTTGCTTACCAATACACATTTGTATATACATATATATTACAAATGTATTTGCTTACAAATTAAACATTTTCCTAAATACAAAATAAAAATGAAAGCTTTTAAATATATATAATAAGGAATAAGAATAATAATCTATAATAAGAAATGTGCAATATACATTTACAGTTGTTTGCACTTAACAGCTTTCAAATAGTGCTGTTCGATTATGTAAATTTCTTAAGTTCAAACAATTAAGGTTGATTGTAGGAAGCCATGTTGCGTAAAATAAAATCGTGTTCTGTATTTACATTTTTGTATTTTGTATTTGTATTATTTTTTGCTTTGTGTTAGATGTCTGGTTAAAATTGCACAATATGACCGTTATCGTGAGATTTTAAAGTGTGAAGGGTTGCGTAGCAGTAGAGGCAGGCCAAAAAACGTTGCAAGGACTTTTTGCAAAACGAGGATTTACTATATGCAAATAATTGACGCTAAACAAATACGCTTGAGCTATTAGGGTAGCATATGAAACAGCAGCCTCAATGTGCGTGGAGAATGCAGCTCTGAACTTGATGGAGATAAAAGACACGTTATGGCCCTCGAGAGGCAAACATGGATTAGTAGTCACGGCACTGGAGTATGCAGAGATTGGTTTGTAAAATTATGGACACACGCGTTGCAGCATCTTCCACACGGATAAAGAGGAATGAGCGCTCGACACTGTGCAGCAAGAGGGGGAAACCAGACTGCACACACATAAAAAACGACCCTCCAAAACGCGCTGAGCACATAGGGTCCGGGGCACAACGGTTCTTTCCTCCTGCTTGTTTATGTCTCGTTCTTTCTCGCTGACATTAAAACATTCTGGGCGCGGCGAAGTAGATTCAGATCATGCATTGCGACGGGAGCGATTTACTGTTTATTCCTTGGTCAGTGTGCCGACCTGGCAGAATCGAGAGCAGGAACTCCTCCTGCTTTCTCAGCACATGCATGTTTCCTGATGTATCAGCTGGTACCACAGTATGAACCGCCGTCGATCTGATGCCATCATAGCGGCAGAAAGGGATTTGTGCCGCTCGACTCCTCAGAAGAGCCTCGGCAATGTTGACATAGTGGACCTAAGAAAAGGATGGGAGCGGAACTGTGTCCAGTTTCACCTTTTGGAACCCCCGTCTGCAGAATTAAAGGAGTCGTAAGTGAATTACATTCACCTGGGAGAACAAGGGATGGACAATATTTGGCCATACAGCAGTTCTGGTACAGACACTCACAGGCAAATTGATCTTGGTTGCTGACACCAGAAGACAAAGTCCAGTTCTTGAGCAACCGCCCAACAAAACATAATCACCAAGACGGGCTGTAACATTTAGTAGTTGACATGCTTTACTTCCAAATGATGAAGCAAGGCTGAAAATCTATTTTAAAAATAACAATTTTATTATAAATTATAAATAAATTTTCTTAGAAACAAATGAAAGATTATTAACCATGTAAAACCTGACATATAAAAGAATGTCTAGTTTAAAAATGGAAACTGTTTATTGAGCCTTTAGCAAAATATAAAAAAACACAGTTATTAGAAAAAAAAATGAGTAAAGTAAACTGTATGTTTTGTTTGTTTAACAAAAAACACTAATTTTTACAGGGGCCCAAACTCAAACAAAATATGCAAGTTGGTGTAGTTGCTGATATTGTCATTATGCCAAGAGGGTAAGATGAAATTTTATGCTTGAAGTAAATAAATGAAATATTTAGCAGGGTATTAAACAAAAATGTCCATTATTATCCTTTTTTTTTAGTTACTTCATTTATTAAAATATACCAACTTTTGTTTTTATTTCAGATAGTTGCCAAGGCAACATTCCTATTAATTTAGTTTAACCGAATGTACTAAAATAACTAAACCTAAAATAAAAATGAATAAAAACTATATAGACATATGTATAAAAACCAAAAACTACTAAAAATTAAAAAAAAAAATTAAAACTGAAAAAAAAAAAAAAAAAAAAAAAATTAATAAAAACTATAATAGTATCTCATACACAAAAATAACACGGCAGAGAACACTTTATAGCAATACAACAGTCTACTTACATAAAATGCATTTAAACATCATAATGCAATGCGATATAACGATGATTGAAAGATGAACAAATAAGCAATCCTCAAAAGCCTGATGTATTATATTTGATACATTTTAACATGATTCTTCTCAAAAGTGATGCATGGATAATCAAGTTTTGATCATGGTGATAATTTAGAGGCCTTAGAATATTGCATATCGTTTGATACATAGGGTTAAAATTTTTCAGAATATGTATCTTGTATAATGGCGTTTTTTCTTACCCGAGATTGTCTTGTTTCATGCTTACACAAGGATTTTATATTTGCAAAAGCAATTAATTAGTCACTGCAAAAAAAACAAAAAAACTTCATGAGGTGCACTTGGCTTTAGGGCTGTTACATGATAGGCTGTATACATATCTCCCAACATGTCAAATTGTACAGTGTCAGATGTGATCCGTTCCGCTTTAAAGCTCATGAGATGGTCCCTCTATCTCTGCACCAGCTTCATAATGTCTAATGCATCACCTGCATCCGCTCTGTGATGAATTACGTCCACTATAATGTGTCTGCCGTTTATCACAGTCATGTTTGTGATTCACCATCCCCTCAAACCATAATCATTCTGACAACACACACAGATTCCGCTCGGATCCTCGGTAATCCCTCTAAACTGCCAGAGAGAGTCCGACTGCAGCTCTCTGCCCAGCCTCACCGCTTGAGCAGTAATCCCTGCAGCCGCTCTGAAAGGGAAATATCACTGAACAGGATAGAAAGAGGGATGAATGAATGAAAGAAGGCATATTAGGGCAAGAGGAGGATTAGATGTGGATAGAGAGAGAAAATAGACCATTAAAGAGCCCATGAAGAAGATTTTACCCCACACTTCTAGTGTCTGGCTCAAGTTTAAAGCTGCACTCCGGTTTCTACACGGCGTTCACTGCTCCCTGCACACTGAGGAGTGGATATCAATAGAAGCTAACAGAATTTGGTTGTTTGGAATTTTGCGTATTATGGTAAAATATATAGAATTTGAAAAAATGTACTTTTTAAAATACTTATTTACAATACTTTAATGTAATTATTGTTATAATTGTAGTTGTAATATAATTTTATGAAAATATAAAATATATCAAATGATAAAATGTTTATTTGTAACCAAATTCATCAAATAGTTTTGTACATACATATAATTATAATAATAGCCAATATGTTATTATTGTTTATTATATATGTATTATATATAATATAATTTGGATAATCGGTTTAAAAATATAACAATCAAAATATGAAATTTAAAAAATGTTTATTTGAAAGCAGATTCATTAACTGCATTAAACATATATGTGTGCAACTTAATATATATTTACAATTAAAACAATATATTATTTTCACTTTTTAGCAAGCAACACATTGAATTAAACATGACAATTTGAAGCAACCTGTTTAAGTAATATATGATGAACACAAAAAAATGTTAAGGACTTTGTTTACAAATAAGGTTTATAATGTTTTAGATCAGGGGTTGTCAAACTCAATTGCTGGAGGGCCGGAGCCCTGCAGAGTTTAGTTCCAGCCCTGCTCCAGTACTCATACCATGTAGTTTTCAAATAAGCGTGAAGGACTTGATTAGTTGGATCAGGTGTGTTTAATTAGGGTTGAGTCTAAACTCTGCAGGGCTCCGGCCCTTCAGGAATTGAGTTTGACAACCCTGTTTTAGATTTACATATAAATGCTACATATAATATATATTATGTTAATATGTATGTTATTAATTAAGCTGAATTTCCCTTTTTTTGGGGGGGGGGGGGGGGTTCTCCAGGGTGGTAGAATCTTCCTGCCCACAGAAGTGCACTGTGCAGTCTGCTGCATGAAGGGTGGCCACAGGGGATGGCGTTTCACGTGTCGGGGCAGAAGGAAATACCCCTGCAGTGGTGTCCTCCTCTTATGCGGGGAGAGGGAGGCGTGTGGTGGGAGGCGCCTGAAGGCAGGCTGCTGCCACCGCTAATGTCGCTAAATATTTGATGAGGAGTCCATGCACTCGTCGTCATTAGTCTTGCTTGGATTATCTCAGCAGGAAAAATAGATTCCATTATCGCAAAATTCACGTAAAGGATGGTGGAAAACAAAGTAACCCTATGAAACAGGATGTACATGTAGCAAGATGGCCAATAAACGCAGCTGCCAATCATTTGTACTCATTTCCTCAAGTGTGATTAGCTATTCACCTGTCGTACTTCTCTTCTTTTTCTTTCTTTTATTTTTTTATGTTTACCCAGTGTTTTCTTCCTGATTTCGTGTTCTTGTTCTGTTTCCCCCTCTGTAATGTTTATTTATTAGGCTTGTTGAACAATAAAACAGAGGTATAGCTTTCTAGAACAGTGTGTTACTTCAGCACTAGTGAGATTCCTGGAGGTAATATTGTAAATCACACAAACTCTTCTGCATTGTGAAGCATATTATTTTAGTTGAGTCATAAATGGTGCTCAGAAGACACCAGAGTGAAACGCCCAGTTATATGTGTTCATATCAATATGCAAATTGCTCTGGCTCAAGAATAACTGACCTTTTAGAATGTTGGCCAATGAATTGCCATGAAAACTGATATATGGGCATATGTAGAGATGTAAGCGATAAAATAGGGTGAAATATCACTTAGATTTACATCCACCTATAAGGCACCCTAGCAACCAGAGTTGGGTAGATTACTCACAAATTGTAGTCCGTTACTCATTACAAGGTACATGAGGAAAAATTGTAGTCAGTAATGTAATTTAGATTACTCATTTTAGGTAACGTAATCAGACTACTTTTTAGATTACTTATTTTTTTTATCAAACTTGTTTTAAACATACTACTACAACCTGAATCCATTTATATTAAAAAAAACAAAAGAAAAGAATATATCAAAAAAAATCAAAATGCATTTTGTATTATTAAACATTACAGTACAACCAAGGGTTTTCCCAAACTGGGCTTAAAGGGGTCATATGATGTTGCTAAAAAGAACATTATTTTGTGCATTTGGTGTAATGAAATGTGTTTATGAGGTTTAAGGTTAAAAAAAAAACATTATTTTCCACATAATGTACATAATATTTTCTCCTCTATGCCCCGCCTTTCTTAAACGCGTCGATTTCTACAAAAGACTCATCGGTTGAAAAAAAGCGAGGTAGCGCTATGATTGGCCAGCATCCAGTGCGTTGTGATTGGCAAACAGCGCCTTCAAGACCATGGCGGGGACGGCAACAATACTTACAGCGAGGAATAAAAGTTAGCCTTCTTCTTGGGCGCTACAACATTTGGGCGGCGTTATGCAAATCAAAAAGAAAAACATGTGGGGGCGTGTTAGAACGAGACGTTTTTTAGGTAGGCGTGGTTGACGCTGAACTTTTATAAAGAATATCTCTTAGGATTTTTGAGACTTGTTTGCAACTTTACAGATCTTCTTTATGCACCCAAGAACTTGTAACACTCCAAAAAGAAAGGAAAAATTGAAATCGCATCATATGACCCCTTTAAGAACTGCAGTAAGCTTGTGAGTGGATAAAAAGCTAATAATTAATTAAATTTAAAAAAGTAAAATAAAAATAATTTAAACACTTGAACACTAAAAATATAAATATTTTATTTGTTTACCTGCATGACATGTGACCACCGGACCCATATCAGAGAGCTGTAAACAGCGAATGTGTTGTTAAATTCTTCAAAATATGAACTTCCTCAAAGATATTTTAAGTAAATATTTTATTTTAAGAGGTTTGGCTGACAAAAAATGTTTGTGAATCCCTGCACAACAATGACATTACATGCCCAAAGTCTTTCAGGTTTTAAATATTTTTGTCCAGACTACCAGAACCAACAGATTTTCACAGCTATACATCACCAGTGTATAGTATCTTGCTTAATTTTTCAAACGATTGTGTGTTTTTTTCTGTCAAATTCAGAAGCATGGTTTGCAAATGTATTTACAAGACATTTCTGAATATAGTCAAAGCTAAATGATATAAAACAGCAAGATTTTAGAAAGGAACATTTAAAAGATGAAAAATAGGAATTAGGGAGAATCAATAAATTATTAATAATTTACTGCCATTGTGTGAATAGTATGTAATCATATAATCCATAAAAAAGTAACTGTAATTTGATTATTTGCATTTTAAAATGTAATATAATCAGATTACAAGTACTTAATTTTAGCAATATGATACTGTAATCCAGATTACATGTAATCAGTTACTACCCAGCACTGCTAGCAACCACCTAGAAACGTGCCCAACAGCCAATCATAACATCTTAGCAACTGCATCCCAATATGCTAAAACACTCAGAATACCTTAGCAATCAAATGGCAAAATCTTAGCAACCACACGTTGGTGTCATTTAAAATCAGTTTTTCTTTAGAAAATATAAAGCTAAATAAATCTATTTGCTATTATAATTTGGAACATAATAGTATAATTGTCAGGAATATAGACCGGTTTTGTTGTGTTTTCTCCCATGTGCTCTCCGTGACCCAGTTTCTCCCCTCTCGTTGATTAGTCATTAATTCACCTGTGTCTTGTAATTACCCCTCGTTAAGCCCTGTATTTATAGTGTCGTCTGTCCCGTGTTCCGTGTCCGGTATTGTTTGTCTCCTGATGGTGCTACTTGTGTCTCCTGCCTACCCTGTTTTACCCCTGGTTTATCTATTAAAGACTGTTCTTCCTGCAACTCCTACATCTCCACGTTCCTCGCTCCTACACAGTAGACATCGTGACAGAATACCGGACCACAAAAAAATTTAACTGCGTGTTTTCCCTCCGTTTGATTTCCGTTATTTTTACAATGTTTTTTTTTTGTTGTTTCCCGTGTTTTTCCCCATGGATCCCCTCGCCGCTTTGTTCACCTCCCTAGCCTTTAAGGACCTGCCCTTCTTGGAGTATGCGGTTGAGTTCAGCCAGCACACCGTTTTAACGGCATTCGATGACGCTGCGCTAAACTCACTGTTCTGGATCGGGGCAAACTACCACCACCCCGTCAACCTCCCAGACACCACTGGACTGAGCTGGACGGAAAATATCATTCGATGTCTGGAGAGCGTCTATCCCCGATCCAGAGAACAGCCAGACCCAGAGCCCAGCCCACCATCACCCCGCTGTGCGGAGCTCAAGCCCGAGCCCACCGATGACAGAGAGCCCAAGCCCGCTGCGACCGACGAGCCATCGCCGAACAGAGTGACAGAGCTGAGGATCGCCGCTGAGCCGGAGCTGCTAGTGATATCAGACCAGGTGCAAGAGCCGGATACAACGCTCGCCACGAGGGAGAAGGCCATGGACAGCGAGAGTGCGGAGAGGAGCTCCGCCCACAGCACCATGGCTGAGGGTGAGCTTAATGAGGAACTGGGACTGAGGAATGCTGAAGGGGACTAATAGGTAAGAGGCCAGATACTATATACAAGAATGCCCCATTCTCTCCACACCTTCCTCAGCTTACGCAGTCTGCCCTGAAACCTGTCTGACAGTCCTCATAGTTTCTGTATGACATGCTCCCAGTGCTGGGAGTCAACAATTTGGTGTGATGTGGGCAGCGACACCAGACCTGAGAGCCAGGAGTGCTCAGAAATGCCCACCCACGCTCCGATGCTCCTGCCTCCTCAACGCCCTGCGTTCTGGCAGCCCCTCTGCCACCCTCAGCCGACACAATCTGTTCGGTGCGAGCCCGCGGGTCTTCCAGTCTCAATAGTCGGACGTGGCTGGAGAATTCCCTTGCTAGCCTCCAGCTTCTGAGTCCCGAATACGCCTAGGCCCGTCGACCCACGGCTACACCATGGCCCTAGTCCCTCTCTCCATCGTCTGGCACGGCAGTCACTGGCTCCACCAGGCTCATCATCCCTCAGATCAGCCTTGGTTCTGCGTTGACCACCGTTGCCTCGGCGACTCCACTCCTCCGGCTGCGCGCTCATCTCATGGCTCGTCAGGCTCTCTCCTTGTCATCGTCGCTACCAGGCTCCACCGCAGGCCTTCCCAAAATCCCCCGCTCCGCCTCGGTCGCAGAGCCTTGGCTCGCCTTGGCCCTGTGGCATCTCCCCCGTCGCCCGTAATGGCTTCCGTCTCGGCCTGGGCTTCTCACCGGCTCCTTCGCAGTTCGGTAGGAAACTGGAGTCGTCAGCCCTTCTCCACCATGGCTCCCCCTCCCTCCGTGGCGCCAGGGAGTCGCTTCATGGCTGTGGACTGGGTCACGCCTGGCTCCGCACTGCTCCAAGTCACTCCTGATCTCCTCCCTGCTCAACCCTCCGCTGGTCCACCCTGGCTCCTCCTGTCGCCTCCCTCCATCTGGTCTGCCCTGGCTCCTCCCTCCCGGGTGTCCGTCCTCCACCCGAACCTCCTCCTGAGTTCCCCTCCGTCCCTCCCTCTGGTGTATCTATGGCGCGAGGACGCACCTTCCGGGAGGGGGGGCGATATGTCAGGAATATGGACCGGTTTTGTAGTGTTTTCTCCCATGTGCTCCCCATGACCCAGTTTATCCCATGTTTGATTGTGTTCATTGATTTCAGGTGTGTCTCGTCTAGTTCCCCTCGTTTAGTTCTGTATATAAAGTGTGTTCTGCCCCCTGTTTCCTGTCCGGTATTTCGTTTCTCCTGATGGTGCTAGTTTGTCTCCTACTACCCTGTGTAACCATTGGTTTGCTATTAAAGACTGTCTTCCTGAAACTTACGCTCCTCCGCGTTCCTGCTCCTACACAGCAGAATCGTGACAATAATACAGATTAAAAATGACAGTACCATATAGTTTAAAAAAATATAAATATGAATTTTGAATAATATATTTGTATTAACATTTATAATTACTAATAGTTACTTTATAACTTATAGAATGACTGATAAAATTATACAATTATAACATTGGATCAAGACACATTTAATTTTATTTTGTTCAACAGAATTAATTTTATTCTTAGTAGATCCTACCCGTTCAATTAGTAGCAGTCAGCCATTAGCAAATGCAATTAGCAATAACTCTTTTATTATTAACCAATAACTCTTTGACTACATTTGATTATGAATACTGTTAAATAAAAGATGTTCCTTATTTAACCATTGGCAACTAGTGACTACCAAATCCTTTACACATTAATTTAAGATTTGACTGCGTTTAATATGAATGCTATGGAATACAAGACGTTTCTTTGCCAAAAATAAGTTGCAATCCATTCCAGCAGTGAGATCTGCTCGGAATGGAGATAATCATTTATGGAATCATCAGCATGTGGTTTCACACATTCATCAGTTAAGTATTTACGTCCTGCAGTGTTTTCTGGTGGTGAGGCGCTCAAATAAAAGCCACCGTTTGAGTTCCCATCCTCAAGCCTGTTTCCTGCATTCAGTCGAGCATCTGTTGGCCTTCAAATATGACGAATCGGATCCGAGTTTTTTTTTTTTCTTTAGCCGTCTGTGTCCTAGTTGTGTGTTTCTCCCTTAAATTCTTAATAGATGTTGAGAACAGCGTGGATGCCTTTCCAAGATCTTGAGCTGCCAAATGAATCTAAAATAGCTCTCCAAATGGCTTCAAATAAAAAAAGATCGAATACAGTATTTTTTGTAAATTCCTCAGTTATTTAACACAACAAGATTTTGGCAGAGGTATAAAATGTGCTGCTTTTTTGAGTGTGAATCTTTAGTGGAGGGTGTTTGATTTGCATTTTTTTAGACAACTATCAGCTGCATGATTTGTACTCACTGTTGGTTGACAAACGCCTTTTTAGAAACCACAAGAATGTCCATAAATCACCTTTGAGGAGGAAGCTGTCAGTGTTTGGTTCAATGATCGTCTGTAAATGGGGTTTAAAATGCATTTCTATTAATTAGTGCAACCAGCTGTCAGAGTGAGTGGAAATAAATGAGGTTCTTCATTAGCGTCGCAGCAGTGCATGCTCAAACTGCGAGGAGCAGGATGCTGTCGCGGCGTCGGGTGGCAGTGCCAAGCGCTGCTCTGAAGGGCACTGGTGTGCTGAGCTCAGAGCATCTCTGTGGCATCAAGTTCAATTCACTGCAAAGCCTGGTTCTGCAGTGTATTTGCAGAAGCCAGTGAGACTGGGATGCTTTATGACACCTGAGTCATGCTTGACATGAGATTTATTTTCCACCTATGGCACTAAAGGCCAAGGCAAAGGGGTTCTTATTCATGTTTTTATATGCTGTGATTCTCATCCACTGCAGCCCTTTGGGTCTGAGTGTGTTTGTCCACTGAGAAGCAGCAAACATCCTGTTCTCTTAAAATTTTAATTGCCCCATGATGTACACATGGGTTTCATTGCCAATCCTTGCTTCACTGCAGCTAATGAAGTTTATGATTACAACCATCGTTTTCATCAGTTCATAATGAACACACAATATGGGGGAGGCATATGGCGGTAGAGAGAGAGAGAACGAGGAGGGTGAAAACGCTTCATCCAAACGGCTCCTCTCTGCCTGCCACTTCCAAATGGAGCCGGTGTTTATGCATTAACTAATTATTTCCTGCAGTCATTCTCTCATTAATGTGATTTTGTGTCCCTGATTTTCTTTCGGATAACTAAGATTGTCGTTTATATTGTTGGACTGCAGTGGTGAACGTGGCAGTGCTAGCTAACAGGTAAAGCTATGAACAAATGTTCTTCCAGTAACGTTAATCGAAAGTTCATTCAAAGTTATCTCTTTAATAATATTCTCAAAACGTTGGCACAAAATCATTATTACTTATACATTTTTTTTTTTTTTTTTTAAACTTCCTTGAAAATTAGAAATGTTGCCTTGGCAGCTCACTGAAACAAAAAAGTTTAAGAACTAAAATGACTAAAATAAATATTAAAAATTAGTTAAAGCTAAATAAATAAGGCCTATAATTAAAAAATAATAGCATATAAATAATACTAAAATAACACTGAACATAACTTTGACTTACAGAATTCTGTAAATAAAGTAAATCCTTGCCTACATAGAAAATAGCTAGGTGCTGAGTGAATTGACATACCTTAAAGTGGCTATGCTCAGATGTCCATCTGATTAGCAAAATAAATTGAATAAAATCTCTCTCTCGCCCTTATTTGACCACACTCAGACTTGCATCTTTACATGCCACACCAGTGACTGACACTTCACTCCAATTAATGGATTTGTTTGTGCCTCCCCGGAGCCCAATGTAATAATCCTAGTTTAATGGCATTCGCTCTGAGTCTGTGTGGTTTGAGACTGTCAAGACGGAGGGATGTAACCCTGCTGATATTGATGCTGCTGCTCTTCACTCCAGAGTTTCCTCACATAAACAGGATTACAAACAGGAGAGCGTTCCTCTGCAGTGAAGAGATTTCCCTCATTTCACCTCTTTCCAAGCAGAAACTGAAGCGGGGTGGGTGTCTCACTGCGGGTTTGTACCAAGCGGCAACCTTCCGGTCTCTCTCTTGAAACCAACACGGAAGTGACTTAAACTGCAATTCACGAACTGGGCCGCTAGAGGACTTGCCTCACAAAAGGGAGTCAATCCCATAGAGCCCCCATGTTAAAATGCCCAACTTTACAGCAGAAAAAATATGTTTACAGCCTGGTACAAAAAGGGGTTTTGGTCTATATAGCTAATTTTGCCCTTCATGACAACTGTGAGGGGGTGAATGTTTTTTATAACTCATCCGTTTAAATTATATTAAGCCTTAAAGTCTTCATAATTAAGGGCGTGGCCACTTGAGAGACAGGTGGATTGCTGCTGCGGTCACCACCGTCGAGCTAGGCGGGCGTGGTTTCAACAACCAGCTCCACCCACGTCTCGCCTCTTTGCCCATTTTCAATTATCCGAGAGTGACGCGCTGCCAAGATGGCAACGCCCACTCTGCCAATTTTAGCCGTTTCAAAAAAGCTCTTCAGAAAACTAACGAGTGAAGTCCGGCGA
The DNA here is from genome assembly GCA_018155175.1 of Sinocyclocheilus anophthalmus. NCBI lineage: Eukaryota > Metazoa > Chordata > Actinopteri > Cypriniformes > Cyprinidae > Sinocyclocheilus > Sinocyclocheilus anophthalmus. The sequence goes on along the minus strand of JADLZN010001498.1, from coordinate 220,657 downwards.
TCGACCGCGCGAAGTTGATGTATTTCTCAGCGACCAGCACGGATCAGCTCCAGGCATGACGAAGCGGATATCGCTCTCTTTTGGAATGATTACACTTTCACAACGAAACACAGAGTCTTCACGACATGGCGCCGGCGGCAACAACCAGTACTACAGCGAGAATAACAAGTGTTACAACTTCTTTCTTTGGTGCACCTTTGGGCGGTGTATGCCATCTTCCCACCTCGTGACGAGCCCATGCGGGGGCGGGTTAGAAGAGCACGCTTTAGGAGGGCGTGGCTTGACTATTAAACTTTATAAAGAGATACTCTTGGAGTTAGACTTAGTCTTGCAACTATTACAGACTCTTCTTTCTGCACCCGAGTCTTGAACCTCCAAGAGAAAAGGAAAAATGTAAATCGATCATAGCCGCTTTAAGTATAAACCTTAAAATTAGGAAATGAAACATGACAGTTAAAAATCACATACTCTACATATTGTCACTTCGTTTTCAGAACTTTCTGTTATTTCCTACTGAATCAACATTGAATTGACTCAAGCTGAATAATGACACCATTGTTTTTTGTAGAGCTGCTTATAGCTGAATGTTTGTTTCATAATTGATGAAGTTTACACAGCTATAGAACTGAACCAACACTGAACTGACTTGAGCTAAACAATGACACTACTGTCTTGTTAGAGCTGCTTTACAGCAGAATTCTGTCTCAAATTTGAAGACGTTTCATAATTGATTCTGTTATTACTGTTTAATATTGTGCAGCTGCTTTGAACCAAGCATGTACATAAAGGTGACTTGACTTGACTGATTGGGAATTTGGGCTCACATTTTTGCATCTATTTAATTTCTCAAGCTTTTATCATGAAATGTAGCAACATGCTTGTACGTTCAACTGTCTATGCTGTATGACATTTCAAATGACTGTAATTTATGCAGCAGCGCCCTTCACCATCCCCATAACAGCCACAAAACTATTCACTACACCATCCAGCAGGATGACTTCTTTGCATCGGCTCCTTAATGCAAAGCAATAACAGAAGCTATGGGCAACGTGAAGCGTTCGCAGATTTTCCCCTGCCAAACATTCTTATGCAAATTCCACACGTTTATCAGAGCCTGTAAGACAAAGATAGAACTGAATGCAAGAGGATTGATTGAGGTAGAAGGAGACAGAGGTAACAACGAGAGAGAGAGAGAATAATATGATTAAATTGTGCCAGTGTGTGTGGAATAATCCTTCTGCATATAATGACACGGTTTCCACTGCAGCCATACAGAATGCCATCAGCAGAAAACGAGCGGCACACACGCACACTCACTCACTCACACACACACACACACACACACACACACACTCACTCACTCACTCACACACTTACTCACACACACACACACCACACACACACACACACACACCACACACACACACACACACAACACAAGGAAGATTGCTTTAGTGTCAGAGCATCAAAGCTCTTCTGAAGTGTTTGTAATTCATTGTACACACTGAGTTATTAATTCAGGATATGAAGTACTAAATTGTGATCAGCTAATGAGACAGAAAACTGACATCTTCAATGCCTGTCTCATCATTCTTTGGCTATATGGGATTTCTTCTGAATTTATCTACAGATATTAATTTATGTTCTATTTTTGTTTGTTTACAGAGACAAGAATCCGGGTCAGCTGGAAATATCAAACCCTCAGGTGGACAAGGTATAATTCAGTACTCTACACTGGAATTGTGCATTTTGTTATCTGGATAAAATTGTTTGCAAGTTTGCATTTCTTTCTCTTTCTCTCTTACGCAGTGTAAACAATATCTGTAGAAAATGCAATATGATTTTATGTTTGAAGGTAAGTGTGGATTAGTAAAGAAACATGGTCATTTAATAAAGTGTGCAATTAAAGGAATAGATCTCACAAAAAATGAAATTGTCAGTATTTACTCACCCTCATGTTAAATTACTTTATTTCTTATGGTTACGGTAACAGTTCATCATCATCATGTTTTAAACTCATGAATTTCTAAAACTCATGAAAACTGAGAAATACAAGTACTGTTGGAAACACTAACGCTTTTAATGCATTAACTAACATTAACTTAAGAGCGAATTGACTTTTACTTAAGAGTAAGTAAATGTCAATTTGTTTCAGTATTTATTAATTTTTATAACGTTAGTTAACAAAAATACAACTGTTCATTGTTAGTTCATGTTAGCTCATGTCTATTAAACAATATTAACAGATACAGCTTTTTATTTTAATAATGAATTAGTAAACTTTTAAATAATCAAGTTCAATAAATGTCATACAAGTATTTTTCATCATTTCATCAGTTAATGTTAAACTGAACCTTACTGTAGTGTAAAGTGTTTACAGTGACATTAAAAAATTTTTTTTTGAAGATCACAGCAGCTTTGTGTGAGGAACAGAATACATTTTTCAAAGTTGTTATTCTCTAAAAATGCAAATATATGAGATAAATACACTTCAAAATATCTCTTTTTTTAACTTTTGAAAGTCACATAACTTCAGAACAACGATAAAGCAAGTAAATGATGACAGAATTGTTCATTTTTAATTAGTCCTTTAGTTTCACTCTTTAAAATTAAGGTTCCAAAAGGGAGTTTTCATAACGATCAGAAGGTTAGAAGAACCATTTTGGTTCCCCAAAAAACCTTTCAGTGAACAGTTCTTAAAATAACCTTTTTTTTTTTAGTGTGAAGAACATTTTAATGATCTAAGGAACCTTTTGTGCAATGGAAAGTTTTCATGGATGTTAAAGGTTCTTCATTAAACCATCAATGCCACTAAAGAACCTTAATTTTCTTTCTTTCTGGAGAGACACTGTCCTAGCTCCAACCCTAATTAAACACACCTGAACCAGCTAATCAAGGTCTTCAGATTGACTAGAAACTTCCAGGCAAGTGTGTTAGAGCTGATTGGAGCTAAACTCTGCAGGACGTTGACCCTCCAGGAGCAGGATTGGACACCCCTGGTCTAAGTAAAGGTCGAACCTGATCAGCCATAAAAAGTAGAGTCAAGCCTGACTGCAGAACTGCAATAGAAATTCAGTGCATAATATCGATCCAATACACAATGTGTCGTTCCCACAGATCCGTCCAAGAAGGACGTCCCAGCTGAGGACATTGACATCGACATGGGCGCCCCCGAGACGGAGAAAGCTGCCGTTGCCATCCAATCGCAGTTCAGAAAGTTCCAGAAGAAGAAGCAGGCGGTGAAATCATAATCGTGCCCATGCAGGGCATCCCTGGCCCCACGCGGGCCAAGGGCACCATTAGGGCAGGGAGTTGCATGTCAGATAAACTGCACTGTTCTCGGGTGGGGGGTCATGGGTGAGTGGGGGTGTGGGTGGGGCAGATGAAAGGTGAAAAGGCAATTTGCCTTTTGCTATCATCTGTCAGGAATACAATGTGATATTTTGGTTTCCCCCAGTACATAGATTTTTTTTTCAATACAATACTTTCCTTTTACAATACTTTTGTTATTTTTTGATAAATATGAACAGACTTGTCTCATTAACATCAAGGTGTTTGAATATATCCACCTTAAAGTGTTAATCTTTGTGTGACAGTATTTCCTCTGTTTAAGACCAGAAACCAGGGGGATTTATTGCCAAATGATCAAGAATGTTGCTCAAGGAAAACATCCTGTATGGCATCTGAAACTAAGATCATTAAGATTCACACAGACGTATTTAATCTTTTATATCTGTTGTGTTTTGACTGATATTGTGTTTGTGGTTTATCATTATCATCTTACCCAAGTCAATGTTTTTTTTTGTCATCAAGTGGTGTATTGTATTATTCCTGACACCAAACAGTTGGAAATAATCATATGTGAACTCAATAAATATTGGGATGACCTCAGTGACTGATTTGATTATTTCGCTGTATTTTCAATACCATCTGTTTTCCCTCCAACACTGGCTGTGTCCAAAACCTATCCTTTAAGGTTTAAGACTATGAAATGCCAAATCCATGTATATTTCTGGTTCTTGTTCAGAACTGGTTCAATAAAAAAAGACAACATATTTCAATAACTGTTCTCGCACATGCATTATTTTCTGCCAAATTTGGCGGAGAAAAGATTTTAGAAGGTGTATTTGGAAAAACACAGACACCGCTTCACCCAAAGCTGCCAGAATATTCAGATCGCTTGGAAATAAAACTACGAAACAATCATATGTGGTACCTATAATTTGTGAAGTGTATTTAACATACACTAAATCCAACACATCTCTAAAACAAGTACAGAATGTGTAAATAAATAATAAAAATGCATTTTTACAACACTATGTTGTAAGTGTGTCCCATTGGTTAATCAAAAGTTCGACACACATTTGCAGTTTAGAACACTTGGGCCAAATACATGAAATATGTCATGTAAGTAGACAAGTGGTCAATTGCAAAGACCAATATTTGAAATGAACACCCAAACAACGTACACCTCCCTTCATTTCACCAAATTCCCGAACATAGGACACAACACAGGCAACTCTCTGTCAATCCTGTGCTGTTACTATAGCTAATACTACAACAACAGCTTATCTTGGTTCTGTGAAACAGCAAAACCGATGTTACTCATGTGTGGAACAGAAACAAAGCAACCTCAGCGTCCGTTTTCAGGCCTTCCCGCTCATCTCTCCAGCGCCGACCTTTTCCTCTTTGGTAATAATGTCTCAACCATTTCTCTTTCTACAAAACTCCCGCTGCTCACACTTTCTCTTCCCCATCATGAACGTAAAAACACCCCCTATTGCTGAGTAGTTAGCAAATATTCACAGAATTGTTTTATTTCAATTTTCAAAAGTGTTTCTCAGAAATCCTTACTGCACCTTTAAACGTTGCAACCTTTATTTTAATGAATGCAGCGTGCGGCACCATTCATTCATACGTGCAGGTAATTCGTCCACATTGTGTGTTTTTATTTTCTTCTCATTTTTAGAGAAATTATTTCTACAATAACACAGTCATGTAGTCTGTAAAATAATAACTTTATGCAGAGTAAACTGATGACAAGGATATTACCTCATTTATTTGGCATCCTAAGCATCCATTCGAGCTAAGGTCAGATTTATTTCAGTGAATCAGGTGGTGCTAAATGTCCTCGATGGAAATTCCGATTCATTGTATTGAATCGGTTCGTTCAGATGGTTCTAAATGAATACATTCCAAAAGATCACTGATTCGAGTTTAACCCATTTAATCCCAAATTTTTTCCCAGACATGAAAATATCCAAATGATGTGTCAGTAGTAACCCCTTGAAATAGTCAGTTTTTTTTTTTTTTATGGAAAAGTGTGTGAAAAATTGTGTTTTATGGTCGGCCACAATTGTGACTGGTGGGATAATGTGTACACCGAATTAACCAAAAGGGTCTGGCTGCAGCCTTGCACTTCCACTCTCAGACTTGCACTCTCAGACACTTGCGCTTAGCCACAGAACAGCAGAATATGAACGCAATGCACAAAGTCTCTCGTTAAGCGTGTTCCTCCTGTAGAAAAACATAAACACTTAACATGGCTTAATGTATTAAGATTCTATTAAAATATAAAATGAAATATACAGTTTTATTAATATAATAATGTTTATAGTATTTTTCCTCCATACAGCCAAAACGTGGCATAATGTGGCATAATGGACTAAGATAAAGACCAAACTCAATGCTCTTCATCATTAAAATATAGCCTACATAACTAATGTACAGGCAAGCAGGTGAGCCCAGAATAAACGCAACACGCACAGTTTCGTTTTAAGCGTTTTTCCATATAGAATAAATTGTCTACAGCTCTTTTATATCATTGTTTTTGTCCATTAAGCTACATTACGTGTTTTGTTTATAATGATTTTCTATGAGAGGAAAAATTTTTACGTGCAATTTAACGCATTGCGTTCTGGCCTCGTCTGCTTGCCTGTACGGAGTTGATCCTTGAAAATCACTTTAATAGCAGTCATAACTGCACGTTCATATGGCGGTTTCTGTAATATACTATACAAGCAACAAGACATATAGGCTAATGCAGTCTTTCATCCGGGTTATTTATGCAAATAAGCGTTTGCTGTATGGCGAGGGACAAGTGAACGTCTTGCGCATTGGTTCAAAGCCATTTGCTGGCCTTGTTCGTACCATAAAATCACGTATATCAAATATTGATCGTTTATTTGCACTGACTGTAGTATCCTTGATACACGTAAGCCATATTTTCAGTGTTCTGTTTTGCTACAGGGACGGAAAACGCTTAAGAGGAGCTTTGCCTGCATGCGATTCATACTTACTGTTGTTCTCGTGGCCGCGGATTTGGCCAGCGTTTTGTCGTTTTCGTGCAGGACCCTGTACGTGATGGTATTAAATTAGTTTTAATCGTTTAATCACCTCCACAGCTTCTTGTCTCCATTGGCAAAATGCACGATTTGTGTCGATTGCAAGTGAAGTCGCAGGTATCGGAGAGTGCAAGTGGCGATTGCAAGTGACTTCGTGATTTAGTTTCTTTTTTCCTTGTCTTCACCACCTGGCTACTTGTATAAAATGTTGAGAGATTCAACAAAATCAGTATAACGAAATAGACAAAATAATACATAAAAAAACCTCTGAAGTGATGTCAAGAGTCGCGAAGCGGCCTAGCTATCTGTGCGAGGCCCGTCTGAGACCGTGCAAGTGCAAGGCTGCAAGCCCAGGACCCCTTCACGAATTCATATATATTCTAAGAGATAGCCTTTCTATTTTTAACCCTGTTTCGGCACACTACTAGGGGGTTGTCTTAGCCAAGTAAATTGGAAACCCCTTAAGACCATAACACTGATAGTGCTGGGTACTGAGATCACAAGCGGCCAAGACATGAAATGCACGCCATCATATTGTAAAAACTGTTTAATGTATTGTACACATCCTCACACATTGTATCTGTCTTGGAACAGTATGACAGCATCCGTCCTGTTAACTTCTTTGTAACATGGGACCTTTCCAAGTTTAGTGCCCAGTATTCCACTGAACTTTGTCATGGGCAACCCTACTTTAGTGCAACATTCATAACAACTGCAATGGACGTATACCTAATGCCCCAAGCGGGTCATATTGTTGCCATTACTGCATTCACTATGACCACATCAACAGAATACGAAATACTTGTGAATTCCTATAGTAATACTAGAAACCCTAAAGGATCATAATGTACCACAAACACGCTTGTATATCTTTATGTTAACACTCCGTTGTACTAAGCCTTTGGTTTGGAAGCTTTGCACTGTATCATGGTGCAAATCACTAAGGGAACTGCTCTAGTCACGTGCTAATTCTGCATATTTCATTGAGCCCCTTTTTTTTCTATATTGCGAAAGCACTAACATACAATCAGTAAAATTTTAGACGCATTTAAAGCATAAACTTATCTTTATGACGGCACTATGGGTCGCGCCGATGGAATAGAAAGTTTTAAATCAGAATTTCACGAGTTCACACCATAACCTCTCCTGTGCTTACAGCAACTTTAGAGCACCTATTTGGGTGCTGTCCAGACGGGAGGGCTACCGAGCATCGAGGTTAAAAGACCGTAACACAAAGAAGAACTCCACCCCCCGATCCCAAGCATCACGGGGGAGGCCAGTAGAATAGTCGTGAGGCGTTGGGGTTGGGGGGGATGCTTGAAATGTTTGTGGAGTGAGGGTAAGGTGGGTGTCTATATACACACTGTACTGGTCTGTTGACAGGTGATAGCGGACGAGAATGAAAAACTCCACCTGGCCAGCACGGAGTTCCGATTGTGCTCCTCCCGAACCTTGTTAATAAAACATCATATAAATGGTTTAAATCAGGACTCAGTTAGGATGTTTTCTAGTTCTTAGTTATATTTAGGTGTGAATTTATCTTCTCACATTTCGTGTTGTCACTGTAATTGAGGTTGCTCATTAATGCAAAAGCATTCCCTGATATAATTACTAATTATATAATTGGATAGTTATATATTGCCTTAAGTAGCTTCAGTGTATAAGATACTTTTTTGTAAGCTTTACAAAAGAGCTTCACCAACAACATGGGAAAAATGTAGTTTGAAATACACAACAAATGACTCTTATGAGACAGATCTTTTTAGTAAATTAAGAATTTGGGAATTCAGGAAATTGTTAAAATTCTTCATGATTTCCATACTTTGAACAAAAACATTGAAAGATTCAGAAATTAACTGATATTTTTTTCAACATATGATTCTGTTTCCTGGTTATCTCCTTAAAATTTACTGGTGCATTAGATTAAAAGCCAATCTAAAACTAGTTTCCTCAGGCGGTACCTTCATTCAAAATGCTATCCGTTAAGTCATCGATTGGGCAGTGAGGCAACTGGTTCTGTTTCGGACACAGCCATTGTGATGAATTCATTCTGGATCCAAGTCTTGGTTTATTGATCTGTGAAAGTGATTCAATTAATTACTTTAATGAATTAACACTCATTTAAAATAGAGCGAGAGAATGAGAAGACAAGCCCATCTCATCAACAGCTTGCTGACCACTATAATCTTATAAAACTATGCTGAAAATCGACTATTTTGTGGTGTCATTCCAGTATGTGCAGCGAATGCTGAGCTCTGTGAGTCATGTATAGGTGGTTTCAAAGAAGTTCAGAGAAAAATACCCCTCATGGGTCTAATTACGGTAGTTTTTATGTTCAGAACCACATGCTGAGGTCTGACCGGTTCATTAGGTTTCAGCTGGGAGGGGGTGTTACACTGATGTACGCAGTAAAGGAAAGAAAACACAGAGGGATTCAAACTGATCCAAAACAAAAGTTATTGCTCACACAGGAAAAATATTGAGATGAAACGTTTATTAATCTGTATTGCTCACACCAAACTATACACACTGAAAATAATGTGAGCAGTCAAACAGCCTGTGAATGTAAAACCCGATCAGTTTTACAAGTCCACATACAAAACTGATGCTCTTACTACCTACCATACTACTATTACTATTCCTGAATATCCAAGGCAAAGTGCTTGACTTGATCTTCCATTTTCAGTGAGGCTAATGAAAAGTAAATATCAGCCTTGATTTTAACTCATTTTTCATGAGTGAAGCTATGTTCAAGCATACTACTCTTACTTTTTCACTATACAGTTAATATGTTGAACGCAGTATGCAAATGCTTTGTATAGAGATGACCTACTAAACTTGTCAAAATGTGCAGTATACAGAACTTACCTCATGAAATATTGCATCCCATAATGCAATGCACTCAATTTGACCTTTTCCATTTGTAATGTTGCTGACATTTTAGTTCATCAGGTTTCCAAAAGTAAAAATATTTTTACTCAAAATATCACTAAAAATGCTAAATAACAATTTTTATTTCCAACAGGACAACTTCACTTAGATGTCACTTGAAACCTGATGACGTCATGTAACAACAGTGTAGTATACAGTAGACAGTATACAGTGTATACTGTATAGTATTCATCAAGTTAGCACCAAGTCAGTGTTTTTTATATAGAAAACTGGATTAAAAATTGAAAATAATTTCTAAAATGCTATGCTAACGTTTATAATGGGTGCTTCTCAAACGGAAAGATCGCATCCTTGTAAGGCTGCCACATGATAAAGCTTCATCAAAAGACGGCTCAATTTGAAGGATCCTTAGTAGGCTGTCTTCGTTTCATATCCTTCATTCAGCCTGTTTTAAAGGATGCATAAAGTGTATCCTTCAATCGCCCACATTCTTTAGGTACAGATTCCAGTTCACGAAAAATTAATTAGCTGAAAATGGATTGACACTGACCTTGTTCAATTTTAGTATGCTATGCAATGTTATGTTATTCTTCAAATTATAATTTTAATAGTATTTTTGTGCTATGACCACACAGTCGGAAACATTTATGACGTAGCCATGCACACTTACTAGACCGTCTCATTCCAGTTTTAATGCTGAGAAGAACTCTAACCTTGAAGCCTCAGAAGGACTAGGGAGAAGCCCTTATTTTTCTAATGCATAATAGTTGCACAATTCAGATACTGTTTCACATTTTCACAATTTTTTATAAAACTGCAGTATACTACGCAGTATATCAATATTCCATTGAGATCACAGCCAAATTGTTCTCAAGCCGAAGCAGTGAAGATTAATCAAACAGAATGAGAGGAACTCAGCCAGGTTCTTTTCATTCAGACGCCATCAGTGTTGTGTTGCTGACAGCTGTGTATTTCTGAGAGAGATCAGAATTCAGCACACTGCAGGTTTATTTATGGTGGTGGTTAATAACAGCTGAGCGAGAGACCGTCTATAAATATGTGCAAGCGACGCTTAATTTGTTGCACACTTCAGATGAAGATGGAGAATATAGCTGTCACAATGACTAACGTGTTCCCCCATTACCAACCGGGCTGACATAGCATTATAAACCCAATTTCTGTCCAAGCGCTCCAGGAAGAGTGGCTGTCTCCGGCTATTCACTGAAAGCTTCTGAATCAATACAGCAATCTGAGAGTCTCTCACGCTCTTTGAAGGCCACACGGGAATTCGCTCACCAAACAACAGACTGCAAGGTACGGTGGTCTAGAGGGGCTCAACAAAATTAGAATAGTCAACAAAAGATGAAAACAACATTAATTGTTTTTCTGCCAACTAACTTCAGGTGAAGTATGCACTACTAAATTAAGGAAGAGAATTAGCATTTTTGAGTCATAGTTCCTTTGGGAATTTCCTGTGGTGGTATAATTTATGTTGAAGAATAAAATTTAAGTTTCTGCAGGTAACGCCAACCACAGTTCTGACTTTACTTTTAATTCCAAAATCGCTATTGTAAAAATCTATAGGAAACAGGGATCCATAGTTTTTCCCATTCAAGTTGACATCAAGTAGCCAATCGATAGTTGATGGAAACTAGGCCAACCGTTTACAGTTTTTCCAAAATCAGTTGTAAAAACACTGCATTCAAGGTAATTCTGCTGTGTTGCAGCTTAATTTAATTTGTGTTGCAAATTTTTGTGCTACTAATTTGATACTTTTATGCTAATATTACGAAAATTGTTTGCAGGACAATAGAAATAAGTGCAAAAAAATTAAGCCACAAGCCTGGATCCAGAATCAAATCACTTTTTTTTTTTTTACGAACAATTAGGCAGCAACATTTAAAAATATTATGAGGGCATGTGTTGCTGACTTTGTATAACAAAATAGTATTCCAAAATTTCAGTGGTTGGGTTGGTATCATCATAATAATGCTTTGTCCGGTGAAAAATCGTCTTCTCTGAATCAGGAGAGAAATATGCACAGATTAAGCACCATTTACAATGTTATTGGATTTTGATGTGAATTTTTCACTGAGAAAGCGTTATTAAGAATTATGTATTAACGGGTATTTCAGCAAGATGAGATAGTTTAAAGTTAAAATGCCTTTTTTTCACTTCACAAGATGTTAACTGATGAACTTGTAGATTATGTCATGTGTCATGTTTCAATCATTTTCATGTGGATTATTGTGATGTTTTAATCAGCTCTTTGGACTCTCGTTCTGACGGCACCCATTCACTGCAGAGGATCCATTTGTGATCAGTTATATGAAATCTACAACATTTCTCCAAATCTCTTCTGATGAAAAAACAAACTCATCTTTATGATGGCCTGAGGGCGAGTACATTTTCAGCAAATTTTTAGGTGAACTATTCCTTTATTGCACATCTATTTTGACTTTTTTATGTCCATTTGTGACTGACTCATGGAGTGACAATTTAGCAGATTCCCATATTTAACTGCAGTTGTTACATTTGAAACTTTTCAGTGTGTATGTGGGCATTGGTCATACAGCATGAATAATAAATGCATTACATATAGAAAGCCAGCATATACCATATAATCACTTTCAGTTCAATTTGTGGCTCATTTCCTTTGCATTGATTATTTCCATTGTGATGTGGACTATATGTATTGTGGTTTATTTCAGGTTCGCTACAGACTATTTCTAACTTTTGTTTGCATTGCTAATGTTCTGTTGTCCCCTTGGGTCACCGTAGCTGAGGAAAATCAGCACACCAACAAGAAAAGGAAAGTTATGCTTCGTCTCAGGAGGATGTGCGGTTCTACTTTCATTGTGTTCCTGCTGAGCTCTCTCATTTGATTATGATTTCCAACTCGAAATGTCTCTAGTATTCATCCAGATAATCCAGTGGTCTTTGCTGTGATTAAAGCAATAGTTCACCTAAAATGTGTCGTTCCAAACCCTGTATGACTTTCTTTGTTCTGTGGAACACAACAGAAGAAAAATGCTGAAGGTTTGTAACGACATAAATGGGGTGAATTTTTGCTTTAAGTTCATCTCTCTAAAGTGAATCCCATCTTGGTTTGGATATTAAGCTGTTCATTTTCACCGTTCATCACATACGCTCAGATCCCTTTATATCCCACAGCAAAATGAAAAGTGTTAACCAAACTGCCAGATTCGTTTGGGGATCAACCTTTTATTAGTCGACAGGATTATCATGGAAAATCTTTTCTGGAGTGTCACAAATGTGAGCACTCTGTTGAAAAAGAAAAAAAGAAATAGAAAATAATGTGGAAAAAAAAAACATTTGTAAATGAGTAAAGTAAGGACAATAGATTTATCTAATCAAATGTAGCGAAATATCATCTCACAACTCTTCAACATAACTCTCCCTGCAAGACAGTTTGGTGCAGAGTGGCAACAATAACATATTGCTACCATACAGCCCATAATCATATAGAACTGCTCGTGGTTCTTTATGAATATTATCATAATTGTTATTCTTTAGGGGATCTCTTTAGATTGTCTTAGTTTCCCTGTAGTGCAGCATGTCTGCAATGCAGCAAAAATAAATCTAATGAAGAGAGAGTGTGCCCTGAAGACACCTTTCTAGTGCACTACACTTAGGAGGTGAAAGAGCCACACTGTCAGTGCAGTAGGTGGTCCGGTCCCCCCCCCCATGCATCAGGTTAAATCAACCTTTGCTTCCACTGCAGCTGATTTACACCTGAATCTGTCTTTTTATTCGCTCTGGCTCTCAGCTCACGTCATGGGCGAGGTACAGTACAGTAGAAAGCAAACGTGGTTCATGGATTTTCATATTGCAACATTAGAGAATGGAACACAAATAATCATCAGTCAGAACTGGCTTTTCTAGGTTAAACAAGATATGTGCAAACATGACTAAAGGACTTTATTAACCAAATCAAAAATTTTCCCTGTAATACCCACAAATAAAAGTGATTTCTCATTTTATATATATATATATTTTTATATATTTATACTCGTAAGAATACGAAATCTTCACATTTTAATATTTTTGTAGTCAAAAAAATTCTGGCGGACCCTCCACGGCGGTATCATACTGTCATCTTCATCTTAAATTGGTTCGTCCTCATGCACTCCCAGGATTTCTTCGAAACAGAACGGTGACAACTTTGGACCAATGGAAATCACTCTCACGCTTTATCTCAAACTAATTACACAAAGAAATGTTAGTAAAAAAAATTAAAATGGATTCCCATTCATTAGTTGGTGCACACTAACTGCTAAAATAAGTGAATCAGTAAATCATCATGGTCATCATAATTAATATTAATAATAATAAAATCATTTTGGCAATCTCTGGGTGTGTGGAGTTCTCTTTAAGAAGTGAATTCACTGTTTAAAAAAGCATAAAATAAAGAAACTGTTAGGAGTAGAAGTGGAAACATATATACAACCGCGCATGAAGAGTTCGCTTTTTGCTCTTGATGGTTTATTTTTGTCCGATCTTTGTTATACCAGTGTGTAGGACTTTGTGTAGGGATTGTTGCTCTGTTTTACGTGTCCTCTGGAGTCCAGCAGTGATTCCTGGGAGGTGCTGATTTTGGCAGCCTGTGCCAAGTCCGTTCCGGCCTCTCTCTGCGGAAGTGTCAAGGCTGTGCCCGGCTGCCACTGCTGCATGTCCCTGCTGGTCGGCACCTCCATAGGCGTCGGCTCCAGCAAGGCGGGACGCTTCAGCGAGCGAGTCTTCTGCGGCTCCAAACAGGCCTGGCCCATCGCCACCTCCCGAGACGCTCCCGACACACCCCGGTTCAAAAGGAAGTCCATCCGCAGGTATGGAGGCAGGTGTACGAGCTCCCCTCCTGCAGGATAAAGAAAAAGACTTTGTCAGCATGGCAATTCAACTCGCAACTGTTAAAAAAGTATGTTCTATAATAGGATATAACATGGTCGTGTGATGACATTTTGAGCGTACTACATCCACCATGTTACCATGCATCCTACCAGCGTCAGTTGCATCATTTCACTGCCAATCGCAACTCCTCTCTCGTGGCTTCATGGGATAGTAAAGTGTCCATCATGCGCACTCTTGGCAGAAGTAGCAGTTCATCAAGGTACTTTCTGCCTACCAATTTTGAGTAGTAGGACTGTCTTAATCATAACTGTTTTTCGGCCATTTTTTCCACTTCTATAATAGTAGGAATAGCAGATTCGGATGCAGTGTTATGCTGAGTTCACACTGCACGATTTTCAAAGACGTCGCATTCACTGTTAGTTTTCACCTGAACGACTATCCTGGGGTAGCATCACTGTTTGTTTCACACTGCACGATGGAACGACGACAGAAGGTTACACACTGTATGACTTTACAATAGGAAGAATCGCCGACAGCTCTGTCTGGTGCAGGGTTGCCAGGTTTTCTGCTACAAAACCTGCCCAATTACTACTGAAAAATAGCCTGAAAATAGCCCAATTGCTTTCGAGGGGGTCTCCCAGTAAAAATCGCTTTCGGGGGTAAAATACAAATTTTTTTGGTGGGGTTCTCCTGGTACAATTCACATTCCAGGGCCTAAATATCACGTTATTGGGGTCGCTTCAACCTGCTGACATAAAAAACTACCGGCGGCAATCGCGGATTTGTCAACACTGGTCCGCAAACTACGTTTCATATAATTCCTCCCCGAACTTCCCGCTGCCCTGCATCTTGCTCTCTCATTGGCTGTAGTTCATCGCCATTATTTTTCAGTCAGAACTCATGCACACGCGTGATTGTGAATCGCCGACCGCTCCAGATATTTAGCATGCCAAATATTTCACGGGCGTCGTGTCGGCGATTCCCTCAGATCGCGTCTTTGATAATTCACACTGCGTGATTGTCACTCACGTGAACGAGCACCGATTTGCCTCCGATTTCGGGCATTTGTCGGCGATTTCGCAAAACCTGTCGGCGAGTGGAAAAATCGGCTAAAATTTGCAGTGTGAACTCGGCATTAAGGTTGTTTTAGGCCTCTAATTTTTTTTCCCTGTCCAAAATGCTTTATACCAGCTGTTTACCGTCTGAGATAAGAACAATAATAATTATAATTCCTTACATTTATATAGCGCTTTTATGGGCACTCAAAGCGCTTTACATAGAAGTGGGGGATCTCCTCAACCACCACTAGTTTGCAGCATCCACCTGGATGATGCGACGCAGCCATAGTGCGCCAGAACGCCCATCACACACCAGCTTACTGGTGGAGAGGAGACAGAGTGATGAAGCCAATCAGTAGATATGGGGATTGTTAGGAAGCCATGATGATCAGAGGCCAATGGGCGAATTTGACATCCTGGGATTTTTAATGACCACAGAGAGTCAGGACCTCGGTTTAACGTCTCATCCGAAGGACGGATGGTTTAACCTGGTCTCTGAGTCTAGCCAAGATTCTGTTTACCTGGTTTAGCTGGTCTCCCAGCCTGACCAGCTAAAAAGACCATTCCCAAACCAGCCAGCAGACCATCCAAACCAGACTGGGGGACCAGCTAAGGTTTATGCTGTTTTTTTTTTCAGCACGATTGGGTCAAATTACAAGATGAGCACGCTTTTCTCGAAACTCTATTCACAACTGACTTTGAATGGAGTTTGATGTTAGAATTTTGTTAATCTAAGAATGTAATACTCTAAACATTTTAAAAGCGCACAGATATATTGTGTAAAACTGACATTTTAATGAGATTGAGCTATGTTTTTTTTTTTTTATCAATATCACAATCCATTCTGGAATTGCCTCATCCACAAAGGATACATGCATTTCTGCCTTAGATTTTGGCTGAATCTTAGAAGGCAGCATAATTTAGGCTTTATGTGCTGTCAAATTAGTGAAATTTTGTGGGGGAGAAAGATCCATTATCAATAATTTAGGAAGTATTCAGCACAGCTCACAAAGAAGTCACTTTCAAACCAAGCTGCTTTCTGTTGGTTAAGTGGCAACCAATTTGAAACAGTTGCGAAATTGGAAAATCATTCGCATTAACACAAAATTCCAGATTGCTTTTGTGAATTCCTTTTGGAATGACTGGATTTTGCCCCAAAAAAACAAAAACAAAAACTTGCTGAAAAAATGTGACCTCATCTTTAGAATGCATATAATTCCTGAAAATAGCTCCACCAGCTTTTTTAATATTAACTCAAGGTTATTAAGAACAGCTCCAATTGGCTGAAATTGAGTTTAGAGTCATTACTTCCCACCAGCAGTCTCACCTGGTCTGTGGGCCTTGGGTACGGCCATGTTTATCACCCTGCAGACGTCCTGGGGTTTGGGTGGTGAGGCAGTGAACCTGCAGATGCCTGATTCTGATGGTGTACTGGAGGTCAGACTATCCGTGTAATCGTTGGTGCCTGCGGTCATCTGCTCGGAGGATGTGTCTGAGATGAAGCACTCTGTGATGGTGAACTTGGCGTGTCGTAGCTGTTCCTCCATCTTGGCATGTTCATAGGCTCTGGCCAGCTCCTCATACGTAGAAGACGCGCTCTCAGTGGAGACCATGCTGCTGCGAGCGCGGTCTGAACACAGCAGGTCAGAACTCATCATTAACAATAGGAACTTCTAGCATGTATTAGCTTTGATATGATACTTGATATGATTTTATTGCTGATAAAAAAAATTGACACTGTAAATTTTGTGATCATTTAAAATTATTTTTATTATTTGGCCATTGCGTATCTTTTGAGAAGAAATAATTAGATTTTTTTTTTATGTTTTTGAAAGACATCTCTTATGTTCACCAAGGCTGCATTTATTTGATTAAATATATAACAGTAATATTGTGAAATATTGTTGCAATTGAAAATAATTGTTTTCTATTTTAATATATTTTAAAATGTAATTTATTCCTATGATGGAAAAGCAGAAATAACTCCTTCATGTCACTTATCCTTTAGAAATCCTTCTAATAGAATGAGATTTGTGCTCAAGAAACATTTCCTTATTATTTGTGTGAAAAAAGAGGCCTTGCGTTTTTAGGATTCTTTTATGAATATTAAGTAAAAAAAAAAAATAGTAATACACATAAAGATAAAAAATAAAATAGTCTGAAGTATAATTTCGTTAAAACAATAAATCGTACTGACCCCAAAACGCTTGAACAGTATTGTATTTTAATAAAATGCTGATAGACTACTGAAGTTTGATTAATTTTCCACATAATATTCTATATAATTGCCTTTTACAATAAATATGTTCAGAATTTATTGAATGATTCGATGATCCATAAATTTCATGGATGTTCCTGCATGCCATTTATGTGCTTTAAAGTGGTTTAAGTATGTAAACATTACTGTTTATTTCTTTGTAGTTTTATATTCATGCATAAAAAAATTAAATACCATTCTTTATTGTGTTCACTTTTTTTTTTTTTTAAACATACTAAATATTAAGAAATATACTAAATATTGTAAAAAGGCTGATAAGATAATTTTAGTACCCAGCTGTAATGACGCGTCAAGCCAGTGTAGCAGACTAACCTGTGTCCTGTGATGGACTGACACTATAGCTGTCGCTTTCTTTGTCCACTGATCCGGCCACTCTGGGTGTTCCCAGCCTCCAGTCCGTGCTTAGAGTGTGGACGGAGACAGGAGGGTGGGGACGATTCAGCGTCCACTGACTGGCATAGCGGTTACGGGCTGCAGGACCAGCTTTAGCTGTACGGCGAGAAGTGGGATCTGGGGATGGTTCCGAAATGCTCGGTTAAACAGTATGATCAAATAGCCACTCTATTATTTATGTGTTAAGAAGTTTCTTTCTTACTCGACAGACTGCTCTTGCTCGTCCCAGGTCGGACGTCAGAGACGTCCACCAGCGGGCCTGTGGCCTGCGATAGAGACTGATAGTGGACAGAGTGCGTAACGGTAGCCGACTTCTGTTTGGCAGTTTCTCCGAAATCGTTATCCGTCAGTAGCACTGTTGATCTGTCGTCTAACAGGGAAGGGAGAGATGGAACTATTAGAGATCCCTATAGTATCATTGTTGCTCAGACAAATGTTTAGGTTTGAATATGGTTCAGCGAACACGACTTACCCACTGTTTCCATGGTGTCTCTCTCTTCGATGAGCAGCTGCGCTCGGGGAATGTCGATGTGCATGCGGAGGGTCTGCTGTTGTTTGTTCATGGTATCTGAAGGCCTTGTATTCTTACTGGAGAAGAACACAACAAGCCTGAGAATAACATATCCGCTTATACAAAGTCAGCATGACATGTGAGCCATCAAAGGAAAAGTTCATTATTTGCTCACCCACCTATATGATTTTTTTCCTCTGTGGAACACAAAATAAGATATTTTAAAGAATTTCCCAGCTGCAGTTTCAATATAATGTAAGAATATGGCAACCAAGGACTGTCAAACAAAAAAGTCAATGTAAAAGCATCCTAAATCCATAAAATCTTCTGAAGCAACAGCCTTTTGTGGTTTATTTATTACACAAATCTGTTTATTATTGATTCAATTCTCCATAATGTTCTTTAGAACTGTCTGTTACAGTGAATCTGTTCAAAAAGCTGATTCTATTGCTTTGCTTCCGAAGATTTGGAATATAGCGAGTCGTATGAACACCTTGATGGTGCTTTGTAATAAAATGCTGATAGAATTTGATTAGTTTGTGCAGAATATTCTTTATAACTGTCTATTACAGTGAATCTGCTCATGGAAACTGATTCAGAAGATTTGGAATGACAGAAGATTTGGAATATAGTGAGTCATATGACCTACTTGATGCTTTTTAATAAAATGCTAAAAGAGTTTGATTAATTGACGTTAGATACATTTGTGAATAATTATATCTATTACAGACAGTTCTGGAAAATGAACTATTTGATGGTGATTTTAAACAAAATGCTGATAGAGTTTGATTCATTTGTGCATAATATTCTTTAGAAGTGTCTATTACAGTCAATCTGTTCAAAGAAATTGATTCTAGTGTTTTGTTTAAGAAGATCTGGAATATAGTGAGTTGTATGAACTATTGGTGCTTGCTTTTTAATACAGTGCTGAGAGAGTTTGATTCATTTGTGCATGAACTGTCCATTACAATGAATCTGTTCAAAGAAACTGATTCTGTTGTTTTGCTTCAGAAGATTATGTGTGACCCTGGACCACAAAACCAGTCATAAGGGTAAATTTTTCGAAATTGAGATTTATGCATCATCTGAAAGCTGAATGAATTAGCTTTCCACTGATGTATGGTTTGTTGTTGAAAGGACAATATTTGGCTGAGATACAACTATTTGAAAATCTGGAATCTGAGGGTGCAAAAAAATCTAAATATTATGAGTGTTGAGTTTGTTTCACTTAAGTTTGATCCATTTGTGCATATTATGCTTTTTGGAACAGTTACAATGAATCTGTTCAAAACACTGATTCTATTGTATGGCTTCAGCAGATTTGGAACAGTGGCTCGTATGAACTACTTTTATGATGCTTTTAGTCATTTTGGATCATTATGCTCTCACTGAGTGGAAAAGAGCAGCTCAGAGATTATTCAAAATATCTTATTTTCTATTGCATAGACGAAAAAAGATTATATGGTTTTGGAATGAAATGAGGGCGAATAAATGACAAAATTAGAATTTTGGGGTGTTTATGCTTTAAAAAAACGAAACTGAAAATCATCATGTTTACCTCATAAGCATTTCAGCCAAACTCTTTGCATCTGTGGAAAAAACAATAAGCTTTAGTAACATACACTGAAAATGGAACTACTATCGAGTCATGAAAAATAAGGCTGATAGGAGTAAAATCTCAAATGGTAACATATGCTGTCTGTATTTACGCCTACGAATCTACACCTTCTCTTTGAAAACGCTCTGATCTGTAGCTAAGAGCTGTGAAAACCATCTGACCCCTGAGCCGCTTCAGCCTCTGCTCTCTCCTCCTCCTCCTCAGCACCATCAGCAGGACGAAGAGCAGCACCATTCCCACCAAAATGCAAGAGATCGTCACCATCATCTTCATCCCCTCGTTGCTGGCTTTCTTCACCGGGTCCTTCACCGCCGTCTTCACCAGTGGAGGAATGGTGCCTTTTGAAAACACATTTAATATTTTAAAGCGCAAACAAATAATTCAAATTTATTGTAAAGGTGATCCATCAAACTTCGCTTACTGCCGTCGTAGTTCAAAGTAGCAAATTTGACACGCTTCTCAGCCAACCCCGCGGTGTTGTACACCTTCATCTGCAATTCGTACCAAGTGGCTTCCTGCAGGTCCTGGAGGTTTAAGCTCTTTGTAAGAGAAGTGCACTTCACTTTGGTCCACACAGGGCTGTCCAATTGACGGTATTCCAGAGTGAAGGAGGTGATTGGACAACCGCCATCATTCCAGCCAATCAGGTTGAGTTTGACACATGTTCCGTTAATGCTATTAAACAGCTCCTGCTCTTTGGAGAACTGTGGCTCTGTGATGGGTGAAGACGATGAAGAAGAACAAGAAGGGTGTTTGTGATCACTACTTTGAACAATTACTCACAGCTATTTGAGAAATTGGGTTTACAGAACAAAATGCACACCTTTCCCATGAGTCTTTGCTTCAATTATCTCACTGATTCGGCCTGGACCAACAGCATTCTGAGCCGTTAGCGTGAACTTGTACCAGGTGCCACAGTTGAGGTTCTCCAGACGGTAGGAACGCTCGCTAGGACTAATGGAAATACTTCCCCACTTCTCACTGTTGTCCTCTGAGTATTGCAGAATATATCCTGCATGAAGACAGACACGGAATTAATTCATAAAAACAAATCTTTGTTTTGAATTTATTTGATTCTTTAGGATTGACTGTCATTTTTCACGCAATGCAATTGGATCCATTTGTTCAATGCACTTTATATCCAGCTCATCCACATCAGTTGCTATAGTAATGACTTCATCCGAGTTGTTTTCTTCCACACCGAGTTGCTGTCAGTGTGACAATGGAGGACGGATTCATTGTAGACATTGCTGTATTTTACGCATTTAAACATGTTGTGTCTTGTAAGTGCACACCCATTTTCTCAGGTGCCACTTTATATTTCATTTACTAATGCAGAATGACATGCAGTTTAAGTTTCATATTCTGACATCATGATATGAGGGATTTTACAGTATATCACTGCAATGGCAGTTATGTAAAATCGGTTTATATTTACATTACTGTTAAAAAGTTTGGGGGCGATAAGATGTTTTAATGTTCTGATGTCTCTTATGCTTACCAAGGCTGTATTTATTGAATCAAAAATACAGTAAAACTGTTAAATATTATTACACATTTCAAAAAAAATTAGTTTTATCTAAATTTTCTTGTATGCAAAGCGGAATTTCAGCAGGGCATCCTTCAGGGTCAACCGATCCATCAGAAATCTTCAAATACCTGATTTTCTTCTGAACCTTTCTTATACTAATGTTGAATACGTTGTGCTGCTTAATGTTTTTATGGAAACCATGATACATTTTTTTAGCTTCTTTGTTGAATAAAGTACTAATTTCTTTTCAAAACAAACAACTTTTGAATAACATTGTTTTCTTTTCTTATTATTCTGAATTTGATGGATACCAAACCAACTTTATTGCCAGATTATTCATAAATAAAACCGTCAGTGCAAAAAACTATGCAGATTATGTAATTAACAGAGTTTAAAAACAAAACTAATTCATGATTATGATCTCACTTCTGTTGTTAATGAGCCACATTCACACGCTTCAGCCTGAGTACCAACGGTAATCACAACACCTTATTCAATTTTATAGTTAATATTAAGGGAAACGATCTGTTTGAATCGGATTTTAAACCACCCAGAATGTGTGGACTGGGTTTTTCTCAAATTTTAACAACACAATATTTATATATATAGATATATATATATATATTTTTTTTTTTGCCCATGCCCCCTACAAAAACGAAACCGATTTTAATACATAGCCAAAAAAAGAAAGAAAGATTTTTGCATCATGATCAGTTGAAAGATAGAACACAGTTTTATTCTCTTTTTTTCTGTTTTGTTTTTCTCTGCTGAAGGTGGAAGCGGCTCACCTCTAATGGAGCTCCCACCGTTGTCTCCTGGTATCCAGGACACAGTAATGGATGTGGTGGTTGTCTTGGTCACAGTGAGTCGAGGTTGGTCAGGGGGGACTGAAGATGATATTTATACAGTGAGAAACACTGCTTAATAACTGACACATTGAGGAGGCTATACAGAAAGGGCCCATCCTGCCCGACTTTCACACCTCACCTTGAACCTGAAGGTTCAGAATTATTTCGTCCGTTCCCCAGTTATTGCTAGCGACACACGTGTAATACCCAGAATCCTCTGCTTTCACAGTCTTAATGACGAAGCTGCCATTTCCATGGATACTGCGTCTTCCATCAATGACCGCAGGGGCCGGGCTCCCGCTGACGAGAAACAGTGTGAATCGTCAATGAGAGGGGCAGAGTTAGACATTTCCCAGCATTCCCCAGTGACTGATTCTACTCATAGGTATTCAGATGCTTGTGTTTGCTTTTAATGAAAGGCTAGATCTGCAATGCGGTATGTTTTTTTCACTATAATATGGAGCTGTTGTCATGTTTGTCTTAAATCACATGCTCATACTCATGTTAATATTGTTTTTGTGAGTGTATGTTCTGTACATTCTTGTCTGTGCCCATGAAATAGGTTTATTTACCTCTCTTTCAGCCATTTAATGGCAGGAGGCGGATCTCCGACCGCCCTGCAGGGTAAAATAACATCCCTCATCCATGGTGTTGTAACAGTACCACTAAAGGTGAGGATTTTGGCAGGAGCTGCCACAAAAAAAAAAAAAAACACCACAGATGAAATACCACCACAATTGATTATTTTATTGATTTTATGAAAGCTTAACATCTCACAATTTTGGTATAGAACACAATCATTGCAAATTACACCGTCTTACACTACCATTCAAATGTTTGGGGTCAGTATTTTTATTTATTTAAGTTGCTACATTAGATAGCAGAATATTTTCTCCTCAAATGCTGTTTATTTCATAGAAAGACACAAAATATTTCATTAAAATGTTAAATGTTAAAAGTCATTGCTAAAATGGCTCAGAAAAGTGATGTTAGATTTGCTAAAAGCTCCTGCAGCGTTTGTTCGCAGATGCCAATTGGTTTGATTTTTTATTTTATTTATTTCTTTTTTACTGCAATGACATTCAGGGCCCTCTTTTTATGCTCTAAGTGCATGGTCTAAAGCGCACGGTGCAATTGTGCTTAGGGCGTGACTGAATCCACGCGCCCGGCAGATTGTCTACAATGGTTGTCCCTATTCTCTTAATGAGTAATGGGTGTGTTTTGGGCGTAGTGTGTAATGAACCAATCAGAGTCTCATCTTTCATTCCCTTTAAAAGCCAGTTGCGCTCGCGCCATGGAGGAATTTACAAGCGAAAAAACTGAATGCTTCTCTAGTGAGGGAATGGTTCTGCTCGTGCGCGTGATTCTGATACATGCAAAGACTATCCATTACGACATGTAGGCATTTTTATATTTATGTACAAAATAATAATCATTTACATTTTAATCCTTTAATTTAAAATTTTTAAAAATGTTTGTGTGCTGCTGCGCATCCCTGTGTGTGTAATAAGCAAAGTGTACGTGCATTGTGCACCCGCCTATAGGTGCATATTACTAATGCTCTTTACTAACGCGCTCTTTAAATAACAAAACAAAAATACTGCGCCATTGACTTTAGACCAGGTTTTTGTTGGTCAATGGCGCAGTCTATTTCAGTTGCCTCGAAATAGCAACACGCCAGCAATGTGCCTGAACACACCTCGTATTCAGACCAGCACTCCCATGGGCGCACAAATGGGCGCAAATGCATTTGCTATTTAAACAACGTGGCGCAGGACGTGAAAATGACAACTGCGTCGGGCTGAAACTAGCAAAAACACTTGGCGCCGCATTGCACCTTGTGTATGATAGGGCCCTCAGATGTTTTAAAATGTCTCCACCATAAAGTCCCTCAATAATTTAAAGTCACTGTATATTTCAAAATATTTTCCCATATACTTTGGTACACTATGACATATTTTTGGATCTGAAGATGCTCATGGCTTATTGGCATGCTCCTCATGGGAAGGCCCAAAAGAACTCAAAATACAACTAATTACTCCAGAATGGGTGATTTACAGAATGACTGAATAAGAGGTTTAACTTAAAAACATCCCCCTAAAACCAAAGACCAGCTGCTTTGCTTCTGAAGAACAAAGGTAATCGACTCACCTTTTGCCAGAGGTTCCACGGTGATGACATCACTGCTGTTCCCCCGGCCGGCCGCAGTCACCGCCATCACCCAGATGCTGTACTTCCTGTTGCGACTGAGATTGTGAACCCGGTACAGGAATTCATCTGGGGCCACTTCAAACTCACTGACCACCTGAACGAGACCCAAAACAAATGATTGATGGTTAGTCCTTGTTGTGTCTTCCATCGGTTGACAGATTAACAGGTCGACAGGGTCACAATTTGTGTCACATAGTAGAAGCTATATAAACATCACCTTTAGCTCCATGGCACAGTTCCGGCTCTGTGCTAAAATCCTTTGCACTCCCACACGCTGTTTAACACTGACTTAATAGCCAGCCTGATATCTCTCCTGTTAGTATGAGAGCAGTAGTCTTACCGTGGGATACGAGCTGGAACAGAAGACTGTGTATTTCCTAATGACACCATTCAGCTTCAGCGGCGGGAGCCAAGAAACATACACCACAGAGCTGGAGGCTGCAGCTGCCTTCACCCCGCCGGGTGGACCTGGCACTGCAGAAAAAAGATTCAGGCAGTTTGGAGAGATCTTTACTACCTTTTTAACAGATTGGCAAACAGAAGGACAAAATTTGACAGTAGTGAAGTTCCACAACAGAAGATCTTTTTTGCATGACTGAAAGAATGGACGTCTGCCAGTCGTACCGTCCTCTTTGGTGCGGATGTAGATCTGGTCGCTGCGTACTCCGTCTCCTGCTCTGGTGAAGGCCAGCACCTGGATACTGTAGTTGGTGTATTTCTCCAGACCCTCCAGCTCCAGCTGGGCCTTCTGGGTAGTGACGTTTCTGATTTCCCCTAGTTCTGTATAAACAACAAGACTTTACAATCGTTCTTAAGACTCGCTGTCAACTGATATAATAAGCACAATACTACTGCCAGCCAATGAGATTTCTAAAATTAAGTGAACATTGATATTATACAATATTTATTGTAAATTTAAAAAAAAAAGGCTTTGCAAAGGAAATGCAATTTTAACCCTGTAATGCCTGACACAAATAAAAGTCATAAAAATGCACTTTTATAAAATAGAAAAGTGTACTGAACCTTTAGACAAAATATAAAAAGAAAATGTAAACATTCATAGATCATACACCAGGCTTTTATGGCTCTTATAAATTATGGAGCTCACACTCAAGAAAAAAACTCCTCAATTTTATTCAAAGGCCCAAATTAAGCAAAAATATTTCTATTATATTAAAAGGCTTTTGCCCAGCGATAATACCATACTGGTGTGAAATTATGATATTGTGGCAAAACCGGAGAGAAGGTCAAAAAATGTGGTCATATAAAATAAACTATTGAATCACTGTTGCAAAAAGGTGCTCGGGATAGTTCACCTAAAAATTTAAATTCTATCATCATTTACTCACATAAAAATATATATATTTCGAAGAATGCTGGTAACCAAACAGTTGCTGAGGGATGTGTGAGAATAGCCGACCAGTAGACTAAATGGAACCGCTGCTGCTAGTCGACATTGGAAATACTAGTCAACTTGTAATCATGTAATCATTTTAATATTACTTTAAAAAAATAATACACTATTTTGAAAAGTGGATATCTGGAATTGATAACAAATTAATTTAATTTCACCTCAGACCTTGCATACATGCAGTTTTTTTTGTGTCACTCAGTGCCTGCTCAGAAATGTCGGCTTGGAAGACAAGCCATCTAAAGTCTTTGGACAAGCAAGGTATGGGAGCGTATTTACTGGTTTAAATGGGGAAACATTATGAATGAAAAGGAACTGAATTTAGAAAGATTTATTTGACATTTTTATTTTGTTATCTTGGCATAATGCCTAATAAAATAAGTGTTTATCAGCGCAGCAACCATGGTAACCGCTATGTTTCTGCTTGTCCAAAAGCACCACCTAAAGTCAGAGAGTGAATTTGCATTTTCATTCAGCACGTCTGCTGCTTTTGTTGCTGTCAGTGTTGTAAACTTTAATGGTTTGATGGAAAATAAGTTCAGTCATGAGAAGTCTCGGGATAGATTGTAAAATCTTTATTAATGTAAATAGAATGTGCATAGGTTTGGTCTCGGCGGACTAGATCTGCTACACTGCTGCTACAGAGCAAGTAGATTTGCTTCTGCTAAATGCTCGGATCATAAAATTAAAAGGAAACATGCTGCTGCTGCTAAAGAAAGGAAAATCCCTGTAGCAGATCTAGGCAGGTGGTGCTGGGGAGGCGGTGGGCTAGGATGAGGACATGCATAGCGAGCAAACATAGTATTCACTGAATACGTCCTGGTTATATAGGTAAACGGTAATGAGTATGTGAATCCGATTGGCTGGGAACATTGAATTGAATGAACCAATTAGAATGCGAGTAGAGTTTTATGGCTGAACTATTCATAACAACTCGAATAATAAGGTATCTGGAATTATTTGACTGTTTGATTCATAGATTAATTATTCCAAAATGTTACAAAATTTCCATTTAAACAACTTATTAGTTGTAGTGCACATCGCTATTACTGATAGCATTTGACTTCCATAGTAGGGAAAAAAATATTATGGAAGTCGATGACAACCAGCAACTGTTTAGTTATCAACATTGTTCAAAATATTGTTAAATAATGAACAATGCACACCCATGAAGGATATAGGGCAGACACTGAGACTGTCTGCAGCTATCCAGCAAAGTTGCAGGTTTAAAATTTTTAATGTCTCCATTTTTTCCTGCTATCTATAGTTCCTTTAGCACTCTAGCTGCTGCTGCTGCTGTTGGATGGAAAAGAACCTCTGTCTTTTGCTGCTCGGTGCTTTGTCCCCGATTTGCCCGGGCTGAATTCTGCTGCTTCATAATAAGGCAATTTATAAGCAAATAGCTCCTGGAAAGAGCCGGATTGACATAATGTGTGCTTTGAGTTTGTTCTACTGAGCACAAGTTGATCGAGAGCCATAAAGCAGCCAATTAAACAGGTGTGCAGAATGTGTTATGTTGCTCTCTGGTTTGTGTGCTGCAGCGCTGAGTGATCGATTAACTAACCTCACAGTCTAAATCACTCATGAGAGGCCTATTCAGACAACTGACTGGCACAACACTTATGAAAAGAGACTACTTACTGCATTGGGGATAGTGTAGTATGTATTTCAGTATGTAGTAAGCCAGTATGCCGGTACTAGACATAAAATTGCATATTGGTACTACAGAGTCCTTGCATAGATGCATGTATTGATATCAGAGACCAGGTTGTGGATAACATTATCCTAAAAAGCATACTTTAAAATGTGAAAATAGTATATAATGTGCTATGGTTTGGGATGCAATATTAATCTGTCACACTATATAGTATACACTATATAATATACCTTTTCAACTGGGAATTCTTCCTCTTTAAGCCAAAATAAACTTAATACCGATATGCATAATGCCTATATGTGAATATTGAAATGCAGTTCCTTTTGGCTTTAAAAAGAAGAATTCCCCAGTTACAAGGTAATTCCTGCCCCCTAGTGGTCCAGAATGCAAAAGTTATAATAAATAATAATAATAATAATAGTTATTATTATTATAATCTCATAATCTCCACTTTATATAGAATATATTTATAATATAATTTATAATATATATATATATATATAATCTATATATATATATATATATATATATATAATATATACAGTGTGTACGTAAGTCTTCAGACCCCCTTAAAATTTTCACTCTTTGTTATAATGCAGCCATTTGCTAAAATCATTTAAGTTAATTTTTTTTCCTCATTAATTTACACACAGCACACCATATTGACAGAACAACACGAATGTTTGACATTTTTGCAGATTTATTAAAAAGAAAAACTGAAATATCACATGGTCCTATGTATTCAGACCCTTTGCTCAGTATTTAGTAGATGCACCCTTTTGATCTAATACAGCCATTGTCTTTTTGGGAAAGATGCAACAAGTGTTTCACACCTGGATGTGGGGATCCTCTGCCATTCCTCCTTGCAATCCTCTCCAGTTCTGTCAGGTTTGATGGTAAACGTTGGTGGACAGCCCTTTTTAGGTCTCTCCAGAGATGCCCAATTGGGTTTAAGTCAGGGCTCTGGCAGGGCCATTCAAGAACAGTCACAGAGTTGTTGTGAAGCCACTTTTTCGTTATTTTAGCTGTGTGCTTAGGTCATTGTCTTGTTGGAAGGTAAACATTCGGCCCAGTCTGCGGTCCTGAGCACTCTGGAGAAGGTTTTCGTCCAGGATACCCCTGTACTTGGCCGCATTCATCTTTCCCTCGATTGCACCAGTCGTCCTGTCCCTGCAGCTGAAAAAAAAAAACACAGCATGATGCTGCCACCACCATGATTAACTGTTGGGACTGTATTGGACAGGTGATGAGAAGTGCCTGGTTTTCTCCACACATACCACCGCTTAGAATTAAGGCCAAAAAGTTCTCATCAGACCAGGGAATCTTATTTCTCACCATCTTGGAGTTCTTCAGGTGTTTTTTCATGTGTCTTGTACTGAGGAGAGGCTTCCGTCTGGCCACTCTGCCATGAAGCCCCGACTGGTGGAGGGCTGTAGCGATGGTTGACTTTCTACAACTTTCTCCTATCTCCCAACTGCATCTCTGGAGCTCAGCCACAATTATCTTTGGGTTCTTCTTTACCTCTCTCACCAATGCTCTTCTCCCACGATAGCTCAGTTTGGCAAGACGGCCAGCTCTAGGAAGGGTTCTAGTCATCCCAAACGTCTTCCATTTAAGGATTATGGAGGCCCACTGTGCTCTTAGGAACCTAAGTGCAGCAGAAAGTTTTTTGTGTAACCTTGGCCAGATCTGTGCCTTGCCACAAATTCTGTCCTCTGACTCTTCCGCGTCCTTTGACCTCATGATTCCAGTTGCTCTGAATGCCCTGTGTAGCTGTAAGGTCTTATATAGACAGAGTGTGTGGCTTTTCCTAATCAAGTCAATCCGTATAATCAAACACGCTGGACTCAAATGAAGGTGTAGACCATCTCAAGGATGTTCAGAAGAAATGGACAGCACCTGAGTTTAATATATGAGTGTCACAGCAAAGGGTTTGAATACTTAGGACCGTGTGATATTTTAGTTTTTCTTTTTAAATAAATCTGCAAAAATGTCAACAATTCGTTGTTTTTCTGTCAATATGGGGTGCTTGTGTGTACATTAATGAGGAAAAAAAATAACGTAAATGATTTTAGCAAATGGCTGCAAATAACAAAGAGTGAAAAATTTAAGGGTGTCTGAATACGTTCCGTACCCACTGTATATATAAATTACTTTAATTAATATTATATTATTATTTTATACACACTAAAATAATTACAGTGTGTATAAATAAGATAGTTATATAATAAGAATAATTAGTCTGGTGTATCCACACATACCATTATAAACAGTTACTAAAATATCATAAAGTACATTATATATAAATGTTATTTATATACTTTTTATTATTCATAATTAATGTACTCTGTGTGTGGTATGCAATACATTACAAGTTAGTATTATTCAAATGTAGTGTGTTTGTGTGTGTATATATATATATATTATATATATATATAAATATATATATATATATATATATATCGAGATATTATTCTATACATGATTCATGCTCTCTCTATAAATATTAACGAATGCTATTTCAGGCACATTAAATTCATTAGGGTCTGAGCTGTACCTCCGTCTAGTAGATTGGCCCAGTAGATGATACGGAAACCCTGTAGAACGCCGTTGAGAGCTTCCCTGGACGGAGTCTGCCAGTACAAAGAGATGCTTTCAGGGGAAGCAGCGGTGGCCACAACTTTCTCTGGAGCTCTGCTGGGTACTGAGAACACAAGAGAAATATAGAAAAAATAAATAGCCTAATTACTCATTGGCTCAGAATGTGTACAGTAGGTGTGAAAGAAATTGAAATTGATGAATTAACTTGAATTGGGTTGACAGTCCTTACAGAAGTTTTAAGCACTGTAAACATCTCCAGTATCCACTAGATGGCAGCAAATATTACAAATGTGCTTGGTGAATATCATGGTATTTTTGATGGTTGGTTTAAAAAAAAGAAAAAATTAAAGCTATTACATTGAGGGACTAAAATTTGCTGCATCATGTGAATGATTACAATGGCTTACCATCTTCCATTGTTGTGGCCCGGACTTCACTGGAAGCAGGTCCCGGACCGGCACTGTTACTGGCCTGCACCACCACCTCATACTCTGTGAACTTCTTCAGGTTGTTGAGGCTCAGGGACTCTGTCTCTCCCGTGGCCTCCATGCTGATGCAGACGAACTGGTGACTGCCGTTTATGGAGTGCTCTCGATGGCACACCTGATACCCCCTGATCACGCCATTCTGGAGATGTTTCAGCGGTGCCTGCAGATGATGAAATGATAGTGTTTATAAGCAAGACCTCAGATATTGGCATGTACTCTTAATTGGCATCCATGGAACCTTTCTATTCCATAAACATTTGTTAGATAATAAAAATGTTGTTCACGCAAGGGGAAAAAAAAGGTTCTTTTAAGAAATTATCAATGAAAGGTTCTTTGGGGAATCAAAAAATGGTTCTTCTTTAGCATTGCTGTGAAAACCCCACTTCCTGACCTCATGAAGAGTTAACCCTATTATAATGATATATATATCTATATATCTAATATATATATATAATATATATATCGTCACATGAAATATAAAGTGCAAAAACAAACACCACAAAACATTTAATTAAAAATACATATTCTTATACCAATGTGGTAACAACTATCTATAAATAATAATAATCAAATAAAAAAAATACCACTTAAAGTGTGGGACCGATGTGTTTCATTTAGGCCTGCATTTGTGGTTTATTTTTATATGCTTGAAATTAGTTTTGTAGTCAAATATATTTCAATATAATATCAATTTCGTTATCAAACTACCAGTTAAATAATATTGGAAATACAACAATATTAAAACATACACAGGCATTTTAATAGTTTTTTCATTTATTATTTGAGAATATAAATTGTTTAATATTAATAAATAATTATAATAAAAACAAATAACCCATTTTATATCATAAATAAACATTATATCATATATTTTATTAATAAATTGTTGAAATAGTTTTTTTTCATCAATATACATAGTAATAATATCTTTTCCCCCCCTTTTTAAAATCTAGTATATAAAATATTAAAATAATACCAAATTACCATATGATTTTTAATAATATACCTATTAAATATGAAACATAATTATAATAAAACCACAAATTATATAATCTTATATATTTAATATTTATATTATGAAATAATAATAAATAAATATGCTTTATAATAATAAAGCATAGTAATAATAAGGAATTAGTAGGTATAGGTACTACCTTGATATAGGTACAATACCCTGTGAAACCATACCTTCCATGTAACTTTTATGCTTTGGGAGGAGATGGCTTCCAGTGTCACATCTTGGGGTGGTCCTTCAGGATCTAGAGCGGTCAAACAAACGCTCAGTTTAGCCTGGTCTGATATCTTCCATTACATTTATCATAAACAGTGGCATCAATGGTTATCAGTGTCTCAATCACGCTCCTGTAATGTCACCCTTGGCCACCAGTTGGCAGTATTGCAACATAATTCCTTCATTCATAATACCATAATTGACATTACTATTTGTTCTATAAATAGGAAAGCCCTTCAAAAACTCCTAAAAGACGGCCCAATACATTTTAATCATCAGAAATAAGATGAAAGAGTTTTACCATTTCTCATGACAGATATGACTAGTATATCATACCTGCTTCATCGGTGGTTACAGTGAGCTCGTTGCTGGGTTCACTGTCACCAATGTGGTTCTTGGCGAACATACGGATGTTGTAGGTGGACGATGGGTGAAGTTCTATGATGGTGGCCTGGTTTAGGGTAGGAGAAACATCTCTGGTCCTGCGAGCTCGTTCCCAAGTCTCTGTTTATAGGTAAAGTGATACAACTGGTTGGGAACATACCTAGATCTCATATGTCAGCTGATTAGCTTCATTTATTGCCATTTTAATCACACTTATGATATCTCTTCATGCCAAAACTAGACTTGATTGTCTAAGTGTTACTGTTGCTTGTGTTCGTTGGATCCTGTACCTGTTTTATTTTTGCACTCAATATCGTAGCCGGTGATGGGACTGTTCCCATCGAATCCCATGGTCCAGCGGAGGGCGATGGTCCTCTCTTTCACCTCACGAATCTCCACTTTAGGAGGCTCTGGTGGCTCTGAGAATTCAACGATACGGCGCTCAGATTCTCAGAGGCTTTTTGAAACCCTCCCCACATTTAAACAATGACATTTAAATCAGGAGATTTCCCTCAAGAGTCTCATTTCAAATGCCTTATAAATCCCCCGAATCTCCAGCCAAGCCCAGGCGATTTTCCGGCTGCTTACCTTGAACTGTTAACTGAAGGATGCCCCTGTCTTCACCATAGGAGTTAATGGCGTGACAGGAGAAGAACCCAGAATCCTCTCTCATTGTTGGGTAGATCTGAAATCAAGAAAATGGTGTGTGAATGAACAACTAGGAAGAAAAAAAAGGCATATTCATGCCCTAAACAAGCCCGATCATCACAAACCATTCACATCAAACTTTATGAAAAAAGTTTAGATACCAGAAGGACCTTTTATACCTATATATTTTAAATTAGTTTTGTTGTCTAATATAAATTGGATACATGACAATGGATACATTTAAAATGTTACAAAATATTTCTATTCTATTTCTATTCTTTTGAACTTTCTATTTATAAAAAAATCTTGAAAAAAGTATCATGGTTTCCACATCAATTTTAAGCAACATTGATAATAGTAATTTATGCTTTTTGAGAACCAAATCAGCATATTCTAATGATTTCTGAAGGATCATGAAGACTGGAGTAATGATGCTCAAAATTCAGCTTTAACATCACAGGAATAAATTACATTTTAAAATATTTAAAAAAAGAAAATAGTCATTTTAAATTAAAATAATATTTTACAATGTTACTGTATTTTTGTACAGTAATGAATGCAGCCTTGGTGAGCATTTTTAGGCTGCAGTCTATATATTTCTTGGAATTATTCAGTGAATTTTGAGTCATTTATTAATCAACGGGGAACACTTTACAATCAGTCTCTATTATTTATGTATTCCATGACATGAACAACATGAACAATACTCTATTGCAAATATTTTATTTATCTTTTAATGTTGTAATTCAAATACAAGTCGTTCATGTAGTTCATGTTAATTCACAGCGCATTAATGTTAACAAGTACAACTTTAATAATGCATTAGTAAATGTTGAAATTAACATGAGTTAAGATCAATAAATGCAGTAGAATATTGTTCATGCTATAACTAATGTTAACTTGTGAACTTTATTGTAAAGTGTTACCTGTAAACTATAATAAATTACTATATGAATAAATATATCAATATATTATTTTCTATATTTTTTAACTTTTAAAATGCACAGTATAGTGTACCGGAAATAACCTCTTTACCGTTAATTAATTAGGAGCATCAGTATAACATTTTGGACTAAGTGTGAAGGGTTGTTTCATTTTGAAATATGTGCATCGAAGAGGCCAAGCATGACAATGCACAAATGAAGAATCTGACCTGCAGGGTGGAGACGACCTCATCACCGACGTTCTTGACCATTACCGTGTGCCGCCACATGTCTGGATTGATCATGTGTGACTGCTTTTCCTTTTCCACCTCCTTCTCCCATCTAACCATGATGGGCTTCTCACCATGCGCCTTGCAGCTCATCTCTATCTTCTCTCCTTTCGTTGCCAGTGAGTTGTTGGGATATGATGTTATCATGGCTGGAACTGAGAGAGAGAAATGAACATGCATCATGATGACAAATGCCATCACTGCAGATCAAACCGAACAAGTTTTTCTTATGACATCAACGACTTTTGACTTACATTTGTGCAAATGTCATGTAACGTTTTGCAACAGCGAGGATCAGAACACTTTACTACTCCAGACAAGGTAAATGTTTTACAGCTTTATGGCAATAACAAGATTGAATGTGAATGAAGTACAGTTATTACCCTCTTCTTACGCACACACACACACACCACCCACACACACACACACACACGCGCGCGCGCGCCTGTCCAGGTTCTTCACAGGCATGCATTGGGGGAGTGGAGCGGAGCGCCAGGCGGGTACGTGGTAGCGCCGGTACAGAGTGTGATGTGATTGAGTGTGTCAGGTTGAAAGTCCCGACCGTTTACATGTCATCTCTTATTCACTCCAGCAATTCTCAGCTCAGCAGCAAAAAATAAATAAATAAAATTGCATGAAAATGTTTTTTTTTTTCAGGCCTGTTTTATTTTTAAATGTACTTAATACTTTTTTTTATATAAATATTTTTAGAATATTAAAACCCACATATTTATTTACATATATATTTAATCAAAATTGTTTTTCAGTCTTTTGTCACATTATATCAAGCAACATTATCCAAGTGCTGCACATTTAACAAGGAAAAAAAAAATTATTTATCAGAAATACTGTATTCCCAATGTTTCTTTTTAAAAATTCAGTTCCTTGATGACATCATCCTCCAGGAAGTGACATCATTATTAAAGGGAAAACAACAACAAAAGAAAAGATAGGGCAAAAAAAAAAAAGGCAACAAACACATTTTTCGGTTTCTGAAATAATAAATATAATTTTAAATTAAAAACTCACTAACTTAAAGGGGTTACATGACGTTGCTAAAAAAACATTATTTGGTGTATTTGGTGTAATGAAATGTGTTTTATTGCTGTTTCAAACGTTCAAAAAACACATTATTTTCAACAATGTACATTATTGTTGCTCCTCTATGCCCCGCCTTTCTGAAACGCGTAAATTTTTACAAAGCTCATCGGTCTGAAAAGCGAGGTGTGCTCGGATTGGCCAGCTATCCAGTGCATTGTGATTAGCTGAATGCCTTAGGCGTGTGACAGAAATGCAACGCCCCTTTAACACACTGTCTGTGATGCCGTCTCCCGGCACGACGAGACAAAAACAATAAAACCCATTACAAACGCTGCATTTGTTGCAACCCCTGGTGACATAATTACTGATTATAATTACTTATGCTGTCTTTTTACGCGTTGCTTTGCATCGGGCCGCGTAAACATAAAACCATGTCTGCATTTGTGATCGGAGAAATGACAAAAAAAAAGCGCTACTCTTGCTGTTTTGATCATCATTGGCAAATTCTTTAAATTAACAAATGTACTACAGCTGTGAGTCAGAATGCCCGACTGTACTTGCAAAGTTGGAACTGCCCCACGTTGATATAACACCCTGTGAGCACGACCATTGTATACTAGGAAACAGTAATAACTTTCAGGAAATACAATGCGTCCACAGCAATCACACACGGCTGGCTTGAGTGAGGAACGGCCGGTGGGCTTGCGGCAACCACATGTGACGACACCGGGCTGGACTCCGCTTCGTCTACGTGAAAGCCGATCCGGCGATCCACTGCGCGAATTTGATGTATTTCCTCAGCGACCAGCATTGATCAGCTCTAGGCATGACGAAGCGGTTTGTCCTCTTTTGGAAGACCAAACAATTAAAGTAGTTTCGCTTTCACAACGAACTACACTGCATCTCCAAAACATAGCGACGGAGGCAACAATATTACAGCGAGAATAAAAATTACGCCTTCATTCTTTGCGTGAACATTTGGGCGGTGTTATGCAACTCTTCCCACACAGTTTACTTAGATATGTGGGGGCGTGCTTAAACGAGGTGTTTTTGGAGGGCGTGGACAAGTCTTAACTTTATAAAGAATATCTCTTTGGATTTGAGATTTTAGTCTTTGCAACTTTACAGATCTTTCTTTATGCAACAAGCTTGTAACACTTCAAAGAGAAAGGAAAAATTTTAATCGCATCATATGAACCCTTTAAAATAAAAAAATTATAAAAATTTTTGTTTTAGCAACTAATTGAAGATTAAATACTAAAATGACTAAAACTAAAAACAAAACCAAAAGATAATAAACAAGTGTTCAATCTAAAGAGAAATATTAAAATATAACATTATTCAAACTTACTAAAACTTAAACTAAAATTAAATTGAAAACTGAAAATATAAAATCTAATTATATATTTTACGATTTATTGTGATTTTGTGATAAAAAACGTATTTAATAAAATATAAAACAAATATGATTTCTACCTTGATAGAAGCAACATCTGTTTGTTTATTAGATTGTTGCATGTTCATTAGGACCAGCCTGAAAAACATCCTTTTTTCATATTATCAGTGTGATGAATATAAACATTTCATACGATATCACAGTTAAAATGACTGAATCATTATGTACTGTAAGCTGTCACTGTGCAATGCTAATGCTAGCCCTTTATGTCCACCCTGTTAGCAATCCTAGCGTTTTCATTTGTAAACACTGAGAGGAGTCTCTTAAAATGACTACATTTGATCAGAGGGTAAAAATGAAGCTGTACCGTCTCCCGCTAAAAGATGCAGGCAGCCTAAACTGGCATCCTATTTCTTATCGCGGCCGAGCGCTCGCTCCTTATGTGATTATCCAGAATAAAACACTAAAGAGGGAAGTAGTCTCTGTGTTGGAGGGGCAGCTGTATCTTCCCTCAGGCTGCGAGCTGTCTTCATCATGACTGCATAATTGCTGTGTTGATGTATTTCTTTAATATCCAGCTGAATTATAAGCAGCAGTTGGACTGAAAGGGAAGGTGCTAATTCCTCTCCTGAGATCCAGACAGAAGAACTGTGTGTTGCTGGGCAGGAACTTGCTCTCCGGCTGTAGGAGTGATTTATGTCTCTTCTGAATCCTCTCTGATTGATTCAGGCTCTTTTTACTAGTTCATTTAGGGGTCGTAAATGGACCAAAATGAGCTTGCATGTGTCACGAATACACACATTTACTCACAGTCTTTCAGGGTAGCAGTTTTCATTCTTGAGTAAAACTGCATCATATTTAACGAAGCATATGCAAAACGCTTGAACCGGAAGCGGCGAGACCAGATTAATAGAATACGGATGTCTGTTGCGCATAAACCCCTAAACAGACACCATCCGGATACTTGTTTATCCTACAAGAAAAGCCATAGCACATTTATTTATAAAACAAATCCGGGCACTTTTAATGAGAGTAAAATAATTTGCAGTCTACAGTATGTTTGACTAAATGTATTTATGGAAGCTCAACAATATCACTTGTACTTGTGAAACACACTACTGATTGTACTAACATTTTGAAAGGAAATTGTAAACCAAAACAAAAACTATTAACAATTGTTGTTAAAACTGCACCTATTTTACACACTCACACAACTATTACTGTAAGGCATATACAAGTACATCCCAAAAAATTAGAATACTGGAAAATTTTGATTTGTTCCATATATTATTATTTGTATTATTTATTTTATTAATGTGACCCCGCCCACAAAACCATTCATAGGTCAATTTTTTTGAAATTGAGATTTATACATCAGCAGAATGAATAAGCTTTGCATTGGTGTTTGGTTTGTTATGATAGGACAATATTTGCCGAGATACAACTATTTGAAAATCTGGAATCTGAGGTTGCCAAAAAATCTAAATATTGAGAACTCTCCTTTAAAGTTGTCCAAATGAAGTTCTTAGCAATGCATATTACTATTCAAAAATTACGCTTTGATATATTTACAGTAATACATTCACAAAATATCTACATGGAACATGATATCTTTACTTAATATCCTAATGAGTTTTAGCATAAAAGAAAAATCTATAATTTTTGACCCCATACAATTTTTTTTGGCTATTGCTACAAATATAGCGACTTAAGACTGGTTTTGTGGTTCAGGGTCATACCCAGTGTTGGGGTTAACGCATTACAAGTAACGCGAGTTACGTAATCTGATTACTTTTTTTCAAGTAACTAGTACAGTAACGCATTCCTTTTTAATTTACAAGAGAATATCTGAATAACTTTTTCAAATAAGTACTTCTCGTAAGAGCAGGGTGGCAAATAAGCCTCTCTACCTCACACTTGATCAAATAAGAACGCAGCCGCCACGGCACTGCTATCAACAGGCAGAGACTGATAACCCCGACGTAAAACGTTCATTTAGCTGCTGTTCCGTCACGCTTGAAACACTTTAAATTTACATCAAATGTAGTGATCGACAGCTCCCTCCGGTCCCCCTGTTACCAAATCATAAGATGCTACTGTAGTTTTAAAATAAATATGAAGTTGAATTAATTCACCACTCACAAAATAAAAAAACACAGATTCAGTATTCCTCAAAATGAATAAAAATAATGCAACTCAGAATATGACGCAAACCTGCAATGATTAATTGTTAAACAACACAAATATCCTTTATTGTATTTAATCCCATTCTATTAACCAATGTCTTGCTTCTGACCTTCGATGATCCAGTTCAACTGTACTAATAAGTAAAAATTACTCTAGACAAACATTTGTTTTTTTTTTATTGCTGAAGAGTATTTTTTCTGCGTTCTACTGTACAGACGTGATTTTTTTTTTTTGCTTCAGCCTGAGGTTTATTCATTTCATTTTTGGTGTGAAGAGGCTTTTATATTTGCCAAAAATATAACTTTTGGGTTTTATTGTTATTAAAAAACAAGCAAACAAGCAAGCCCTGTCCAGATTTCAAAAGTAACGCAAAAGTAACATAACGAATTACTTTCCATAACTAAGTAACGTAATTAGTTACTTATTTTATGGAGTAATGCAATATTGTAACGCATTACTTTAAAAGTAACCCTTTTCCCCAACCTGTCATAGTATATTAACTATTATTTACAGTGGTGTGAAAAAGTGTTGCCCCCCTTCCTGATTTTATTTTTTTTTTTTGCATGTTTGTCACCCTTTAATGTTTCAGATCATCAAACTAATTTAAATATTAGTCAACGATAACACAAGTAAACCCAACATGCAGTTTTTAAATGAAGGTTATTAAGGGAAAACAAAATCCAAAACTACATGGACCTGTGTGAAGAAGTGTTTGCCCCCCTGTTAGAACTGTGGTTTATCACACCTGAGTTAATTTCTCTAGCCACACCCAGGCCTGATTACTGCCACACCGGTTCGCAATCAAGAAATCTCTTAAATAGGACCTGCCTGACAAAGTGATGTAGACCAAAAGATCCTCAAAAGCTATACATCATGCCGAGATCCAAAGAAATTTAGAAACAAATGAGATAGAAAGTAATTGAGATCTATCATTCTGGAAAAGGTTATAAAGCCATTTCTTAAGCTTTGGGACTCCAGCGAACCACAGTGAGAGCCATTTTTCACAAATGACAAAAACATGGAACAGTGAAGAACCTTCCCAAGAGTGGCCGGCCGACCAAAATTACACCAAGAGCACAGCGACGACTCATCCAAGAGGTCACAAAAGACCCCACAACAACATCCAAAGAACTGCAGTCCTCACTTGCCTCAGTTAAGGTCAGTATTCATGACTACTCCATAAGAAAGAGACTGGGCAAAAATTGTTTGCATGGCAGAGTTCCAAGACGAAACCGCTGCTGAGCAAAAAGAACATAAAGGCTCGTCTCAGTTTTGCCAGAAAACATCTTGATGACTTTTGGGAAAATTCTCTGTGGACTGACGAGACAAAAGTTTAACATTTTGGAATTTGTGTGTCCCATTACGTCTGGCGTAAAAGTAACACTTCATTTCAAGAAACAGAACATCATACCAACAGTAAAATATGGTGGTTGTAGTGTGATGGTCTGGGGCTGTTTTGCTGCTTCAGGACCTGGAAGACATGCTGTGATAAATGAAACCATGAATTCTGCCGTTTACCAAAAAATCATGAAGGAGAATGTCCGGCCATCTGTTTGTGACCTCAAGCTCAAGCACACTTGGGTTATGTAGCAGGACAATGATCCAAAACACACCTGCAAGTCCACCTCTGAATGGCTGAAGAAAAGCAAAATGAAGACTTTGGAGAGGCCTAGTCAAAGTCCTGACCTGAATCCTATTGAGATGCTGTGGCATGACCTTAAAAAGGCAGTTCATGCTCAAAAACCCTCCAATGTGGCTGAATTACAACAATTCTGCATAGATGAGTGGACCAAAATTCCTCCACAGCGCTGTAACAGACTCTTTGCAAGTTATCGCAAATGCTTGATTGCTGTTGTTGCTGCTAAGGGTGGCCCAACACCGTTGCTTAGGTTTAGGGGGCAACCTTTGTTTCACACAGGGCCAGTAGTTTGTGGATTTTGTTTTCTTAAATACAACGTTCATTTAAAAACTGCATGTTGTGTTCACTTGTGTTATCTTTTACTAATATTTAAATTAGTTTGATGATCTGAAATATTAAAGTGTGACAAACATGCAAAAAAATAGGAAATCAGGAAGGGGGCCAACACTTTTTCACACCACTGTATATACATATACAGTTGTGGTTAAAATTTTACATACACTTAGCAGTATCTGCAAAATAAGAGGGATTATACAAAATGCATGTTATTTTTTATTTAGTACTGACTTGAATAAGATATTTCACATAAAAGACGTTTACATGTTGTCCACAAGCGAAAATAGTTGAATTTATAAAAATGAACCCGTTCAAAAGTTTACATGTGCTTGATTTTTAATACTGTGTTGTTACCTGTATATCTACACTGTATTTTTTTTATTTATTTTTTTGTGATATTGTTCTGCCCTTGTTGTCCATAAAAATCTTTCAGGTCCCACAAATTCTTTGGTTTTCCAACATCTTTTGCGCATTTGTACCCTTTCCAAAAATAACTATGATTTTGAGATCCATCTTTTCACACTGAGGAAAACTGAGGGACATATATGCAACTATTACAAAAAGTTCAAAACGCTCACTGATGCTCCAGAAGGAAACACGATGCATTAAGTGTCTGGAGGTCAAAAACAAAATTGACAAAAAAATAATAAATGCAAACAAAAATGTTGAATGAATACAATGATCCGTTTAAGTTCTTGACGAAATGACTTACAATAAATAAAATAATTAATTATAAATAAAGTTAAATAACTACTTTAAAAAACACCTGTTAAAATCATATTATAAGTAATGCATACAGATATATAGAATATCTTATGTATATACACACACAACACACACCTATGTAAATTTGTACATATATATACTGTTATATATATATATATATTATATATTAATGTGTGGTGTGTGTGGTTGTGTGTGTTTGTATTTGACACTTTAATTTACTGACAAATAAATTATATAAATGTTATATAGACAAATGCAATCTATCAATCTATCTATCTATCTATCTATCTATCTATCTATCTATCTATCTATCTAGTCTATCTATCTTCTATCTATCTATAAACAGTTATTTTCAGAGTTTTACTGACAGGTCTAGCTGACTGAGAAGCAGTGGGAGTCTGCGGTCTCTGGTTTCTATCCAGCCCGCAGAGATTCCTGGCTGCTTTCCTCACCCCCCTCCCCTCCCATGAGAGCCTGCATCTCCCTTTCACCTGGACATGTTACCATGCCAACCAGCTAGGCCTGCCTGCTCTCCCCCAGCTGTAAGAGGGTGCTGTCAATGGAGGACAAGAATAGAACAAACATCCAGAATTGATTTTCAGAGGAGAGCAGTTACGAGCCTGCATGTTTGTATCATGGATCCGAGCTGAATATCTTTCTCTGGGAGGATGACGACGCTGGTAATCTTGTCCTTTTTCGGGATTAAAAAAAATAGCGCGAGAGGAAAAGACGCAATGTGTTTGTTTAACGTCTATAAGGCTGGAGGGGTTGTCAAACTAATCAGTCTAATTAGATCATGAGGGGTCAGAATTGACAGTTTGCTTTGCACAGCTCTCTGACATTTGACCCCAAACTATCAGTCCACACATAAATCTGGGAATCGGAGACACGTTTGCTGGATGTAAAGTCAGAGTTTTCCTCCCGTGTAATGTTTCTCCTGTCTTAGTCTCATAGTGACTCCTGGCTCCCCGCAGGCTTTCTGAGGGCACCTATCATCCCCTATCTCATCAGCGCTCAGGGCCGTGTGTGGGGGATGTAGGCCAAGACCTTCTGCCTCGCTGGGCTGACGGGCAGATTACATGCATGTGTACAGCAGCTCCTGGCCCACGATGCACTGGGGTAAACAGTAAGCTGACTGGTTAAGTGGCTGTGTTCACCACAGCCTGATATCCTCCTTTACTGCATCATTGGGCTTTGCGAATGAGTCGCATCATGATGCTGAAAATGGAAAAACGTGCGGCCAATCAGAGCGTAAGAGGGGAGGGATCATGGTAAAACAGCCACTGACGTGATGCACCATTATGTCTTATTATATAGAGAGTTTCCTGGGATCCTCATAGTTTTATCAGCAGGATTTCCTGAAAATTGCACTGCACGATTAAGCATCAACGTGTCAGTTTTTGTACATACATTCTAAGTAGCAAACTACTGTATCATATTACTTTCAATATTTGTACAGTATATATTATGCATACTGTGCATAATATGCATAATATGTTTACAACAGAATATTCAATCACATAATGTAATGCACTCAGCTCAGCCTTCCTATGGAAGCCCTTTTCCACCCTTTTTCTGCTGTTAAAAAATTAAAAGGTAATAAAAAGTCATTTATTTCTCATAATTGCATATATAATATATGAAATAGTCTTTTTCAGATACCATAAAAATAGATCAAATTAAAATATAACAAAATAAAATGTATACACTGTATATACTACACAGTAAGCAGTACACTATTTTCTTGTAACACGTACTTCAATAATCTTCTCATTAAGAAGTTAATTTCTTCCAAAAAATAAACTCAACCCTGATATTGTTTTTTTTCTTCTTCTAGTAATTAGGTTTGAGTACTGAGGAATGGATTTGAGGATTTTCTCTGTTTTGTTCCAGATGGGTAGAATTCTCTCCTTCTGTTTTGAGGCCATGGGGACACAACCTGAACTCTCAGCGCTGATCACGGCTGATCTTAATGAGGAGCTTGTTTGCGGTAAACTGGGGAGATCACAGTGGACTCTGAAACAAACCTCTCAGGGAGACTCGAGTTACAACAGCGAGCCACAACAACAGAGCCATGTCTCCGGGAGCAGAGCTCTCCGCACAAACACGACTCAGTATTTCACCTGTCAGCCTGATCGATCTCTTGGAGAACAGAGCTCTGTGTGTGTGTTGTTACATGACATGAGAAAGAGAGCGGCAGAGAGAATAGAGACAGAGAGAGCGAGGGAGGGAGGGAGGGAAAGAGGATGAAGAAGAGGTTGTATTAGGCAGAGAGAGCGGCTCTGCAGGGAAGCTCCTGCTGCGTGCTGATAAGAGCAGGGTGTGAAAATAAGCCTCTCTAACATCACACTCTGATCAAATGAGAACGCAGCCGCCACCGCATGCATAGGCAGACAGGGAATAGACGGATAACCCGACATTAAAACAGTTCATTTAGCTGCTGTGTCACACGCTGTAGAAAATACTTTTAAATCAAATGGATTTCAGCATTTATTTGAGTCACACAATAAGATGTAAAGATTTTACTACATTTTAAATAAACATACTTGAAGAAGTCAACATCAAATCAAAATTGACCCAGTTTACCTGGAAAGCACGTTTCCAGGTTTTATTAATAATAATTTTATTAATATAATAGAACTCCTTA
Source organism: Sinocyclocheilus anophthalmus (assembly GCA_018155175.1). Lineage (NCBI taxonomy): Eukaryota > Metazoa > Chordata > Actinopteri > Cypriniformes > Cyprinidae > Sinocyclocheilus > Sinocyclocheilus anophthalmus. Next base: position 176,499 of record JADLZN010001498.1, on the reverse strand, counting down.
TTCATAATATTATATTTAGTATAATTTATATGTTTTTACCATCATAAATATATTTGTTTTTCGTTTTTTATATTATAAACAATCAAACACGACACACTACTGTGGAAAAGTTTGGGACCAAGAAGAATTTTTTTTTTTTTTTTAATATAAACTGTATAATAATACAGAAGTTTAAGAAATTTCTGCTTTGCCCCTCACAGAATAAAATCATTTTAAAAGAAAAATAAATAAAGTATTAGATAAAAATTATAAAATATTTTAAAATTGACCTATTTTATAATATTTTTGTTTTTATAAATGCAGTGCACTGAAAGAGACTTTCAAAAAAACAAAAACAAAAAAATCTTTCCAACCTCAAACTATTGGACAACAGTCTAAATATAAATATACAATTTTTTTATTTTTATTTATTCCACCCCCTCCCCACAAAATATTCTCTGAATGCATCATATTATGGATGTGGAGAAGTTGGGTTGTGGAGAAGTTTCATGTTGACTTTAAAATAAACAGTACTGTTCCCATTCTATCATCTACTTTGGATCGCTTGTAATTGAATACCTCTTGCACAAGCACTATGAAGAAGAATTTCATGAAATTATAGTCTGAGGTAATCTCTATTACTCTCTCTCTCTCTCTCCCCTATGTGTTTACTGTATGTGTGTGGTAACAGAGTGTTACAGAGTGGGTGGAAACAGAAAAAGTGAGACATGCACACACACACACACACACACCACCACCTGAAGCACATGCTTTTCCACATGTCAGCTCCTACTGGAGTTCACAGTGTAATGAGGGGGAAAAAGGTTTTTGGCTACTCGTGGATAAACACCCACATGTGTCTGAGGCAGACAAAGAGACTTCACTGCAGAAACCCTCTCACCTTACGCAATCCACTCTCGTTTAGTCTTACTATTGACAATATTGTTGCAAAAAATATTTCCAAGCCTGGACAAAACAAAAGCTGTCACCTAAACACACATTTGATTGGTTTTGCGAGTAGTCCAGTGGATCGAGAGTGGCAGTAACCAGATGGTTGTTGGTTCCCGATCCATAACGCACGGGCCGCACGCTCTGTGAATTCTCTGTGAACTGCGTCCTTAAGTAACGCAAAAAACCCAAACAAAAGTGTTTCACTAACCTCTTAACAAACACCTAAATATTCATGTATGATTGAGGGGTTAGAATTTTAGTAGAACTGCAAAGTGAACCGTCAAACCAATCACCGTCAAACCAATCACTAACATCTCAGTAAAATAGTGTTTCTTACTTTTCACGTTGAGGTACATGGACTTGCTGACATCGGCTCCCACGTCATTGCTGACCTTGCACAGGTAATAACCTGCGTCCTCCTCAAGAACGTGCTTAATCAGCAGTGAGCCGTTCCCGAGCAGCTGGACCCTGAAGCCCGAGTTTAGCGCGATGGGTTGAAACTGGGGCACCCCAGCACCTGGCACAGAGAAGATGACGTCCTCTAGTTAAAGTGCTAAAAAACTTCAGTGACATACTTTTCGTTTCTTTTCAAGACTGGAAAATTGTTTTAAAATATAAAAGATATGTTAAGTTTGTTCTTACAAAAAAAAAAGCTACAGTATAATTAGACTTCCAGTGAAAATACCTAAATATCCATGAAAACCAAAACTGCAGAGAATGTATCTAGAATGATTTTTTTCTATACATTTTTCTTCTATAGAGGTTTTTTTTTCCTCTCACTGCAATTGCTTAAAAACATGGGTGAAGTTTATGATTAAAAAAGATAAAGCTATCATTTAGTAAAAATATTAAACAACAAAAAAATTAATGTCAGAGAACAATTTGAATTAATTTATAGACTACTATTACAAATGAAATTTATTTTTTTTTTCCCCCACTGCAATTATTTTTAGAATAAAATTAAAAATGTGAAGTTATGTTTCAGTTTGTTCTAAAAATCTAATGCTATCATTTTGGTCTTGATTTACTAACATATCTAAATATTCTTAAAACTAAATTTCCGAGAACACATTTAGAATTATTTTCACTATATATTATTAGTAGTAGTAGATCTAGTATTAGTAATATTTTATTTTTTCGCCACTGGCAAATTTAAAAAAAAAAATAAATAAAAAAATAATAAAAAAAAATTTTGAAAACTAAACTTATTTCAAAAGTATATTAATCTGAAAGCAATTGTATTACATTTATTTATTTAGCAATTGGTGTATCTTACACATTGGGTAAAAGTAAAATGTATCTTGTTTAGAATGTTATTTAAAGACAAATAAGGCCAATTAAAGGGGTCATATGATGCCTTTTTTAAAGATCATTATTTTTTGTATTTGGTGTAACAGAATATGTTGGCCTGCTTTAATGTTCAAAAAACACATTATTTTTCAAATACTGAACATTATTGTAGGTCCTCTATGCCCCACCTCTCTCAAAAAACGCTTCGTGTTCTACAAAATCCCTCCTTCCGACAGCGCAGTCTGCTCTGATTGGCCAGCTGACCCAGTGCATTTTGATTGGCCGAACACCGCAAGCACTCTTTGGAAATGTAACGCCCCTTACCATAATGGCGTGCTTCATCTTCAAAATAAATGTAAAGACAGAGCCAGAACAGAGGGGAACAGAGTCGCGTGACAGACAAAGTGATGAAGCTGCTATGTGTTTGCAACAAAGCCACGGTTAAGACAGCCGACTCCACTATGATGTGTCTCGCGCGCTCTCTCTCTCTCTCTCCCTCTCCCCCCCCCCCCGCTCTCTTCTCTCCTTCTCTCGCTAGCTCGCGCACAACCACACACACCATGGCAAAACTTCCGCATCATTGAACATCATAGCAATACCTTACGCTAATACCAAAACAGTAGCTTATTCAGGCGCCAGTTGTCATAAGCAAAGTCAGAATTACCTCCTCTCCTAGGTTCAAGAAACGGTCTTCCATAAAATTGCATTGCTGTTCTGTTGTAAGTAATCTTAAGATTCCTAAATGCATCTACTTCCGAAACGCCAAATAAAGTGCTTTTGCTTTCGCCTAGAAACACAGCGTCTCCCTGACATGGTTGCTTCAGCACTAACTGCGGTTCAGAAACAGCCTTCTTTCTTTGCGTGCACATTTGGGCGGCATTATGCTATATTTCCACATAGTGAGGTATAATATGTGGGGCCGGTGTTAGTAACAAGAAAGCCGTTTTAGGGGGGCGTGGCAGAGTCTTAAATTTGATAAAGAATATCTCTTTGGGTTTTTTTGACTTTAGTCTTTGCAACTTCAGGGCTCTTATCTATGCACAATCAGCTTGTAACACTCCAAAGAGAAAGGAAAACTTGAAATCGCATCATATGACACATTTAAACGCTTTGTGCATGCAAGTAATGTTTTCAGTGGAAGCATGTACCTTTGGAGTACTTCCACTCAATAGCTGGCCGCGGCCTCCTCTGAGAGCAGTTCAAGATGACAATTTACCTAGATTCCATCCTGGTCTTGAGGCTGCACTTTAAACCTTGGTGGAACTACAAAAAATCCACAGGTTCACATTCAAGTTCTGTCTTTGTGAACGTTTCTTCGTTGTACTCCCAAAAAGGATGCTTAACATGTAGTCTTACCTCTAACAATGAGCTGACTCTGGTATTTGACGACGGCAGCATCGTTTTGGGCAATGCAGGTGTAGGTGCCGTTGTGCATTCGCTGGAGGTTGGAGATCCGCAAGGAGCTGGTGAAGTCGATGTTATCGATGGTCACCCCCAGGCTGTCGTTAATGGGCTTTCCATCCTTCTCCCAGGTGATAGAGATGGGAAGGTCACCTGAGCGCACAACACAGGGCACGAAGACGCGATGGCCGATGGAATAACGTGGAAATTCGAAAGGTTGGATGAAGGGAGGCACTGACGACAACCAGAGAACATTGTTAAATACTGCTATACCAAATTAACAGGCTATTCTAATGACATCGTTTAACTAATTTTACTTCAGATGTCAAGTATGGCTACCTTTCACAGTGACGTGGACGCTCTGGTTCTTGAAGAGCTGGGGCTGAACCAACACATGGCAGCTGTACTCTCCTTCGTCCAGTTCTTTCTGCACGTTCAGCAGCTTCAGCGTCCCGTTGTTCTCAAACGCCCGTTGACGATCATTAAAAGGGAGAAGGTTGGAGTTCTTGTACCATTTGATGGAGTAATATGGGTAGCCAATCACATGACAGTGAATGTACATGTCCCGCCCAGCTATAGCTGTGAGGTTTTTCATTGGTCGTATGTCAGCAGGACCTTTAGGGTACAAAAAAAGAAACACTTCTCTTTAAAAGAATATTGACTTTTACATTGTGATGAAAGTCCAATTTGCAGTAAATGTAGCAAAAAATTAATAAAGAAAATGTGGATTTATGGTTTATGGATGAGGGCCTTTCTAAGATCAAAGAAACAGACAAGACAAAGTAAAAGATTAGGATGGTAATTTTGATACTGCTTAATAACTTGTTTCTCACACATTTCATCTCTTTATGCACCCTTGTGTCATAATGAATGTACAATTTAAATCTTATATTTTTGAAAATAAATTGTACTTGCAGATAATATGAAATGAATGAAATAAAAGGCCACTTAAGTGTCTTAAATTTCTTAAAACACATGAGTACATTATTAAAAACTACACTTTGTAAAAATGTCAAATGAAACATTTCACTTTAAAGTGCATTTTAAAACATTATTTTAATAATCTTTTGTCATGTTTTAAAGAAGTATACTAATTTTTAAAGTGTTGACTAACATAAAAACCACATTATTGTAAACTTACTTGATTATATTTGATATTAAATTTAAGGTTAATATAATGTAAATGCACTAAATTACATATAAAGATATACTTAAGTTAAGCTCAGCTAATATAAATTGAAACTATAATTTTCATTTAATTGTAAATATCATGCAATTAAGTGTCCAAAAACATTATATTCAGAGTATATTCTTTTAAAATATAATATTTCCATAAGTACTCTTACGCTAAAGTCTACTTCTTCAGAGGATATTGTTAAAAATATGCTACATTCTGAAAGTGGTTTGCAAACTGTGATGTAATATCACAATGCAAAGCTAGAAAAGTAAAATGTGAGTTGTGTTTGTCTGTGCAAAAGTTCCCATTGTGATGCTAGAGTGCTGTGGGTGGTTGACAGGGTGTTGCAGAATAACTAAATCATAAATACAACATTATTTGATCTAAAAAACATAAAGAAAAAGAGTGCAAAATATAGATTAATGATGAAGAAGGACACACAAAAAAGTAAAACGAGCACAAGCACACACTACATACACTTTCACACAAGAAACAGTTCGGGTTAAATGAAAAGCCAATGAAATTAGTTTTAAGAACTACAGCCCTGAAATCTTAAAAATAAAGGTTCCAAAAGAGAGTTTTTGTAGCGATGCCATAGAAGAACCATTTTTGGCTCCCCAAATAACCTTTAACGAACGTGCTTTAAAAAAGTTCTTATGGTACGTTTACATGACAACGATGCACTAAAAACTGAAAACTTTTTCTTTTGCATTTTTGAAAAGTTTTACATACAGACATCAATGTTCAATTCAATTCAAGTCAAGTTTATTTGTATAGTGCTTTTTATGATACAAATCGTTGCAAAGCAACTTTACAGAAAATTAAGTTTCTACAATATTTAGTAGAAATATTGAACTGTTTTGACAACAGGGACTGGTAATGGTATCATTTTCAAAAGCTTGCCCTTTGAAACCTGTTTTCAAAGGTTTGTGTTTTCAGGCCCCCAAAATGCAACTGTTGTGTAAATAAACAGCCAAAGCACATAAAAGTTTTAAATTTTTAACTGTGTTGTGTAAACCAGTGGTTCCCAACACTGGTCCTGGAGGCACCCCAACACTGCACATTTTGCATGTCTCCTTTCTCTGACACCAATTCCAGGTCTTGGAGTCTCTACTACTGAGCTGATGACCTGAATCAGGTGTGTTTGATTAAGGAGACATGCAAAACGTGCAGTGTTGGGGTGCCTCCAGGACCAGGGTTGGGAACCACTGGTGTAAACGACCCCCTTGGAATGAAGAATATTTTAATAAAGAACCTTTTTCCACTATAAAGAACCTTCTATAAAGAGTTCCACTGATGTTAAAGTTTTTTAATGGAACCATTGATGTTAATAAACAACCTTTATTTTTAAGAGTGTTGTTGGAAACCCACAGAAGAAAACAAATACACACCGAGCCATATGAAAGAGTGAACGTGACCAAAAAAAGCAAGAAAAGAACAGAAAGCTCAACAGAAATAAAAATAACAGCAGATGTTAGTCAGGCCCTCGTCTCACGTATGGAACTTGAGATGAGCAGAATGAAATATATGTGTGTGATTTTGAGGAGCCGATCTGACAAGCACCTCTTACGTTTATTCGAGCCTGGTAGGAGACCGTCCCCGCCGAGTTGTTGCAGGTGCAGCGATAGACCCCGCTGTCCCGGACCTGGGAGTGGGAGACATTCAGGTAACTGACCACGTTCCCCTCCGCTGTTATGCTGTGACCGATGCGGCGCCGACTGTCCTTCATGACAACGTCATCATCCAGCATCCAGGTGACGGCAGGCTGTGGAGTTCCCTTGACGTGACACGTCAGAGAGACAAACTCATTCGGACCGACAACTTTCTCGCTGAAGGCGGACAAGATCTTAGGGGTTCCATCTGTGGACAGAGATGCTTTTGTTAAGTTTAAGAAACAAAAAGGTACCAAAATTAAAAGGCCGGGATGGTGCTGACCTTCTAAAACGACTTGGACAAAATCCTGAGCTGACATTTTGGCCTTCCTGGCGAAGCACTGGTACACTCCTCCATCGCTCTTCGCCATCCCGTCCATCACAAGGTTCTCCTTATTGATCCCATTCATCCGCACGTTGGCGCCAGTGCTGATCTTGTCGCCGTTGCGGTACCACGAGAGCTCGTACTCATCCGAGCCAGTAATGCTGCAGGTTAGCGACACTTGGCTTCCCACACTGCCCTTCACCTTTCGAGGACTGACCACCACTTTAAGAGGTTCTGGAACAACACAGTGACATTATTTATGTTAACTTTATCAATAAGATATTTAAAAATTCAATAAAAAAAATAAGGCAGGAGAAACCTGATATATACCTTTTACCGTGAGACGACCTATGACCTCTGTGTTTCCATAGCTGTTCCACACTTCACACACATAGCTGCCGGTGTCACTGGGCTGGGCTCTCTCGATCAGCAGGCCCGTTACGCTCTGACGGAAACGGGAGTCTGATTCTAGCGGTCTGTTGTTTTTCAGCCAGCGGTATTTTGGTGTGGGGTGTCCGGAGGCCTTGCACGGGAGCTCCACTCTGTGGGATGCCATGACCTCCCGCTTCTCGAACCCATCGAGGATCGCAGGCGCCGAGTTTGTAGGATCTATTAACAAAAAAAATATTTCACACATTCATCCATCCATTCATCAGGTCAATTCGATGTTACTATTATATCCATCCATCTATCTATTCATCCGTCCATCTATCTATCTATCTATCTATCTATCTATCATCTATCTATCTATCTATCTATCTATCTATCTATCTATCTATCTATCTATCTATCTATCTGATCATCTATTTATCCATCCATCAGTTCATCTATTTATCCATCCGTCCATCCATCCATCCAACCATCCATTTGTCCATCCTTCTATCTATCTATCTATCTATCTATCTATCTATCTATCTATCTATCTATCTATCTATCTATCTATCTATCAGTTCATATATTTATCCATCCATCAGTTCATCTATTTATCCAGGCATCCATCCATCCATCCATCCATTTGTCCATCCTTCTATCTATCTATCTTCATCTATCTATCTATCTATCTATCTATCTATCTATCTGTCCGCCTGTCTGAACGGAGAATTGTCAGGCTTACATTCCCACAACATCAGTTAAAATCTCACAAAATATCTGTCGAAATCTGGTGAAAATTGTAAATCACAAACTTAGCATCTTTAGCTATAGCTCAACCAGAAGAGCATGACTGTAAGTTTGATCTTTCCCAAGATGGTCTGTAAGTCACTTTGGATTAAAGTTTTTAGAAATTTTTAGACTCATTTTAAACATTATAAGATATATTACATATATCAAATTTTTGTAAAGTCTCCTTATAATTTCTCTGTTTGCGGTAGCTTCTCTGGTAGCTAGTCTAGCTCTGGATTTAACACTGAAACTTTAGAGCAACAGGAATGATGAATTTCTCAGCTGACTGACAAATAATACATCATTAAACACTTTTACCTGGCACAAATAGCCGTGCGCTGTTGCTCTGTCTGGTCTCAGATGTGTAGCGATGTCTCGTCATGCAGCGGTAGTTGAATAATTCGTCCTCCTTCTGCACATCCAAGATGTACAGGGCCCCCGTGGACGTTATGAGAAATCGAGCCCCTAAAAACTCAAAACAAGATTTTATTAGGGTGAGGTACACATCTTTGCAAACTTTAATCAATTGGTGAGCGTTAAAAACACAGTTAATCAGTAGCATCCATATGTCATAATGAGACATTATCATGGTTAACAGAATCTTGTTTTTCCCATCAGCCTCAGTAAGAACTCACTGATTTAGCGCAGCTATTCCTGCCGGTCACGTGCAGTTTTGATTGGCCCGCCGCTCGTGTACCAGTAAGTACTGATTTCATGCTAATGGTTTGATAACACAGAATATGCAGGTCGTAAAACTTTATGAGGAATAACGTCTGCAAGGCCTGCCACACACTCTGCCATGCCTCTCAGAGGAGACATCTGTGTCAGATTTGATTGAGAATGCCATTTGCTCTCCTTTCGACGCAATGACTAAAACGGAGGGGTGAAATTTGTCTCACTTCCTGTAACAAGAACATATAGCACAGGCCTCAAATAAGAAGTTAATACCACTACGTCATTTAAAGCTAGAGAAGTTCTCAGTTTTCAAGAATTCCCACACTTCTAAAGTGAAATGGTTTATTAGAGTGTAGCGAGTGAATTTACATGCCAAATATTTTTTTTAGTAAGGGAATGAAACTTTACAAAACGTTTTAAGACCCTCAAAATAGGCAACTATTTTTTTTCCCAGATTTGTTTGCAATCATATTTTAAGCGATATAACCATTTAAAAATGTTTTTAACAAAATGTTTTGTGTTCGAGTTTGAGTTTGTATGTTGTACCATTAGGTATCAAAAAATAATTTTTGTAAAATGATCTACGGAGTTATATTAGTTATATAAAAAAAAACTTCTGTAAAATATATTTAGCTTTTCCCCACATCTCACACCTTTTGGGACTGAATTTTATTGATTAACATGAATATCCTAGCCTAGGAAGAACCCTTGCCAGCGAAAAATTTATATCTTTTTTTTAAGTTTATGCAAGTAACATTTAAGTCTTAGTTTTTAATCTCCAAACCTTATATTATCCTTGTTTTTGTTAGAAATAAATATGTCGGCTTCATAAATTTGGATTGTATTTGAGGAACGTTTTTGTTTTTTTAATTAAATTCCATTCATTCCAATGGGTATTTCTCACATTATAGGTTCTTATAAATTTCATACAATTACATTATATACTCTAATGAAATTTCTTAAAAATAAATGCAATATATTTTAATATACTTCCTCATTCACGTTCACTGTACAGAAAAGCAAGACCAGGAACACGCTGTACTGTAGAAATACTGGCTTGGAACAACATGAAAGTGCGTAAATGATCATTTTCAATTTTGGGTGAACTGTTTCTGTACACAAGCCTTAAAGACCAGCTACAAGGATGATGCTTCCCTCTAAATTACAAATATTCAAATGCCCCTGTGAGCTGCTCCTGATGCTCTTGTCCTCCTGTGGGCTTTGTCTGGGCTATTTTCCAACAGAAGCTCCACATAGCCTCTCTATGTGTGTGTTTATGTGTATGCAAGTCTGTTACTTGTCTCTGCGTTAGTTAAATCAAGTACCATAAATAAACAGTTTAGCAATGAATAAAAGAAGCTACAGTGAGCCAAAAGGCGAGATGCAGCTATTGTGAGTTCTGACCCAGTTAGAGATGACACACCGCAGATCTGAGGTCCTGCAGGCATTGCCAGTCGTGGACTAATGTGATGTTGCGATTACATTTACACAGGCGAGTGTGTTGTGAGAGAGAGCGAGAGCCGGAGAGGAGATCGAGAGAGAGAGAGAGAGAGAGAGAGAGAGAGAGAGAGAGAGAGAGAGTGAGAGAGACAGAGATAGATAGAGAGCGAGCGGAGAGAGAGAAGATATTAAGAGCGAGCGAGATATGAGAGAGATATATAGAGAGATAGAGAGAGAGAGCGAGAGAGATAGAAGAAGAGAAAGGAGAAGACAGAGAGAAGAGATAGCGATAGAGAGCGAGAGTCAGCGAGAGAGCGAGAATGTGTAACTCATTTTGTCTATGCAGATTAAGGAGCTGTCTGATTTGTTAAACCACTAGCAGGAGGAAATAAGGATCTAATTAAAATTAGTTTTATTTCAATTTAGTCAAATTTACTTTACTAGAGTCTTTTTTTCTTATTTGTTTGACCAATATATTATATATATTATATGTTTGTGTGTGTTGTATGTATTAATAGTATCCAAGAAAATATCCTACTTAATTAAAATTATACTACAAAAAACATCTGTTACATATCTTTAATTGAATTGTATAAATTTTAAATTTAAAAATTCTAATATATTTTATAATTATAAAATTAATAAACGTTAAAATTATTCATATGTACACTCACACTCGATCTCTACACTTTTTAAAAAAGAAATATACAATGAAATAAACAAGTAATTAAACATGTAAATAATAAACATCTATTTACATACATACTTTATACCTTAATAATCTGAATGTTGTAATTTTTACAATTTATCTTAATCGTGTACTATTACTACATTTTATAATTCTCTATTTTAAATATATAATATAGTATATATATTATATATATATATATAATATATATCTATGTCTGTCTATATATGATATTAATATCCCACACTTTTTAAATAAATGTAAAATACAGTATTTAAAATAAAAAATACCCGACAATAAAAGCTGAAATGTGTAGTTATTGCTACTTATCTATCAACACACATTCCCACACCTACATTCATATTTTTATACTGATATATTATAAATTAAACATATTCATACTTTATAAAATTCAGAATTATAAATTACAATTGATCCTATAAAAAATGATCAATTATAATTATATGTATAATTATTTTGAGACTAAGAAACTGCATGTAAATAATAAGAAACCACATCACATCACAATCTTCTGCAATCGTTGTCTCATTTTTTCCCATCCCTTCAGTCCGAATCCAGCAAGACACATCACATTGCAGAGATATGCGAAGTACTTGTTTATCCGTTCCTTTGCATGCGAGCAGTGCTGCTAGAAGACAGCTCGTCTTCCGTGACAAAAGGAAAATAACTGTGTGTATGTGTGCCGACTACAGCAGACACACACACACACACACACACACACACACACACAAAAACACATGTGTCTCTGTCAGAGCCCGGTTCTGCAGCTATCTCCCCTTTAGTCAAACATACACTTCAGCAGGAGCAAATTACATTTCTACTAACAGTCACACTTAATGTGCTGCTGTATTTGTCTTGAGAATGAGGAGAAGACGTTTCAGGTTATTTAGAATGAGATTATTAACTCAGTAGCACTGCTATCCTGTGCCGTTTTGTATTTGAGATGGTGCAACGAAAGGCCAAGCGTCGAGGACGAATATACTTACAGAAGAGCCGATAGGGAGCCGTGTGCCCCAGTTTCTCAATCTGATAGCTGGAGCTCTTGAGGTGCTTTAACTGTGTCGAAATGACAGGTTACTGGTTTCCTTTCTCTTCCTGTAATGCCGATTTCTCAGTTTCTCCCTCTAGCAATCTCACATGTTTCACCTCTCCTTTAAATACAGTAGCAAACCCAGGCCACACAATGCTCCTCATTGACCTCTAATGCATATCCCACAATACAGTTTTAACCCTTTTCTTTAGTCTCACAAGCCAAGGGAATTTAGAGAGGGTTTCAATCTCACTTCATTTACTTTGAAACAGACAAATTAACCCCTTTAATCCAATACATTGGCAAATATGGCGGCTGTCATATGTATTAATGAGCTTGTGGTTCTGCCATAAACATATCTGAAACAACAATTTTGCAGTTTCCATAAAAGGTTAGAAAAGCTGAAAGTATGTCATCAAAAGAGCAAGGGAATTTCTGCTTTCCATTGTAGAGTTAAGTATCACATTTGAGAGCACACACGTGTCACCTTCCAAATGACACATGAAAACATTGAACACAATTAACATGAATCTGTTCCCTTGGCTCTGACGATATCCTGTAAGGTATTTGAGCCGTTAATTGATGTGTGTGTGTGTGTGTGTTCACTGCACAATAGCGTGAGATCAATAGTAACGATCCATATCGCCTCTGACAGTGGCCTGTCTGCATTGTGAACTGAAGAGCCTTCAGTGAGTATTTGATAACGCTGAGAAGTCTGATTCAATGTAGTCAATAAAACTGTTCAAAAGGCGATTCACAGATTCTTTTGAGTCATCACATAAAAGCATTTGTGGTCAAATAAATATTTAGTTAGTAGTGCCTGATAAGGAGCTTATACTGTTTATTATACAAATCAGTTCAAAAGAATGATTCATTTGTGAAACAGACATGTGTGTAATAAATCTCTGAACGATTTTTGTATACAATTTCACTACTGCTCAAAAGCTTGGAGTCAGTAAGATTTTTTAAATGTTTTTGAAATGAGTCATTTATGCTCATCAAAAGTGCATTTACAGTGTTTGGTCAAAATACAGCGAAAACTGTAATATTGTGAAATATTATTACAATTTAGAATAACTGTTTTTTTTTTAATATATTTTAAAATGTAATTATTTTTGTAATGGCAAAGCTGAATTTTTAATGTCACATGATCCATCAGAAATCAGTCTAATATGCTGCTATTTCTTCTTATTAATAATGTGACACCAGTGTGGACATCTCTTTTTGGAAACCATGATATGTTTTTGTTTCAGGTTTCTGTGATGAATAGAAAGTTCAAAAGAGCACAGTATTATTTGAAAAAGAAATCTTTTGTAACATTATAAATGTCTTACAGTCCTTTTGATATGAAGCATCCTTGAGAATAAAAGTATGTAAGTCACAAAATTCTTACTGATTCAAAACTTTGAAGCTCTATTAAGATAATCATAAAACATGCATAATCCTGTCAGATGTAAAATCTGTTTTTAGCGCAAACATTTAATGAGCACTTGCAAAATCCCAAACATCATCTTACAAGTCTTTTTTTGAACTGATGTCCATCACAGTTTGACGGAACCTATTCTTTTAGGTGACCTTTCAGTCCAGGTGATTTAACTCTAAACAACAAAAAAACTAGCTAAATAAAACCATTTAAAGGCTACATAGGTTAGGGTTTTGATTAATTCTCTTGGTCGAAGCAACACAGTAGCACAAAAGCAAAATACAAGTCCTCTTTTGAGACCACATTATACAAAATAAAGCGGGGGAGAGTTTCCTAGAAAAAAAATTAAATAAAATTAAAGCCTAATCATGCAAATAAGTGAGCTTCAGTTTGATCAGTGTCTTTTATCAGAGAGAGATGGAATGCAATTAACACAGAGAGTGAGATGTGAAAGAACTCTGTTGTCAGGGTAACCCACTCCATCCTGTTACCGTACAAACAACACACACACACAACACACACAACACACACTCCTGTATGTTTCTACTTGAAGAGGGATGATCTTCATCAGCTGTTCTACAAACATTCAAAGTGTCTGTAATATGTTACAGTACAGCACCGGTTTAAATCAACAGATCTACTGTAAACTCAATCCTAGTGATTGCTGCATATCAGTGCAACATTATTATTCAGGACAAATTAATAAAGAAATGTTCTGACAATTTGTAAATATTTTTAAAGAAAATGTGAGTGGTGCTTTCCCATCCAAAATTCACAAATGTGACATTATGCTGTTTGTCTGTTTACTATTGTAAGTATTTATAGATATATATATATATATATTATATAATATATATATATACACAATACATACCAGTATATACAGTAACAAACACACACACACAACTACAAATATTTACTGATTTTTTTTTACACCATGACACAATGCTCTTGTGGTTGTTTACTGTATTAAAATTAATTTTAAAAAATTACAATTATCATAATAGTGCATGAATATTGCTCACAAGGAATTATAAAGCATTATGAACGCATTAAACCGTATTATACAGTATTGTCAATTTGTTTTTTTTGTTATTTAATATAAACATTTCTACATAAAATGATTAAATTCCCAGCAGTTTGAGGTTTGATTTTTGCATCCCATCCCAGCGATTATTAGCAGCTAATAGTAAATTCATCCAGCTGAGTCAGAGAACACCCATCTGCCGGAGAGCGAATCTGGATTAAATATTCAAACAAGCTTGACCCTTAAAGGGATCATGTGCTGCATTTTTTAAATTATTTTATAATGCTCTCTGAGGTTCACTTACAATGTTAGTGTGATTTTACATTAAAAAAACATCATAATTAAGAAGTAATAGGCTATTTTATATCCTGTTTTTGAGCATCTCTCCAGAACGGTTGTTTTTATAGGTGAGCACATTCAAGACGCGCAAGTAAACGCCCACTGCTATGATTGGCTAACAGTTTTGCTTATTAAAATGACAGATGGACACTGCTGAGACGTTCTCTGAAAACAACATGGGTCATTTGGGCTAAAAACATATAAATAATCAGTATATATCAAACGGTCTGGAACAGATAATGCAATAGTGGTAAAAGGACGTTTACTCACACTTATGTGTTGCGACAACACTGTTGGATCCAATTTAGTCAGACTCAGCACTGTCATCATTTACTTTCAGTCTCTCTGAAAAGCCTGCATCATACTGTCTTGTTTAAAAATGAATCCGTAGCAAAGTAAAGCAAACAAACAAAGAGTGTTTCACTGATGCAATCTGGAGCTCTTTGCTAATTTTACCCGTGTTTACACCAGACGCGAGTGGTGCAACGCAACCACAGACAACAGAACGGCACGGATTAACACGACAAATCTCAGACAGTAAACCGATGTCCCGCTCTATTTCTGACATACAAGCATCTGCGCAGCTTCTGACCTGAAAGAGAAATTGATTCACAACATGACGCAACAGTGCTGGCTTCTAGATATGTTAGGATCACAAAGAAGGCAATTCAAAGACTATTTTTCACAACTTACAATACACAGTGTCTTGTAATCTTGTAATGTCATCTGTATGGTTCTGTTGATGGAGTAATCCTGTGTTTGCTTCTCTCTAGTATTTCCTCTAAGCGCGTATTAGTGGGCGGAGCTAAACTGGCAGTGATGTACAAGCAGACATTGATCTTCTCCTGCGGAGGCAGTGCTTAGCCACACTATTACGTCATAAAGTGGCACATTCCAAAACGAGTTGTTTTCTGTGCTTGGTTTCAATAAAAACAGTTTTTAAGCCAACGAGAAAGTTTTGAGTTTTTGAAAACAGCGGATGTTTTTTAGTACTTGACTATGTCAAACGCTGAAGGAAATATAATTTCTCAGTTCATGACCCCTTTAAAATCATTAACTTCTCAGCTGCAAAACGAACGATTGAAAACAGAAGCTCCATTTGTCTGATATCTCTTCATTATGGATGAGAGACACCGTAATTCAAAGGCATTAAATATTCAAGACTGAGTACGAGAGAGAGAGAGATAGAGAGAGTGATGAAAAAGAGTAGAACAAGACAAATGAAAGATAG
This sequence comes from Sinocyclocheilus anophthalmus, assembly GCA_018155175.1. NCBI lineage: Eukaryota > Metazoa > Chordata > Actinopteri > Cypriniformes > Cyprinidae > Sinocyclocheilus > Sinocyclocheilus anophthalmus. The sequence continues at coordinate 160,689 of JADLZN010001498.1, read as the reverse complement.
ATGGACAGATGAAAGCTTGCGACAGTAAGTGTGAGAACATGTGTCCTTGCTGTTGTGATCAGTTCCCGGACTCCCGGAATAAAAAAAAAAACTGCTGTGAACTGAATCCTATAATGTCAACTCATGTGCTAAATTAGATCCTGTTAATCTTTTATAACACTGCTTACTGGGAAACGAGTTTCATTTACAGTGAGGAGCTGATGACAATAAAACAAAACAGCTTTAAGGACTAAAATTAAAACAAATAAATATGTTAGCCTTCTTTTGGAGAGGAAAAAATATATTTTCCTGTAGTTCAGTATGGCAGTAAGCAATGGCAAGGTCATGTGATCGAATTTCTGGAGAAGGCAGACACTGATAAAATTTACTTTGAATGCACGGTAAGCTTTGGATAAAAGCACATTGCAAATGCAATGTAAATAAATAGATTTCCACTCTGACACTCACACATTACAAGGTGCAGAATCTCTGTCAGCTGAAAGGAGCCAATGACCCTCAATGTGTTTTCTGTTAAATGTATATTTGATGACCAGGTTTATTTGCAAATAATCTTTGTGCACCTCTGTCTCTCCTGGAGTCAGTGGAGAGACGAAGTGTGATAACACCCTGTCAATTATGCTCAGGTTTTAATTGCTCCAGGGGGAAGTTTCCATCCCCTCGTGACTGCTGGCAGGACTGCCATCCCCATCAGAGTAAACAGGAACAGACGGCTACGAGCATCTCGGGACTTCTGGACAACACTTCCCCATGTCAACTAGACACAGTAGTCTGCATACAAAATTACTGACGATTTTCAACAAAGACAAAGCAAGTGAATTGTTTTGTCCATCTTTTTTGACACATTTTTTTTTGTATAAAATGTATATTACAATTTATAATTTGTTGTATATAAAAAAGGAAATAAATAACAAATAAATAATAATAAATAAATAAGATGAAGAAGTGTCTGTTTTGTCTAGGTATGCTTGTATTTAATTTTTTTAATATACAAAAATTTGGGGTATATTAAAAAAATGAACAAAACAAAAAACAAACACACAACAAATGTAAATAAATGAATACAAACATACATACAATGACAAAACACCACTTGCTTTGCCTTTGTTATTTATATTTCTAATTTATTAGTAAATTATGTTTTCATTTATTATAACAAACAATTTCTCAATATTTGTAAAGAAAATTTGAGGTTGAAACTTTCATTAAAAGGACTTGCCACCGTGAAACTATGCTTTGGGCATTTACTGTAAAAAAAAAAAAAAAAAAAGTAAGTCAAATAAATGTGAGATTGTATTTTTATTCAAAATAAAACAGTCAACAATCTCTATGACTGAATCAACCTGACTATATAATATTAGCATCGACTAAATTTAAAGATCAGATCAAAAGGTCAAAGGGTCTGTTTTTTTTACAAACAAAGTAGAAAGCTCAACTAACCAGAAAATGTTAGCTTTATAGCAATACAAACATACTTCAGTTCTGCACTGCACATGAAAAGGATACAAAAATGGGGTATTAACCACTGACACTCCCCCCCCCCCCCCCTCTCTCAGGGTTAGTACGTAATGGTCTTTCTGTCAGCTGCTCCACCTGAACAATGTGCATTGAATGTTACCGTGGAGACCGACAATTACGCCATTACGCTTTTGTGGAGTTGACATTGTTCTTTTAGCTCTCTACATCTTCCCTTGAAAAGCCACGTTTGCCCTCATGCAAAAATGTGTGAAAGTTTCCAAGAACCCGCATTACATAAATCATCTAATCACACATCCTTTGGTTTATGCTGTCGGTCACTGCAACATGCATCTTCGTAATTTAAGTGAACAATGCCATTTTTGATGTGCTCGAATTTTACCTCTCGTCCCAACTGCAGCTGCTGCTATCTAAGGTAATTAGCCCCTGGCTACGGTTTAATTGCCTGTCAGCACATGCAGTAAAATGCAGGTTAAACGCCCAGGTGCCAAAAGGCTGTGTTTCTTCTGTGGCTGCCGCCCGCAGTGCTGTTATGCACAAGACAGCTTGTGCTTGTGTGCCAGACAGACAGTATAGAGAGCGAGATGCTCTTTTACAGAACACAGCTGTCCTGTGAAGCTTGCAAATTTGCAAAAGTCGGGTTGTCATGTCTGATACACCCACTTTCTATCCAGAACACCCCCCCACCTCCCCATCTCCACCTCTCTCAGGCAAAACCGTGATTCTCTCTCTTTCCTTGACAGCTGTTTTTTTTCCGGCTATGTACTGAACAAAAAAGAGCTTTTAGCTATTTCAGAGATGTGTCTATTTTGCGGTTTGCATTCTATCGGACTCTTCACTACGAGTCGTATCGGTCTCTTTAGGTGTGATGTGACAGGCGAGAGGAAGGTGAGTCGGTAACGATGGCAACCAGTGAAGTGACTCGTAGGCTGTGACATTAGCGGGTGGAGATGGGAGTTGGGGGGGGGGGGGGGGGGGGGTGGTGGATTGCTGGAGGCTAGACTCAGAGCAATGGTCACTGGGCTACAGCACCAAGACATTCTCCCCGTCTCTTCCTTGCTGGAATAAGCTCTGAGAAAGAGAGAAAATAATCCCTTTTTAGGGTCCTGCCTCTGAGGACGTCAAGCTCCCAGCCTTACTCAAGATTCATGCGACTGAACATTCGGAGTACAATTTTGTATGCATTATACATGTTATACATGGAGGTCTTTTGATATACTCAGCCGATTGAAATTGGACGGCACAGGCCTGTGTGCTACAAGAAGCCCTTGGCGTGTTTTTCGACACATTAAGATGGCGCTGTGGGGGAAATTTAAAATAAAAAAGACGACTGCAATGGTTTAATTAGTAGTGGCTGTTAAGGCAAACATCACTATCACTATACACATACTACCCAGCTAACAGAGGACGTTCTGGCAAGGTTCTTTCAAAGTTATAAACAACATTCTTCCAGTAATTATAATAGAATGTTCGTTCTCTGGTCTTCAGTAATGCTCTTAAAGGGGACATTGGATGCAAAATTCACTTTTACATGGTGTTTGCATATAAATGGGTTTTAGCAGTGTGTGGACACAACCACCCTACAATGATAAAAATCCATCCACTCCTTATCAAGCCGTTTTGATTTTCTGAGCTTAGGCCCGCGCACGACCGCTGATGGACTGTCCTGTATTAGCATATCTCCACCCTCAGCCAGTTGTACGCTGGCCTCCCTTTTCTCTGCGCTCGAGCATCTGTAGCGATATGTCTCGTAAGCAATGCAGGTGTTCTGTAGTTGGATGTAAATGTGAACATAAGGCCGGTTTCACACCGAAAGCGTGAGCAGCGCATATTTTTTTCGGCGTGGATGTTAGCAAATGAGTGCATTCACTCCGGGAGCTGGACCAGCACCTGAGCGTCAAGCAGGAGCGTTGCATGAGCAGTTTCTGAAGCAATGGTTTCGGTGCCGAGTCTATTTTTGCTGCTCTGCTCACACTCACGCAAACTTTCAAGACCTTTTCAAGACTTCTTTTCAAGTTTATAACTGGCCAACTTCTTTAAAAAATATATAGTTGTCTTTGTAAAGAACTTGATTTTATATTTTACGGCATGATTTTTTTCATATGACGTGTTATATAGCATGTAAGCCATATGGGCCACTTTTATGATCATATGATGATACTTTTGAAGCTTGAAAGCTCAGCACATTCTTCAAATTTTTATTTTTTCCTGAAAGCCTTACAGGTTTGGAACGACGCGAGTAAATGATGACAAAATGTTCATTTTTGGTAAACTATTCCATTAAAGAAATATTCTATCCTAAATAACTGTATACATATGTGCTGCATAAATATTATAGTAAATATTTGATATTATTTAAAGCTACTATTTAAACTACACAATTTACACTATTTATATAGTACACTGAAAATATACAAACAAATTAAAAATTGCAACTCTAAAACAACAAAAAATATACCTGAGATAAATAGAGCTGAGCTCCGAGTGTCATTTATCCTGTTTGTCTACTCACAAACGCTGATGAGAGAAACAATTTATACCTCTCAGGTTTGAACTGTTAGTCAACAGGAGTTTCTCACAGGTGTCTGCGGCGGATCAATGAGCTAGTAACATCTCCCGAAGATCAATCTAAGAAGCAGACGTCGAATGATCAGAACAGTTTTCCACATTATGCAGAGAAAACTGACAGATCTTTGATCGCGACGACAGACGCCACAAAAAAGAAGCTCCTCTGTTCCTCTCCGCATCCGCTCTCATGTCTGGTGAGGTTCTGTTGCTCTGGGCATATGGTGCCTGGATCTCCTGTGATGACAAGTGACAGGTTAACAGAGCCGCCCGTGGGGGGCGCCGCACTGCGGCGGGGGGAGAAGGTGGGCTGTGAGTTTGCTAAACACTTCCATCTGTTCATATCCTGAGGCGCTACTGTATCATCTTATGCAGATGAACTTTGTGCGGGAGGCATGTCAGCACACATACAGTGGAGTTAGGAAAGCAGCTAGATGAGAAACGCAGCGCAGGTTCAGCTTCTGCCTGCGAGCAAACATCGTTTTGTGAATTAAATCAATTTTAGGACATACATGTAATCCTGCAGACCCAGTTTTACTCATTAACCACACAGCTAGGCTGGAGGCTGTGTCAAAAACCCAGGTAGCACCTGACAAGCATTTTGTTGAACTAGCAGCCTAAACCGTTTAAGACAGAGCTGAGACTTTCAGTTAGCTTTAGCAACAATGTTAATCACGCACTGTTTATATAATATATATATATATATATAATTATATATATATATATATATATATACACGTATATAAGTATCCAACAATTGACTTCCCCTGTTAAACAAAATCAACACTATTTACTTTTGTTTACACCTTGTTATTTCTTTTGGTACAAAAGTGAAAACAGATTAAAGGGGCATGGTGTTTTTACACTGGAGTTCAAGATCTTCAATACAAATTAAATGTTACTTACAGTACATAAACAGAAATCTACAGTGGATAAATTCAGTTCAGTTAATCCTTGCTAGAGATTTAGGTATTATTGTGAAGTTTTTTTTTTTAAGCAGATGTCTTATCCTGTGGAAAATCTGCAAAAAAAAATAGTCAGATTAGAGGACTGAGAACATTGAAACACATGTTATTTTACAATCGGCTGATACACAGAGAGCTTGATCGCTATAATCCTATAGTATGAAAATTGATACACGTATTATATTTGCTTTGGCTCAGAGACAAGTTTAAAATAAACCTAAGAAGCTTTTGGCGGAAACAAAAAATTGCCGTATTTCAAATAAAATCCTCGAATCCGTGTAAAACTGATATAATTACTTCACTAATATGCTCTGCAAGTTATGAATGTGTGGGTTAACAGAGGATGATGATGATAACAAGAAGAGTATTTTATCCTGAGTGGGCTGATTAATATCACACACTGACCTGATGGTTTAAAAAGTTTAAAGATGAACCACGGCGCTCAGAGATGTTGTGGGCTCTGAAGAGGTAATGAGAGCGGATCTCAGAGGCTGTCAGACCCTCATTAGGTGCCAATTAGACATTAACGGCCTGACTTACTACCATGGAGAGAAGTGATCTGTCTCTGCCCCATAAGGCCCGACATGACAAATACATATTGTGGAACATACTGCTCATTTTCTTTTTTTAAAGGGATCATATGATGCTTTTTTAAAGATCATTATTTTGTGTATTTGGTGTAACAGAATATGTTGACATGCTTTAATGTTCAAAAAACACATTATTTTTCATATACTGTACATTATTGTGGGTCCTCTATGGCCCGTTTCTCTCAAACGCTTCGTTTTCTACAAGTCCCTCCTTCCGACAAGCGCAGTCTTCTCTGATTGGCCAGCTGACCCAGTGCATTGTGATTGGCTGAACACCGCAAGCACTCGTCGGAAATGTAATGCCCCTTACCATAATTGCGAGCTTCATCTTTCAAAGTATATCAAGACAGTAAATAATGTAATTAGTTTTACCATCAGTTCAAGCCTGAAAGAGGAACAGAGTCGCTTGGCAGACACAGTGATGAAGCTGGTATGTGTTTGCAGTACACAAGCCACGGTTAAGACAGCTGACTCCACTGTCATGTGACCCTGTTTCCTCTCTCTCTCTCTCTCTCTCTCTCTCGCACACACACACACCCACCCACACACATGGCGCAAGACTCCCGTCATTTGGACCAGTCATAAGCAAATACGTAAACAATAACAAAACAGACTTACAGTATCTGATTCCAGAAGCGCCAGATTGTCCAGCAAAAGTCAAATGACTCCTCTCCTAGGTTCCATCACGAAACAGGATCGTCCATACATGCATTCCTGTTCTGTGAATTAATCTTAAAGATTCCTAATTGCATCTACTTCCGGAAGTCCAAATAAAGGGCTTTTGCTTTCGCACTGAAACACACACCGTCTTGCTGACATGGCTGCATTAACACTACTGTTGTTCCTGAAACCACGCCTTCTTTCTTTGAGTGAATATTTGGGCGGCATGACGCAAATATTTCCACATAGTGACGTAGATATGTGGGGGCGTGTTAGAACGAGCCGTTTTAGGTGGGCGTGGCAGAGTCTTAACTTTGATCAAGAGTATTTCTTTGGTTTTGAGACTTTAGTCTTTCAACTTCAGGGATCTTATCTATGCACAATCAGCTTGCAACACTCCAAAGAGAAAGGAAAACTTGAAATCGCATCATAGGACCCCTTTAAAAAACGATTTCTTATTTAAAAAAAACACAGATCTAACTCATTTTCTACAGCACACACAATGAAGTGCATAGCGAATACATGTTAAAAATATGCACCTTCACAATGACCACAAAGTTCTTCGATATAACCTTGATGCTTGTACACACTTAAAAATATACGTTATAAATAGGGGTTTTCGCAGCATAAAAGAACCACTTCAGGGAACATTTCTTAAAAGAACCACTATTTTTCTTCGAGTGAAAAATATTTTGATCTAAATATCCTTTTTCCACTGTATAGAATGTTTTGTGCATTGGAAAGGTTCTATGGATGTTAAAGGTTCTTTATGGAACCATCGATGCTTTATTTTTAAGAGCGTATAATGGCAACATATGATCAATTGCAGCAACAAATCGAGTCAAAGTTTTCCCTACGTCACAGTAGACAGATTCTCTTGAAGCACACTTGTGCTCTGGGTCAGCGAGTGTTTCAGCAGGCTGTCTGTCTAAACCACTTCAGCTCGGCGGAGAATCCTGACAGGTCACCAAAAACCAAATATTTGCTCTTAAACTTCTGGCCGCTTTAATTCATTTGTTTTCGTCTCTGCGTTAATTCTGTTCATCTCCATATGCCAGGCGGATTACCGCACACCAACAGATCTGCTGTCTGGATGTGGACACTTTAATTACTCTGTGTGGCCCCTGTCTGTGTGGCCCTGGATTGCCACATTTTTCAACCTACTTATAAGACAAGTGGCATCAACAATACAGAGAGGAACTATACGCAGTGCCATCTTCATCTCCAAAGACAGAGCAAGGATAAAACGAAAGCTGATTTTAAATGACTGTAGATTAGAAAGATTTCCTTAATTTTAAACTAAACAATGCACATTCTCTTATTCAAGACTGTTAATGATTTGAGTTGAAATAAGCTTACCCCATTATTTCCTTAAGTCACAAAAACTGTGTATTATTATTTTATAAACATATATCTTCGAATTTAATATTATATTACAATATACAAGTCTGCATTCTTAAGTTTAATTAATTTTTATTAGTGGTTTATTTTAAGAATATCAGCTTCTTTTCTTCACACAGCAGACTTCGCCTACCACGTTGCTCGTTTCGTTTCGTTTATTTAATCAAAGGTGGGGAGGAAAGTAAGCCTCGTGGTTTCCAGAAATGTGGAAGTGCTCACTTGTGATTTGTACTGTAGCTCATGATGTATTTATTGTTGTTGTTATTATTGTTGGTGTTTGTTTGGGAGGTAACTGTAACAATGTGGTGTTGTTTAATGTGTGCTGAATGTGAACGATGTATCCTTGGATGCAAAACAAAAATTTTGATAAATTCCAACATGAAATTGAATTGAAATAATATTAGAATAATACATACGAATTATAATATGTTTTATTACAATAGTGTGTTACAATAGGAGTAATGAAAATTAAAAAAGGGAGGGGGGGAGGGGACATAATAGCCTTGTACACCGTATGACTTCCCGGCACACATCCTTGTTTCTGCAATGTCTTCCCTTTTCCTCTAAATCTTATATCTCAAGGGTCAGCACGCTGAGGTCACCCCTCCTCCACAACCACCCGACTTCCACTCATCTGTCCATCTAATCTGCCGAGACCCATCTGCTCAGTGCACCCCACACAGAAGAGCAGAGGACAGCCATGACAACAATAACAATAACAATAACAACTGTTTGAATCGTGCGCCTCACTCGCCATGGTGTTGTCAGTGTCTAGATGCTGAAAACTCACTCAAAATCTCTAACCTGAACAACAGGTGCAGTCACAGCACAATGTATACGTCACAACATCCATTTTAAATGTCAAAGTGACAAAAAGGATACATTTCAAAACATAAAGTTCCATATACACCAAATATATATTTTCATTTAATTTTCACAATCATTCATTTTTTTCACTTAACATACATTTTATATTCATTTAATAATATTTTTTATTATTATAATATTATTTAATAAGAATAAATTATTGAAATAATACTAAATAATATGTAATGTATATCGATATAAATGGATCAGTCTACGATGAAGATTCATTTAGGCACTCAAAGTTTTTGGGAAACATGGACCTGACTGATTACACAGAAACAGGTTATTATTAGCCAAACGGCACCTGTTCATGTCATTATATCCCGGAAAATAATACAACACTCCAGGTGTTTCATTGTGTAATAGCAACAGAGTCTCAAAAACAACTTGAGCCAAAAAATTCCAATAAAAACCTAAAACGAATACTCAGATGTCATCAATTAAAATCCATGTTCAGATGAGAGCATTTATACATTTTAACACTTTTGCACGTGCAGCACTGGGGTTAGTCTTCCTAAATAATTCACCATATGTTTAAAATACTCATATCAGGACTCATATCTGTGGAAAGAAACTGGTGTCTGGTGCCTCTGGCTTCAAGTGATGATTCCACAAGACAAACTGCAAAAATGTTGTCTTGTGTGCCAGTATATTATTATTATTATTATTATTATTAATTATTATCCATACATCCGTTACCCCTCTCTAGTCTAGGGTTGTGGGAATGATGGAGCATTAATAATAATAATAATAATATGAATTATTATTATATTATATTTTGAAAGTTTACTTTAATTTGTTTAATTGTAAAAAATATTATTTTCACAGAAGATAATTAAAAAAAAAATTTTTGCACAAAAGGTGTTATCCTTATGCTCAAATCAAGAATTTAAAGAAAATATATGATTTTATCCACTTTTTTGTATAGTGTACATAAGCTAGAAATGCATGAGCAATATATCTGTTGCAACCATATCATGTTTTATGCACATCTATCTATTACAATGTCAATGATGAACAATTATTCTATCCTTTTCCCCAAAAAAACATTCATTCAGCAGTGTAAATGAACAGCCTTGTCTTAACTCAAACTTGTCTGCGCAGTCACACAGAAGATGGCTGCTCACGGTCACATGATTTGGCCTCCATTTTGGAGTTTGCATGTTTGAGCAGTTGCACTAGCGGCAAAGCTTTACAGCGGGAGGAAGAGAGACAGCAGGCCTGAAACCTCAGAGCGCTAGAGAAAGGATGAAACATACTTACAAACAGAGTGAGTAATAACTGTTAAGAGAACAGGGCTTATCTTCTCCGCACAGATAATATGAAGCTCTCAATTAGATGAAACGCAACCCTCCTTGATTTTGAGTAGACTGACCCTGCTGATAAAAACACCTATAACCACCGTAAGGTAGGTTAGCAAGTCTGCAGCGGACATTAAACAGTGCAGTGAACTTCTAATAAAACAGTAAGTAAACACACATCAAATGCGAACAGTACAGTTAAACGCTACAACAGCTACAAGTAGCTGTTAGCCAATAGCTTTGTTTGTTTTCAAATAGCCTGTTGCAGTATTGCCAAGCAAACAACCTTAAGCATTTTACTCTTCCTGTACCAAACGGTTCACCCTATTCACGAACATTTGAAAGATTATCATGAAAGCGCCTGCCAGGTTTTTCCCCCCTTTCTCTCTGTAAACAATAGCAGGGAAGTGGTGTGTTAGGGGGCTGTGGGCACGAGCACAATGAACGCTGAACAAACGTCGCCACCATTCAAACACACTGCGGCAGCTGTCCGCTGACGATAAGGGCTCATGGACTCGCTCCTCAAGAGTGATTAGCTGCTGTGGTGGGGAAACTGATTTGAAGATGCAGGATACAGAATAAGGAGTCAAAGGTCAAATGAGGAATATGACATCATCATAATTAGCCAGATTGGGGGACAATTTTTACATTCCAATTTAAGTCTTTAGGGAAGCAAAAGGTTATTTTTATGAAGTGTTTTCTAAGCTGGATATGATCCGGTCTGAGGCTGGGGTTTAATCATCTATGTGGGAAGAACTGTAATCAACACCAGCATACGATGTGAGCAATTTAACAAAGATTAAACTGAAATTTAAATGAGAATAGACTGGATTCAACATAATATCTTTCAAATGACCAAGATTAAACTAACTTTATATGTATATTTGAAAGAGCTCAAATATGTGTGTGTCAAGCATTGGCAACTCTGCTGGATAGATGTAAAGACTTTTTATCATGCTACAGTACACAATACCTCCAATGCAGGTTACTTATACTGTACACTAACAATATACACACTTAAAATCAACATGAAATGGCATTTTAAAACCACTGTACTTCAATATTTTGATGTATTTCTCAATGAAAGAGAATATTTAAAGAATATATAAGATGGGACATGATTTTAACCATTGCAAATGGGGGGGGATTGAAATCTGACGTGGGCCCTCAATTGCTAGAATGGAGGCCGGTCAATAAGGGGTTAAAAAAGCAGTAGTCTCGGCCTCAGACGTCACGCCCACGGAACGTTGGCTAAACGTCTGATGCATATGGCACACAAAAATGGAAACACTTCAGGAGTTTCGAAGTCGTCATCGGATTGGTTGAATTATACAGGATTTCCGGGAGACGTGTGTGTCGCATTCTATAACGTTCTGCCTGGAAACAAAGATGCCGTGCCGCCAAACCCCCACACGAAAGAAGAAAGCAATCGTGTTTACAACTGTGACAACGAGTGCTTATCAGGATCAACTAAACGCTGGATTTTCAAAAGTATGTGAAATATTTAAAGTTGGCAGCACAAAATCTTTCAAATACGTCCGAGAGTTTTACACACACCGGTCTGTTATTGTGGCAACATTTCCACGCCCCGAAATGTGCCGCTGAATCTAAACGAACTGTGACTGGTTGGTTTAGATGGCGCCAGGATGTTTGCCGGCGTGCCGTCACAGTCGCTTTTTACCTGTTTTAGTATTTTGTTTCCTTGTTTGTTTTATTACGCGCTCTGTTTGCTCCCCTCTGGTGTATGATCGCTTAACTTTTCTGAATATTCGGTCGGCGGTGTCTGATTGTCTGTTTCGCGATACTAGAGAAGACTGCCTTCCGTATGCACGGTATGCGTCTGTGCCAGTTGCGCTGAGGAAGGTGTGTTACCTGCCTGGATGCTTGTGCCTGTGGAGGAAACGCAGAAGGAAGCGTGGGAAGCGTGCTGGAGGCCTCGTGAGATCAAAGAAGACCAGGAGGTTTCCATTTATCGGACCACCGTCCTCCGTGGCAGAGGTCGAGGAGGTGAACCTGAGATGTTCATATCTTGTGCCTGTCTTCCCGATTCTTATCATTCTTATTTTTTTCCCCCCTTATCTTTCTCTGTACAGCACTTTGTTTCCAGTCGTGGTGTTGAAAGTGCTTTATAAATAAAGTTTGAGTTGAGTTGGATGGTTGACATGTCGGTCAAACGCCTATTGGGCGGGCCTTGGCCAATGAAAGCTGCCATGGATTCTGCACCTTCAGCCGTCGGTCTGAAGGTCTGGTTACGTGAGACTAAAAAAGCAGAGGGCTTGGTGACATCAGCAAAAATAAAAAAAAATGTTCAATGTTGATTCCACTGAAGAGTGTAAACAGTGCTGCTCTTTGATGCTGTCAAAACATTGAGCTTCCCGCCATGTTTAGGAATATTTCTTATATTTCTTATATTAATATTTTCATGCTTCCCGCCATGTTTAGACATTAAACTTCAGGAAAACTTCCATTTTGCGATTTCATTTGATGCTGCTAGTGGTTTAGGAATTATACACTTAACCTTTAAGAAAGTTAAAAGGGTCCATTTTGAATTCACGTTGACCATAACAGTTTATGAAGTACCATTTCATGAAGAACCATTTCTTAAACAGCAAAAAAAAAAAATCAACCATCGGTTCACTGCTCATAAATATTTCAACAATCAGCATTAACATAATCCATAATAATCAAGAAATCATACCAAACTCCTTACAATCACTTTAATCTGATGCCTGAGAAACCAGTAAACCTTGAGAACCGTTCCTATGCGAAAGCACACATGCATCTCTCGCTTCGTGTACCCATAATTCTCTCTGGCACCCGCAGCATGATTAATGCACACTGATATTGATTTTCTTCTTCTGCTTTGGAGAGTATCCCTTTTATTTATCTGGCTAAGCCTCGCTCGTCTCTGTCAGAGAGGAAAAGACGCAGGGTTTTAGAGAGGGTTGGGAATTCTGCTCACTGAGCACTGATGTACAGAAAAGGTTTTTAAACAGTTTGGATGGAGAGAGCATCACTAACCACCCCAGATCCACTTTCTCTCCGGTTTGCCTGTTTACACATGCTGTCCTCGGCATGCTGTTTGACCCATTTTTCTCTGGATAACAATACTTCAACCAATCACAGGGAAAACTGGGGACAAAAGTCCCCAATCCTGCTTGTCATACACGGACTGCAGAGGCGAGAGCTCAGCCTCACCCAGCTTGCAGGAAAAAAGCCGCAGTGGGACCAGTTAAAAACATTAGCGCTCCTCTACGATCCTTCTGAACGCCTTTTCGTTTTCAAACATATCTATGCATTTGAATGGTCAACTTTGTGTTCTGCTTTCCATATTTGTCAAAATGTAGGAATGTATTGATTGCTTTCAGCCCTACCGGCTAAACGATCTCAAAATATTGAGCATTTATGAGTATTTATGAAGCAGATTAGCGCTAATGAATCTATTCGTTACTGCTGGGTCTTGTTAGATTCACTCCATTAAATGAGTGTTGGGTTAAATGGGGGCAAAACCCCACGTTGGGCACTAAATGTGATTTTTAGTGAAATGTCAGCTTGCTGCTCAATGGATTGCAAAATGTTAATAACACAACTGGAAAACATGGAAAGGAAAATCTCTGGCATGCCACTAGCTTCAGTTGACGCATAACAAGGCCTGAGGTGGGATTTGCTCACTTGGAAGCACTGACAGTTTTACGACATTTAATCTACACCAATACATATAAGCTTCTCTGAGTAAGAAGGTAGACTGTATTTTTATATGTTCGCCAAATCTGTCTGCACCAAAATGCATTTGTTCACTGTGGAATATTTGAGCAGTGTATCACCAGAAAAACGGGAAAAAACAGAACAGAGAGTGTCTGTCTCGCTGGTGCGCTCTCTCTCTCTTTAGTGGTTGTTCTGGCCAGAGGTCTCAGTGCGAGGCATGTGTGTGGAATGCTAAGGACTCTCTAAAGTACCTGTAGCGGTTTGTTCTGTGGCCTGCAACCAGATCTTCCCAGAATCCCCTGCAACTAAAACACCTGTGTAATACCAAATAATATTGTATGTACTTCAACCATGAAACCAGAGCTAGTGGTGCTTGCTGAGGCAAGGATTACTGATAGTATTGCCCATAATTTGCGTTTTTCACAATCTCTAACCATCAAAGTGTAATTTAGCTCACACTTTTTATACTATGGAATCTTCTATTTAAAGGAGGACTAATGCGTCATCGATCAGACTTGCAATGTTCACCTTATACACAATAAAATGGCAGAAATTGACAAAAAGTGATAGTAAAGACTTGTATTGTTATAAAATATTTTGATTTTGAATAAATGTTGTTTTTAACTTTTTATTAATCAGAGAATCCTAAAGAAAGTATTAAATGTTCCACCAAAAATATTAACCAGCACAACTGTTTCTAACATTGAAAATAAATCAGATATTAGAATGATTTCTGAAGGATCATGTGACACTGAAGGCTGGAGTAATGGCTGATGAAAATTCAGCTTTGCATCACCGAACAAATTATAATTTAAAGCATATTAAAATATAAAACCATTATTTAAAATTGCAATAATTTTCACAATGTTGCAGTTTTGTTTCTGTATTTTTGATCAAATAAATGCAGCCTTGATGACATAAGAGGCTTCTTGAACAAACATAAAAAATCTTACTGATCCCAAACTAGTACAAATCTCAAATTTGCGGAATTCTAACATTTGAAAACAATAACCTTTCACTACCCGATGGAGTCCAAATGCACTAGACAGAAATACAGATAGAAATGAATATTTTATAACAAAAAAGTATACAGCGGCTTCACTTTTCCTCATGTGAGATCTCATTGAAAGCTTATTTATTTATAGAATACCGCAGAAGAATAGGTTTTATAAAATTTTAGAGGGGCCATTAACAAATGTACATCACACACACAGATTCCTTCAAAATGCCCTAGACAGCGTGTGTGGAAAGGTGAAAGTGTTCCACACGCAGTGAACTGTGTTTAAACTGTTGTTTTCAGGAATATTGCTCTACCTATGAAATATTTAGCATAGAAAAGAGGCGCAGACGAACGGCAAGCTAATGTTTTGTGACTGCCGCTATTAAATGACAGACATCAGTCAGATTCATTGCACACTTTCTCCATTCTAGGTTGAAATAGACCTGTCTTGGGCTCCGACATTCATATACAAATATAATGTGCACACAAATGGAGATTGAGCATTAAATGTGAGATGTTTGAAGAATTTAAAGACTGTAATTTAGACTGCAGGCAGTCATTTGTCACATTACTCTCTGAAGATGAATAAAAGATTCATATATCTCATTGGTGTCTTTTACCTGAACAGAAAAACACGACACATCTATGGAAAATGTTCCCACTCGCTCCCCAGTCTAAACGACTTTTGATTCTTTATTGAATTTGCTAAATGCCCCATAAAATGAGCCGACAGCCCTGAGGGAAGGAAACAGTTGTGTAGACGAGTGTATCGTTTAGCTGATACGGATTTTCAAAACCGTGCTGCCTCTGGAAGGGAAATAGGTCAGTACAGTGGATCTCGGTGACACAACTTCCAGACGTCCACTTCTTCAGGATTAGACAGCCGTGAGCCGAGAGAGGAGCTCTTTATAAGAGCGTTACTGTGACAGCATGCCAAGTTAGAGACTAATAAATCTCACGTTGTCAGCAACAGGACAAGAAACGACTTAACCCTCTAAGCGCCAAAGTAGCAAAATTGCGACAAGACGTCATACTTAATAAAAAAGACTGTAGTTCCTAATATGGTGTAATATCTCATTTGTATTCCCTACCACTATATGGCAGACATGTAGTACTTCCATTCCAGACCAAATTTACGTCACGTTCCTATTCAAAGTGTTAGAGAAAATAGCAGAGCAAGTGAGCTTTCATGTCATTGATGCAGAAGCAGTTCAGTTCATAGCATGCGAGTAAATTGTTAGATTTGTGAGAGAAAATCACCAAATGCCTAATAAGAAGTTGTACCGTGAGGATGTGCTGCTAATGTTATTCGCCGATTCTGACTCTGAAAAGGAATATTTGCCTTTTGGAAATGATGATCGGTCGTCTAATAATCGCGCTTCTCTCGGTACATCTTTGCAGCGCAATGGTGCCACCGTGCAAGGCGCGAGTGTTCACGAAGCACAAACAAGTGATCATTTCGACCCTTTTCCCAATGGGGATGGGGTGGCAGGTGGATGTGGTACGTAGTGTCATGGAGATGCTTTGCTCGAGGTAAGGCAGCAGGGTAGGAAAATAGCTGGAAGTAGCACTATCTGCCCCAAAGAGTGGGAGGGGCCGCTGTACCTGCCCCGTGCTTGTGCGTGTCAGAGCCGTGAGACGTGGTATAGGCAGCAGGGGTATCTGGATTAATAGGCTGGAATGAGATGACAATGGGTGTTGGGGTTTATTTGAAAATGAAGAAGTATATCAGGACCTGGATCAAACCTTTGATGCGCCTTGGGTATTTAGTATTTTTTTCTTTCGCCTGTTTTATAGTTGGTTTCCTCTTTTCTGACCATTTGGAATGAGGATAAAAAGACAAAAAAAAACATGCAAATAAGTTTTAATAACATCAATTCAATATCTACTATTTCTTGAATATTATGAAATTCAAGATGGCCACCTCTGATGACTTCATAATATGCAAATTAGACGAGTATATTTACACCCCACATAAACTTTCGGTCATGCCAAACATTTTTTCTAATTTACAGTAGATCTCTATCTATAAGCTTTTGAAATCTTGATGTCAAAAGCCAGCATTTTCAAAAAAAATCCCTGGCGCCTAAAGGGTTAAATATGTGGATGTGTTTTCAAGAGGAGGCTTGGGGTTGTTAAACTGATGGAAAACCAAGAAAAGCAAGGACTGTAATTGGCTAAAATTTGCTTAGGAAGATCAAAACTGCACGGGGGCATGTGTTAATAACACGGAGTTAAGGAATAGTTGACCTTAAAATGTTGTAATTTACTCATCCTCATGTCGCAAATCTGTTTGACTTTCTTTCTTGTGTGGATCACATTAGGTTTTGAAAAATACCCAGGCCAATATGATGAAAGTAAATTAGGACTGGATCTGTGAAGGTCCACAAAAGCACCATGAAAGTATCATAAAAAGGATTATATGACTCATGCACTATATTCCAAGTCTTTTGAAGTCATTCAATAACTTTGAGTGGATGCAACCTCAAATCAAATGGCAGCATTGATGTCAATGACATTTGAGTCCCCATTTACTTTCATTATATGGATACAGGTGGTTTATGCAAATGGTTTGGAACAACATGACATTGGTGAACTGTTCCTTTAAAGTAACATAAAATTGCATCTTAACAAGATCAAGCACAAAATATGCATACAAGTGTCCAGTGTCCTACCTGAGATGATTGGTACAGTGTCTCTCTCCCATGACACAACAGTGATGTAGTTCTCCACTGAGGAAGGAATAATGCACTTGAAGACCGCTACGCTGCCTCTCATCGCGGTCTGGTCCGCCACACGGACCGTATAGGGCTCTCGTAAGACTAGAGAGAAAGAGTTTGCGTTGACTGATCCTTTAATATGTCATTGGTTGAAAAAAAACAACAACATGGAGTGTTTTCTACTTTCTTCTAGATTAATATGCAGACAAGTATTCTTTCACCAAAAAAAGTAAACCTCTATGGCACTAGTAAAACACTTTTATTTCTTTGAGAATCCGACTAGCCCAGCATAGCAACACTGGCTCAGCCAATGGTGTGAGTTTGGAGTGTTTGACTGACCAATGACAGATGGTGCGAGTGAAACCTGTCATTAGTTTTGCAGTTTGGTTTAGTGACACTAGTGGTGCAGAAATTACACACTTTTGGCCTTTTAAAACAAGATAAAGTTACCTGAAATATATTTAGTATATTGTGCATTATGCTTGTTCCATTCACATTTTACACATAAACCTCATTAAATGTATTGTTTTATTTCATATTTATAAGCAATGATTTGCAGTCAGTTACAAATGATATAAGGGAGAGGGACGTTCTCATTTTAGAGAGAATCTGATTGGACAAAAATATGCGTAGTGCAGGATGAGTCATCAATATTTTTAGTCAATTTTCCTGGAAAGACTAAATTCCAATTGTGTACATCTGATTAAACAATTTTGTTCCATGAATTTTGTCAACATTTATACTCAAAAACAATATTTAGGCATGCATTTAAAATGTTTGTAGTTGAACTGCATAGAACATTTTCTATCTATTTGGAACATACACACATAAACTTAATGTGATGCATATTTGTCACTCGTACGTAAATGAAATAGGTAAGAAACAGATAATATTTCTGCACTCAAAAATGTGGCATAGTTTATTTTTAACTATTTGCATCTATTTGATTTCATTTAAATAACCATATTTTCAAAATGCATTTATTCACTTCACTTAGAATCAGCACACATCTGTTCATAGTGAAAACAATTTTGAACATAGTTAAAATATGGCTAGCTGTGAAAAAAGCAATTTTCAGGTATTAGTACAATTACAGACATCTTACCCATTTCATTTATGTATGACTGACAAATATGCATCACATTAAGTTTATTAGTTTTAGTTTGTTTTAGTATCTATGTTATATGTTTATGTTAAAAAAAGTGTGTAATCCAAATAAATGGCAATTTTACAGTATATGCAATTCAAAGCAAACATACATTTACAAAAATTCAAAGATTTGGCTTTAAAACAATCTTGCAACAATCTGTAAATATCCTTAAACACTCACCGGCCTTAATATGAACATCTTGGCTTCTAATTTTCCCTGAAGGATTTTCCGCTGTGCAATAGTAAGTGTTGTCGTGGATCACTTTGCTAAAGCTGGACGGAGGAAAGTGGAAGATCTGGAGAGTGCCGTTTGGATGGACATGGCGGATCCCTGGGACGTTGTAGCTCTCCTCGCCAGTGGCCAGATACCAGCGCAGGGTAGCGGGCGGCACCGCTGCTGCAGGACAGGGAACCAGAGTCCCCGTGGTGCTGGCGAACACTACCTCTTGCAGAGATGCATTGACAAAATACAAGCTGGAATGTAGGTCTTCACTGAGAACTGTAGGAGACAGGAGAGGACGCGCGGTTAGTGTTTCTAGAGTTAATCAGAAGCTCTTTCTCTCTGTATGAAAGAACTAACAGCTTTTTTTGTCACAGCTGGTCTACACATCTCCAGGGACAAACTACTTTAACAGCTCATAAATATATTAAAACAGTTAGTCTTGGCACTTTTTAGTCACTGGTCCATTAGATTCAGAGTTCAAAATCCTACATAGACACACAAACCTCCCAGATTTGGAACTCAAATTTGTTCACAGTTTCAGGTAGCTCTAAACATCTGACAAAAAATGTATTAATCTTACTAAATGTACTAATCTTTCAAATAAAACTCACAGATTGTACTGTAAATGTAGCCAGCAAGGCCAAATTCAGCCACATTTCTCCACTGGGACTTTTAAAAGAGATGATTTCATTTAAAGAATGAGTCCTGAACCTTGTTTTAATGAAACCACATCATTTCTTGTGTATTTTAATACTTTATATTAATTCATTACATTTTTAATGGCCATTGGCAATGTTGCAACACAGTTATGCCAGTAAAGCCCTTTTGAATTTAAATGGATTTGTTCACTTATAACTTCAGATGGACATACAGGGCAGGAAAACAAATTCAGTGCCCTGGGGTATTTTATAGATAATGGAGCTCAGTTTTGGGCCATGAAAAAAGCTACTATTGTCTAAAAGCACATAAAAAATTAAATATTTATACCCATACTCTAGCTAGTTGATTCCCCTAGATAAAAACAAAGATACATGGAAATAGAACACAAGTGCAGTCACAGCGCACTTTTTTCCTCCAATTTATCAATCTGTATTTAGCACATACCCTTCAGCATTTAACATAACAGAATTTGCAATCCAACACTGACAATCCAACAATTTTATTTTAGTTTTTTCACACAAAACAGGGAAACCTAAGGTCTATTGATAATCCAGAGCAAAGCACCAGTGAAGGATCAAAAGAACTTTGGATCTTAAGAAGAATCATTAAATATTAAAAGACTTTATGTCAATACTGAGATTACCCTGCAGCATTTTAACAGATATTTTATGCACGGCCACTGTATAGAAAGGCCACTCCGGTCCCTGAAGGGATCGGTAAAGAAGGGGTACAAGAAACGCGGCCGAAAAAATGCGTGGAGCCAAGCACCCAGGCGGGTAAAACAGAGACAAACCCAGCAGTGGGGGGTCGTTGAACCGCGCGCGCTTGGGTGAAACTGGTTGAACCACCCTTCGGGGGGTGGAACCACAACCCGCGGGGTCAAACCAACCCAATTGCTGCGGTGGGTCCTAGGGTACCACACTTGGGTGTAATTTAACCCAGCATTTTAGCGGGTATAGTGGAGTATTTCGCTATTTAATATGTATCTTTTTACACCTGTCTAATAAAATGGTAATATTTTCAGAATACGCTACTACCAAAAAGATCTTCACTAAAACAGTTAAAGCCCTCATGACACAAGACGATGACATAAAGAAGCCAGCAGCTGTTATCCAGACATGATGCATGTGATTTAGCACCTCAGTCATCATGCAGTAAAGCTTGTGCGTGGATTCAAGTACTGCTGGACTCTTCATCTTTAAAAATCTGCATGGTCAGCATCTGTTAATCTGATTGAAATTCAGATAGTAAAACCCAGCACATGCTTAGCGACGCCGTCAGACTCATTCTGCTCTCAATTATCTAAACGATAGAAGATAGAAACGGCCAGACATGACTCTTCAAATATGAATTGAATGAATTTATAATTAATCTGGCTTTTTGAGAAAGCGCTGCAGGCTGTTTGATTAACAGCGATTCTTATCTGCCTGAAATAATGGACAGAGTGCTTTCTTTGTCGCTGCTTGTTTCTATCTTTCAGAGCTGATCATTGTAAATTCCCGCTGAGAGAGTGTCCCTCTGTGGCTCTGTCTGGGCTTGACTCAGGGTGATATTTATGGGGTGAGCATGTGACAGCTGAAGGGCAGAGACCATTTTAAAGTCAAGCTGATCTAAGGGCAGGGTGGTCGGACGAGCGCACATTTTGCTTGAACAATCTATGAGATTAAGATGAAGGTCTGGCTAACATGTAAAAAAAAAATATATAAATAATCCATATACTAGAATATAATGTACGTATTAATATATATTCATACTGGATCAGTACTGGTAGTGTTCAGACAGTCCTCAACCCACACACACCCTATTAAAAATAATTCTCTTAAATATATACGTATATAATAGGCTAGAAAACCACAAATGATTCAAAAACTAGTCAAAAAATTATAGCAATAAAAATTTAATAAATATTTTAGTCAAAGTAACTTAAATGATTACTTAATATAACTTAATTTACCTCAGTACATTAAATGTCTCCAAAAAAAGTAATTTTAATATCAGATTAAGTAAATCTTTTTAAGGCAAAATCATATTTTCATATTTAAAAGTGCTGTTAAAACATTTTAAAGTGGCTTTATTAAACTCATGTTAAGTCAAACTAACTTAAAAAATGAAATTTATTTAAAAATAACCTGAATTTTATTTCAGCATATTAAACTATCACAAAACAATCAATTGTCGAATCACTAAGTAAGAAAATGCTTTTTAGACAAATGCCTATTTTCAGATATGACGTGCTGCAGTATTTAATAAAGTGCTTAAAATGGCTTTATTAAAAGTCACAAAACAGAGAAGTCAGTCCTAGAAAACAAATACTGTTTCATTAGAAATGAGGTGTGACAGGTCTGACTGGACGTTTGTAATGAGGAGCATTTGAGGGGAATGACAACTGCATTTAGGGCGATGCGAAATATGGGTTTGCCTTTTGGAAGCACATTAGCATTTGAACCACTGATAGTGTGGTAACACTGAGACTCTTTTCAAAACTAGCCATGCTCTTTCTTTAAGTAATGTGCGATCAATGTTACCCTGCAAAACCGCAGGGTGTTCTGGTATTAACTCTTACAACACTGAAATTTGGTTAGAAATGTCATACAACAAAAAGCCATACAAAAAATTTGTTTGCAGTACTACTGTACATTATGCTATCAAACGATTGCCAGAGTTTAATGGTGACAACTATGGTACTGATGCTTACTATATTCATACAAATATCATGCTTATTACATCTTTATCTTACAACAAACAAACAAACAAAACAACAAACATGATTTATTAAGAAATGGCACTAACCTAAACATTTCCTATTTTCTAGAATACCTGAAAACAGGTGCATCTCAATAGTTTAGAATGTCGTGGAAAAGTTCATTTTTTTCAGTAATTCAACTCAAATTGTGAATTTTGTGTATTAAATAAATTCAATGCAGACAGACTGTAGTTTAAGTCTTTGGTTCTTTAATTGTGATGATTTTGGCTCACATTTAACAAAAACCCACCATTCACTATCTCAACAAATTAGAATACTTCATAAGACCAATAAAAAAACATTTTTAGTGAATTGTTGGCCTTCTGGAAAGTATGTTCATTTACTGTACTCAGTACTTCGTAGGGGCTCCTTTTGCTTTAATTACTGCCTCAATTCAGCGTGGCATGGAGGTGATCAGTTTGTGGCACTGCTGAGGTGGTATGGAAGCCCAGGTTTCTTTGACTGTGGCCTTCAGCTCATTTGCATTTTTTTGGTCTCTTGTTTCTCTTTTTCATCTTGACAATACCCCATAGATTCTCTATGGGGTTCAGGTCTGGTGAGTTTGCTGGCCAGTCAAGCACACCAACACCATGGTCATTTAACCAACTTTTGGTGCTTTTGGCAGTGTGGGCAGGTGCCAAATCCTGCTGGAAAATGAAATCAGCATCTTCAAAAAGCTGGTCAGCAGAAGGAAGCATAAAATGCTCCAAAATTTCTTGGTAAACGAGTGCAGTGACGTTGGTTTTCAAAAAACACAATGGACCAACACCAGCAAATGACATTGCACCCCAAATCATCACAGCCTGTGGAAACTTCACAGTGGACTTCAAGCAACTTGGGCTATGAGCTCTCCACCCTTCCTCCAGACTCTAGGACCTTTGTTTCCAAATGAAATACAAAACTTGCTCTCATCTGAAAAGAGGACTTTGGACCACTGGCAACAGTCCAGTTCTTCTTCTCCTTAGCCCAGGTAAGACGCCTCTGACGTTGTCTGTGTTTCAGGAGTAGCTTAACAAGAGGAATACGACAACTGTAGCCAAATTCCTTAACACGTCTGTGTGTGTGGCTCTTGATGCCTTGACCCCAGCCTCTGTTCATTCCTTGTGAAGTTCACTCAAAATTCTTGAATCGATTTTGCTTGACAATCCTCATAAGGCTGCATAAGGTTCTCTCGGTTGGTTGTGCACCTTTTTCTTCCACACTTTTTCCTACCACTCAACTCTCTGTTAACATGCTTGGATACAGCACTCTTGTGAACAGCCAGCTTCTTTGGCAATTAATGTTTGTGGCTTACCCTCCTTGTGTAGGGTGTCAATGATTGTTTTCTGGACCACTGTCAGATCAGCAGTCTTCCCCATGATTGTGTGGCCTACTGACCCAGACTGAGAGACCAAAGGCTCAGGAAACCTTTGCAGGTGATTTGAGTTGATTAGATGATTGGCATTCACCATATTCTAATTTGTTGAGATAGTGAATTGATTGGGTTTTTGTTAAATGTGAGCCATAATCATCACGATTAAAAGAACCAAAGAGTTAAACTACTTCCGTCTGTGTGCATTGAATTAATTTAATACAAGTGTTTCACAATTTGAGTTGAATTACAGAAATAAAATTTTCCACGACATCCAAACCTCTAAGTTTTGAGAGGCACCCTTACAATATATGTTGGAATGCACCTGAACCTAATATGACGAAATTGCTTGTGTATAAAGCAAACCTATTCTAAAACATGGTAATAATAACCACTGTATTTTTTTCAAGTGAATATTCCCTGACCCCTGTCAAACTGAATCAATTAGTTTGATAATAGAACTTTTTTTCAGTCCAGCTTGCGCAAACATGTTTTCACAAAATATAAAAACCATAGTCACCTATAGTATATTCTATATATATATATATATTATATAACATATAATAATAATATATAATATATATATTATTATATTATATATAAGACTTAATACCAAGCTTTTTTGTTTGTATTTATCCATTTAAAGCTGCACGTTTGACCAAATCAAATATATTTTTGGATTTGGATGATTTGACTATTTTAATGATGACCTACTTATGTAAACTTCAGAAAAAAAACATGGTAAACCATAGTACGAGAATTCCAAAACTCAAACCGGAATTTGGAATTAGTCCACTTTAAATCTGACAAAATCAAATTATATTTTTTGGGGATAATTGAGTATTTTTATGAATGAATTGCTAGCAAAAAACAAAAAAGTACAAAATAAACAATGTATTACAATGTACACCTACTGGTAACAATGTATACCTGATGCATTGCTAAGTCAGCTTTGTATATACGTGTTCTGCTTAAATGCATAACTTATTATTATTAATAATAATATTATTTTATTAAATTATAGTATAGAATGAGATTTTTTGGAGTAAAAAATGTGCCATTCTATTTTAAATCTGCATATTTGGTAAACGTAATAATGTTTGGATGATTTAAATATTTTTGCGATGAATTCTTATGTATAATTCATAAAAAATAAACACATTTCCAAATATATGCGCAAGTTTAAGGGGACCAGTTTTCTAAATCCAACGCTATGTTAGAATGTCTTTAAACAGTACAAAGCGTAAAATCAGCAGCTCTCTGAGGATGAAATCTTGGCTCTGGTGTGGGTGGATGGGTCACTCTGTTGGCTGCGGGCCGACTGTGTCTGCACTGTTGTCTGTGCAGCAGAAAGGAGGGGTGCTTCTCCACCGCGGGCTGCATCACAGGCTCAAGGTAATTAAGGCAGAGGGTGCAGGGGAGCCCGGAACAGCAGCCGGGAGAGTCAGAATTCCAGTCCCTGCCCCGGGGCTACAGTGGGCCTGGCATCAGGGAGATGTAGCGGAGCACCGCAATTTAACCAGCTTGCAATTTGCTCTCATGAATATTAAGCACAACCCAGCCGTGTCTGGCTTAATGGACTCACGCTCACTGCCAAAATGTAAAGCCGCAGAAAACCCCTAGATGCTGAGGAAAGTGTGAGAGTGTGAGCAGCGCGAGTCCCACCGGAAAAGCAAAGTTTCTTGTGGGGTTTTTTTTCTCATCTCTTAAGTGAGCTGATTTGAATATCATCTGAATAATGTCAGAGCAAACGTTCGTTTAGAGCCTCCCTGGTGGTGAGAAGAAGATCAAATGGCCTCCGTGGATCTACATCAATTACGAGAGCTGACGCCGCTGATGTCTGAATCTAAAGCGCCGCTGACTCGGATGATGAGGGAACGCGAGGCAGAGCTGCTCATGCTGGGCTGATGTCTCCTCAACTCCCAGAGACACGTGTAATACAACAACTCATACTGATCGCGTATTCTCAACTGAGACAAAACTATGCTATACTTAATTAAACAACTAATCAAATGATTATTGAAAAAAATGTAATATATAATGAAATATATAATTTATACCACATTTACTGTAAAACATGATTTTTTTGGATGTTTAAAAAAAAAAAATATACTTAATTCAATCGCATGAGCATAATGTCACCGTTTTCACAAATTCACATTTTTATAGTTTACGCAGAGATGATAACAGTATCGTTAAAACCCATTTCCAAAATGTTGCATTTTTTAGGCTCCAAAATGCAGATGTAAATGAATGGCAAAAACACATAACATTTTTTTATGAAAACGGTGTTGTGTAAACGCTTCAAATTTCCACATTTAATTTAACATGTTACTTGCCGCATCTCTGTAATTATTAATGGAATAATTACAATATGTTCATATACTGTATATATGTATACACATATATGGTCTTTTTGTCCAATCAAATCCTCTCTAGAATGTCCCTCTCCCTACACTCTTAAAGGGATACTCCACCCTAAAATGAAAATTTTGTCATTAATCACTTACCCCCATGTCATTCCAAACCCGCAAAAGCTTCGTTCATCTTTGGAACACAATTTAAGATATTTTGAATGAAAACCGGAAGGGCTTGTGACTGTCCCATTCACTGCCAAGTAAATTACACTGTCAAAGTCTAGAAAAGTATGAAAGTCCATCTGCCATCAGTGGTTCACTTACGTATACAAGCGACGATATACTTTTTTGAACGCGGAGAAAACTAAATAACGACTTATTCAACATTCATCTCCTCTGTGTCTCTCTGCATCACCGTATTGCCATTTTGGAGATTATGAGGCCGAACGTATGCTCTTAATGTTTCAGCGTTTTTTTTCTACGTTTATTTACGCTTTGATTTGAACGAAAACAGCGCATCCATGCTGCGCGGCTGACACAGAAGAGCGAACGCTGCTTGCGTTCAGCGCATATTCTCCAAAATGACGCTACGGTGATGCAGAGAGACACAGAAGATGAATTGTGATAAAGTCGTTTTTTTTGTTTTCTTCGTGTACAAAAAGTATTCTCTTCGCTTCATAACGTTACGGTTGAACCACTGATGGCAGATGGACTTCTGAGATATTCTGACGATGCTTTTCATACTTTACTGGACCTTGACAGTGTATTTTACTTGCCAGTCTATGGGACAGTCACAAGTCTCCCGGTTTTCATCCAAAATAACTTAAATTGTGTTCCGAAGACAAACTAAGCTTTTACGGGTTTGGAACGACAAGTGATTAATGACAAAATTTTAAATTTAAAATTTAAATATAAAGGTTCCTTCAGGTTGCACTGCCACAGAAGAACCATTTTTGGTTCCCCCAAAGAATCTTTCAGTCTGCATTACTTAAAATAACCATTTTCTTAGATTTGAATACTCTTAATAATCTAAAGAACACTTTTCCACTATAAAGAAGCTTTTGTCCATTGGAAAGTTTCTATGGATGTTAAATATCTCCAGGAACCATCAATGCCCAATGAAGAACCTTTATTTTTAAAAGTGTAATGCCACCTTCAACTGACAAGCAAGTATCAGATCATGATTTTTACACATAAAAACCTGCCCTTCAATATGTCCCCAACTTCCGCCTTCACCCCCACCAAACCCCTCCTTCCAAGCATGACAGCCAATACAATGTCAGCAAATCTGACCACATGGAAGGCCAAGAGCATTTTATGAATAGCTAAAAAAAAAATAAAGTGGGCCTTCCTCTGAGTCTTTTCTCAGAGACTAATGTGATTTAGGGACACCTATTTCCTCTAAAATCATGCATTTATGACTCAAGACTCATACCAAAACAAAGAGCAGCTCCACAGTGTGGAATCATGCTGTCTTTATCAGTCAGATACATTCCCCATGGGAGCATCAGCGGTGAAAAAAAGGGTAATTATCAGTTCCACACTACAAAAGATAACAGGAAAAAGGTCATTTTGGAAAACCAAAATAAATAATTGAGCCTAGGAAAATAGCCAGATCTGAATGAATGACAAAAATATCAGCAAGGCTGACTAGTTTAAAATTACCATATTATGCCATTTAAATAATTTCAGCATTTTTACAGATCATTTAAATCACACACACACACACACACACACACACACACACACACGTGTGTATATATGCACATATATTGGTTCATCACTGCTCAAAATACTTTTACTATAATAATTTATTATTTATTTATTTTTGTTAAACAGCTTACAGTATCCCAGTGTCTCAGTTTCTGTCCTCTTCCAAACATGCATGTGCTAATATTTGGGCGTGAGTCTCAGGTCAGCTCATCTCCTCTCCTCGTGCCCCTGCGCTCTGATGCAGCCAAGCAGATGTAAATGTATTCAGAGCATTTAGTGCTCAGGATTAATCGAATTATAATTTAATCATCTGATCAAACAGCAATTAGCATAATCACTTCTGGGGACGGGCCGATAGAGAATGCAATGGAAACAGAACAGACCTGAGGCGAGAGCAGCTTTAATGAGACATTTGCTGGGATCTCTGCAAATGTTACACATTTCTGGGTGTTGAAGTTCTGCCCAAATTTTTGTCTACTCTGCTACACGGACACATTCAGTGATCAAACAGAGCTTGTAAAGTCATGGACAAAAAAAGAAAGTATGTAACCACATATTCAGGACTGAGGGGACCAGATTTTACCTATTTTCTCTCTGAATTCTTTTACAGTCTAACAAAATAGATGTTTACTATCAGATTGTTAATGAAAATGTTGTTGAAAGGGAATCATAATACTTCTTTTTCAGGGCCATAACCACCACAGACATTGAGGGGGGACAGTATTTACATTATAATTTAATTTCAATTTATTTTAGATTACTGTAATTGGTAAACCCTAGTTGATCACTAATATGAATATCAAGGTAATTTCAAAAATGTATTATGATTGCATTTAGATTGTATTTAGGTCAAAACATGTTGGTTAACATCTAATTTGGACTGTAAAAATAAGGTAACACGTTCCATGTAAATATTATTAACACTTTATTAATACTTTGTCAGGTAACCTCAAATGTGCTTCATTTGACTTAACTGAATTAACATAATATATCATAATATCTTATATTTGTAATATTTAATAATACTGGTTGTATTATTAAATATTAAATATCACTAATATAAGATATTATTTAGTGACTGAAAATCAAATAGAAACTGGACAGCGTTATTGTTTTACATTCGAAAACATTCATTAAAAAGATATTTACAAGCATTACAGCCCAGTAATATGTAATAATCAAATCTGGCTTCATATGAAAAATATATATTCAAGTCATGATTGGAGAAATCCTATTTGGGAACTAACATTATATGTAAGGAAGGTATTAAAAAAAAATCTGATCTGATCTAAAATATGTCATGATATATCTAATTATTTACTATATGAACCAAATATGTGTGTGTGTGTGTGGGTTGTGTGTGTTGTGTGGTTTCAAATATGGATTCTCAGTAAATATGTACATACGTTAGATTACCCCTCACACCCCCCCCCTTTTCCACCCACTTTACCACTATCCAACCTGACAAATGCGATGTCGTGTAAGACCACGCCCCTATTACCAACCCCCCAAGTATATTTTTCAGTAAATATAGACATATAAACAGTATATATCTTATTTATATATATATATTTACATATTTCAACAAATACGTACATTTATTTCAGATGTAAAGATTTAATATCTTGAATATACTGTAGATATTACATCTTTAAATCTGAAATCAATCTAAAAATATATGTCCCTCTTTAATATGTATGTTCTCACATTCTTTCCTACTGAAATGACTTCTAATAAACTAAAGTAATAAATTACAATATGAGGACAGGCGTAAACATCACATGCAAAATCTAAATCCATCTGATCCAACCACATAGATTCATCAATTCCAACCCATCTATTCTCTGATCAAGACTCACCAAAAACAATCTCTAGCACGCATTTCTTTCACAACAACAGGCCAAAAGCACCATTGCTGCACTCAAAGGGAAAAACTCCCTGTCCCATTTAAGATGGTCACAGTGGATGCAGAAGCACAGAGGTTTGTGCTGGAAAAAAAAGCCTGAAAGTCCTCATCAGTGGAAAATACGAACATGCTTTTTCTGCCAAGTCATCAAAGCAGGAAATAAATACACATTATGGCCACCAGCACAGGGCCGTCTGTCAGGCATATTTCCTGCTGATTGACAATAAGCTGTGCTGATGGAAAATATGAACACTGATCAGCCTTACTGCTCACTAAACAGTTAGTACAAGCAGATCATCAAAATGCCATTATGCCAAACGACTCCTGGAATTACTGATATGCTGGAGAAAGAGCTACTGGGTTGAGTGGAGCCTGTTGTGAGTGTGTGTGTGTGAGTGGTGGGTGCAACCTGGTATTTATCACGTTATGGGGACCAAATGTCCTCACAAGTATAGTAATACCAGTACAATTTGACCTTGTGGGGACATTTTTTTGATCCCCATGAGGAAACAAGCTTATAAACCATACAGAATGAGTTTTTTTGAGAAATTAAAAATGCACAAAGTTTCCTGTAAGGGTAGGTTTAGGGGTAGGGTTGGTAAAGGGCAATAGCACATACAGTGTAACCGTATAAAAAACCATTACGCCTATCCAGAACCATGGAAAAAAACATGTGTGTGTGTGTGTGTGTGTGTGTGGGTGTGGGTGTGTGTGTGTGTGGTGTGTTGTTGATGTGTGTTGTGTGTGCATGTGGTGATCTGACTACACCAACATTGTTTATGTCTATTTTTAATACACATTGTGCTTTCCTGTGGCACAGCTTTAACCTTCCCAACTACTGACTTTAAAATTAGAACAAGATTAAAATGTAACCATACTGCTTCTGCATGAATCAGATGAAACAGAAACAGTTAAGATTTTTTAAAAATCCAGTTCTTACTGTTAGGGATTTTTTTAATTTTATTTTTATTATAGGAATTTACTAAAATGTAATTGTGGGTTTAAAACTTCATCACAATTTGTTTAATTCAGTGTGGGTACTTTCCATTTCTTTGTAGTTATTCTGAATGGTTTTTTTTATTGTATCATCTATGGCAGGGTTTTACTAAAATGCATTTTGGGGATAAAGTTGTTCCTAGAAGTGAGATCAATCTCAAAAATAAAAATAAAAATGTATTTACATTTTTTTTAGAAAGATACATTTTTATTTTATTTCAAAAATGCAAAAATTATAATAAACCGATTCAGAATAAATCATATTTGCCAAAAAAAACAACAAACACACACACACACACACCCACACAAAACCACACCACATATATCTTATATCTATTATATATATAGAAATATGAATAGAATAGAATTCAAGCTTCAACATTCCATGCACCATTTAGGAGCTTTAACAAAAACAAACACAGTGAATCTACAGTGTTCTGTATCAAAGTTGATTTTAAAACATCTCAAATGATTTGCAGAACAATATCCAGTTGGCTTTGCTTTCAGGACTGCAAACATGGCCTTGATTTCTCTCCAGCACATCACAGTGCAGCATGCGGTCTTCAAACCCAGGCGTACAGTTGAGCAAAACAAATGGATATGCCCACACAGTTTTGTCTGTTTGATCTGGACTCAGCTAAAAGCTCTCTTAGAAGGCATCTCATGGAAAGCGACAGTGATTGGGCCACTTTGCTCTACGCGACGTGTTGTTTACCCGTGTCCATTTGAGTGTATGTCAGAGTTGGCCCCTAGCATCAGTTTACAAAAACAACATCGAACCTACTTTCCACTCCGTCTGTGCGAGGACGTTTCTGTTGTTCCAATTACATTTGTGTGTTAATATGCACACGGTCTCGAGTGCTCTTCACCAACACAAGAGCCTTTGAAAACAACTCAGCATGATTTTACATGCAAAAATATTCATTGTTTAGTATCAGGGCAGGGTTATTATAGTTAACTAAAACTGAAACCATAAAAAAAAAATCATTACTTGAAATAAAATAAATGTTAACTGACATAAAATAAACTTTTTATTTCAGTTGCAACAACATTAGTTGCAACATGTGACATTTTAATGCAGTTAACTTGATGTACCTAAAAATAGCTCAAATAAAAATGTATAAAAACGATATACATAAGTATAAAAAAACTACTAAAAACACAACAAAATTACTAAAACTTCAACTAAAATTAAAGTTAAAAAAAGGAAGATGGAAAAATAAAATGATTTAAAAATATTAATATAAACTATAATCGTATCTCAATAGTATCTCAATAAAATGCTGAGCTGAGCTTAGAAAATGGTGCAAATGTTTATTAGAACTAAATAATACAAAATAATTGTATTAATTGTGCATCTACAAGCTAAAATGGCACTAAGACTAAAATAAAAATTAATAAAAAACTACACAGATATGTATGAAAAACAAAAACTACTAAAAATGGCAAAAACGCACAACAAAATGGCTAAAACGTTTAAATTAAAATGAAAATGGAAAATATAAAAATAAAAACTGATTCAAAATAGGAATTCACACTATAATAGTATCAAAAATGATACTAAAATAATAGGAGATGAGATTTGACAAACAGTGTGAATGTTATTAGGACTAAATTATACTAATTAATTGTGCATCTACAAGCTGAAGCTGCACTAAAACTAAAATAAAAATGACTAAAACTACAGACATGTACTAAAACAACAAACTACTAAAATGACAAAAACACATTACTAACTAAAATTAAAGTGATAAAGTAAAATATAAAAATAAAAAATGATTAAAAAATTTAATTAAAACTCTAATAGTATCTCACTGATACTAAAATAACACTGTACCCGGGAGATGAGCTTTGAAAAATGGTGCAAATGTTTGTTATTAGGACTAAATAATACAAAATAACTGTATTAATTGTGCATCTACAAGCTGAAACTGCACTGAAAACTTAAAAGGAGAACACAAAAAGGAAAAATATGAAATCTCAAAAGGGATATTGAAGAAATCAGGGAATTAATTTATCCGTCCCTTCCAGATAAACATCCCAAATGGCTTTGTAAACAAGCACGCCACGTTTTCCACAGCTAGCCATTACGGAAACACTTCCGGGGTCACCTGTACAGGAAGCTCCAAGGCCACTGCGCCAACATACATTTCAAGGGTTTCCATAGAGACCAGCCAAGAGCTGGGCTCTGAGCTTAACCAAATCATGAAAGGCTCATTTTGTATGGCTTTTCTCTCTCTCTCTCTCTCTCTCTCCCACACAGAGAGAGAGAGAGAGAGAAGAGAGAGAGAGAGGTGAGAGAGATGGAGAGGGGAGAGAGAGAGAGAGAGAGGAGAGAAGAGAGAGAGAGAGAGAGGAGAGAGAGAGAGAGAGAGAGAGAGAGAGGCACACTGCACTGACAGCAGCGGCACTGCAACAGAACACTGATCAATGGAGCCTCAGAGACCCACATGCACACTGCTAGAACACAGCGGCAGAAATGGGACCATATTGATTCAAAGAGAAACACTTTTTAGAAATGCTCATTTGAACACAGTTGACTAAACATGCACCAATCAATCAGCCAAAAACCAAATCCCTCTGAAATGATAATCAATTTCATCGATACACCATTAATTGAGGTTAAACGACTGTGTCCATTTCCGCCTTCATCTGAGCCCTGCGGAAAACTGACAAAGCTTGGGAAAAGATCATTCGGAAGACCATCACCGAGCTCCTTGTGCTGCTAAAACATCGCCATGTCCCCCTATTTTTTGTGCATCCTATCAAAACACATCGGCGGTCAGTCTATGTTGGAGTGACCTGGGTCTGATATTAACGTCACACAGTGTTGCTCTGTTAAAACCATCTAAATGGCCCCATTTTCTTCTTGATACCCCCCTCTCACTCTCTCTATTCCACCACAAACACACCCATCCTGATTTAGCCCAGCAACCAGCACCCACTCGCTGTCTCTCCATTTTAAAGCCAACAGCACACTCGCCTCCTGTCAAGCATTTGCATAGAATTTTTTTAGAGGTCAATATGATTCGGACACCCACACAGGGGGAAAAATGTTTGAATAAATATTTTGTGAAAAGGTCACAGTGAAAGCATTCAGTAAAATTCTTTTTTTTATTTAATGTTTCAGTGCTTCTTCGTGAAACATGGTGGCTGTCACTATGCCACAATACAACAAATTATAATTCCTTCTTTTTTTATTTTTTTTTAGCTAATTTCCAGGGTTTTGGTGCCCTTTTTTAATTAATAAAACTGCTTTACCACTTTAATTTTCTAAAATGTTGTGCAGTTTTAAAAAGTATCTCAGCAGATCAATTTGTTATTCTAATGCTTAATATATAAATATGTCCAAGGTCATAATAAAATAAATAAAAGAAACAAATTTGTCTCATCAAATCACATCACATTTGGTCCAACAAGGATGTCAAAATGCATATTTTTTACATTCTTGATGCACTATTTGCATATTAATGCATGCATGTTTTTTTGGATTATGAGCAGTGAAATGTAATAAAGTAACTAATCATAAAACAGCCGATTTGAATGCTTATTAAGTAGTCTATTACTGTACTGGTTCCTTCTGAATTACTTGCTCAAATTAATTAGCAATATTTTAAACTAGTAGGGGGAAATTGCATGCATTGAATGTATAATATATGCATTCAAATTATATTAGTACATATTTTAAAAGAATGCACTAATGGTGCTGTGAAATAACGAGACAAATTCAAATGGACCAGAATGCATTATTTTTCAAGCATGCTTAAATGCATTCCTAATGCATTGCACTGTTTCCATGAAGTTACTGCCTGCATAACAATAATAATAATACAATAAAACTCACCATTCAAAATGCACTGGAAAAAGAGCACTGGAAAAAGATAATGGCCAATATCCACATGCCCCGCTCCTTTCTATCTCCAAACTAAGATTTTTCTTTGCCCCACTGCCACTTTTCTCCAAAAAAAAAAAAAAAAAAAAAAAAAAAGCCGTTGCGCAGGAATATGAATATCTTGTACTTAGTAGTTCCAGCGGAAGGGATGCATATGAAGCGTGCGCTCCCGGACTGATTGTCTCCGAGCTGAGATCCAGCTGTGGCTCGAGACGGTGAGCGGCGGGCAGGTGCGATGCTGAGTCAGAGCGCGCGCTTACCGAGGGCACCGCGCACAGGTGTAGCCACGGGAAAGTAAATCCACTGAATTATTAATGAGTCGAAATCATAACTGAAACTTTGACAGAAAATAAAGAAAAAGAACGAAAAAAGAAACGAAAAAGAAAAAACTCCAGCGCGGGAATGAATAGAGATGATGGCTGTTAGCTGGACTCAGAGCAGCATCCCTCTTCACCACCTCGCACCGTCCAGCAGTCAGCAAGCACGCGCATCTTCCCCTGCTGCACTGATCACTCCAGAGCTCAGCATCAGCACCAGAGCATCACACAACACAACACCCCCCTCTCATTCTCTCTCTCTCTCTCTCTCTCCTCTGCAGCCTTAAAGGTGCAGGGGTGCTGCTCTTAAAGAGAGAGTCCAAGCGCACTAAAGCAACCCTAAGAAACCATGCGATAGTCATGCATATGCAATATATTAGGGTCAATTGTGTGACGCTCATGTTTATTTTCGAGTTTTTAAGTTAACTGGAAAATATATTAAAATGCAAATGTGTGTGTGTGTGTGTGTGTTTGACAAGAAAAAAGGTCTAGGTGGTGTAACTAGCCTATCTGGAGATTGTAAAAAAGAAAAAAAGTCTCATTAAAAGGAAGCCATGTTGGCGTCATGTGACAAAAGAAAGGATTCCTTTAGACCCTCACGGCCTTATGAAAAGGTACACTGAAAAAAATGGGATAGAAACCATTTTCACCAAGTAATTGCTAGTACATTTCACAATTAATTACAAAGTAAACGCTTTTAATGAGCACTGAACTAAATGTGAAAATTTGAAGTAGAAAGACTGAAATACAGTAGCATTTCTTGTCAAATGTATACTCCAATAATATTTGTTTATTTACAACTTTGAAAAACCTTTTATTTACAGTGTATGTTTTATAGGGGTAAAATTAAGTAACTCTTTTTAACTTCATATTCATGACTCAAAAAAATTATTAAATATAAAAAATAATTAAAACATGTTTGGAAAAATTGTAATACATTCTCTCACACGTTTTCACAGTGCCAAGAAAGTATTTTAGTAATTATTTTTACTTGATAGTTACACCACTGAACATTTTTAACCATTTTTCTTTTTTAATGGCATGAGCTTTTTCAAAAATGAATGAAACCAACATGACTAACTTCTTGAATTTTAAACTAGATTTTTAAAGCAATTTCCTCCTTTTTTAAAAAATTTTTTTTTTTTTTTAAAAAGTCATAGTACAATTGGTCATTGATCCATTAGCAATTGCACACCATACATGTTTAAAATGAAAAATAAACAGCACGGAATGAAGGTAACAGCAACATCACAGTTGTGTATGACAACTTCCTCTAAATGATCTTAATTGGTGGTCGTGCATTCATGTCATTTAATGTGGTTTCTGTTAGGATTCAGGACCCCCGAGGGCGTGTGAGTTTTTTTTTTTCATCCTTTAAAGCTGGCTTCATTAATTGACCTTGACAAATCAGAGCATTTGCCTCCTGCGCAGTGAGGCGTTGGGTCGACTCATTACGTTTTCATGAAAAACATTAACCTTTAATTAGATTTGAGTATTCTAATAATAACAACAGAGTATACCTGACGTCTTTGAACTATTTGTATCTATATTCTATTAAAAATAAAGAAATAAACAAAATACACAAATGTGATAATACTTATTACTTTGAAAATAATATTGTTGTTATTATCATTTTTAGTCCAGGAATCATTTCAGGATTCTCAGGGATTTAGGATGATGTTTGCATGTGCTTTAGTTCTGTTTTATGCATTACAATATTTTTAGTCATTTGGCTCCTATTTTTGTTTGATCTGGGGAGAAAAGCAAAACAATGTGAATATTATCATAAGCAACGGTTCTAGAATTGCTTGTGGACAGCATTTTTTTAGGTTTTGATTTAAAAAAGAAAAAAAAAGTTGCAATAAGTTAAAACAGAATAAACTTGATGTTTTTGAACCATCTTTATGCCATTAAAAATAAAGAAATAAAAAGTGACATTATTTGTGTGTGTGTGTGTGTGGTTGTGTATACATATAAGTGTAGTAATAATACTAATGTCATATTATATAAAATATAAAAAAGAAAGAAAACTAGTGTATTTGGGTATTCAGAGTGTATTTAAGTATTATTGAACTAAATGTGATCGGGACCACAAACACCAACTTAAGTCTGGGGTATATTTTAGCAATAGCAAAAAACAAAAAAAAAAACTTTGGGTCAATTATAAATTTTCTTTTACGCCCAAAAATAATGAGGTATTACGTAAAGTGAGTTTCATGAAGATATTTTGTAAATTTCATACAGTAAATATATCAAAACTTAATTATGATTAGTAATATGCATTGCTAAGAACTTTAAAGGCGATTTTCTCAATTTTTAGATTTTTTTTGCACCCTCAGATTCCAGATTTTTTATCTCGGCCAAATATTGTCCTATCCGAACAAACAATACATCAATGGAAAGCTCATGTATTCAGCTTTCAGATGTTGTATAAATTTCAATTTCGAGAAAGAAAATTGACCCTTATTGACTGGTTTTGTGCTCCAGGGTCACAAATGTATTAATAATGGTTTTAAGTATATATATACGTAATATTATTATATATATATATATTAATATATATAATATCTATATATATATATATATAGATTTAACATAAACAAGTTCATAGTCATAAAAAAGACCCGATGAATCTTATAATTTTTAATTACATAATTTATCATTCCATCTATCTGAAGTTTTATTCTGATTGGAAAATCACTGCAAATAATTTTAATGTCCAATAAAACCGTAATCAGCCATTGGCCCAGGCAACCTTTCATACTTGGCTGTGTTAGTTTCGCATCTGCCTTATCACATGCTCTCTTTCCTCTTTACAGTAAATTATAATCATATTACAGCAGCATTTCTATTTTTCTTTATCTACTGATCTTCCATCTCTAGTGTGATTTGTAGACAAATTGCTCGTTTTCTTGTCTGTACAGGCTCTGCAAGTGGTTTTCATATTCAGCACAGATCTGTGCCTGCCGCAGAATACAGGAGCTGTCACTCGTCACTGCCAAAACCACAGCACATCATTAGACTCAGCCACCGCAACATGCTCGCTTATCCTCATACATTTACACAAATCCCCTCCACACACGCAACTTACTAGAATGTGTGCTGTTATGATTAACTCAACAGGCGGCATGAAATACAAATTCCGCTAATAAAACCAAGAATCTAAGACGGTTTGCGTTTTAGGAATCGATCTCTTCTCAAATAGCCCTGTGATTTTTAAGGTGCCCGTATTGTTTCCATTCCCTGTCTCCAGTAGTGTGTTTTTCCATGTCTGTTTTCACGTGAGCTGCACAACTCATTACATTCCTCTCGGATCATCCAATCCCTCCACCCACCAGCACAACCTCTGCACCATTTACTGAATTACAGACAATTTTTCCCCCAGGATTCCCTTTCTATACACACAGTTCTGCCATTTTTGTGTCTTATTTTTCTATTTAAGACATGTTTATCACATTGATGTCTAGTCTGTAACATTCATTCGGATTCTCTCCATGCATGAGCCGCTTCACTGCAGCATAACTGAGCTTCCACATGCACCGTGAGCTTGTCTAAAGCAGCCATTGATTCACGGAGCATCCGCTCACACCAGACAGGCTGAAGTCACGAGACGCGAAACAGAAAAAGCCAGTTTCGTTTGCTTTTGGAGCCAATAGCAATGTTGGCACTGGGTTCGCACAGCCCACGCGAGATTGGTGCGGCGGGTTTAGCCGTTGGCTGCTATCACAGAGCAGATATCAGGGTGGCTCTCTGGCTTTCTCAGGGGGTGAGTCATGTGCACCAGGCACGCCGAGGATGTTGTGTCCACGGATAGGCGTTGCCCATGGACACGTCTCCTGCGGTACGCTCTCTCAGAGTAACTCCAGCCTAGAGAGAACCTCAGGGAACAGATTAAACAGAACTGCAGAAATCGTGTGGTACAATTCTACAATATTTTACTATTTCCTATGAATAACATTCTACAATTCTATATAAATTCAATTTACATTTAAAAATAAATATTAAATGAAATATTGACAGAATAAAGTATAATTCTATAAATATACATTTCAGGATTGGGATGATGTTTGCAGGCATTGAGTTTTGTAAACTGCTTTATGAATTATAACGTGCTCTTTAGTTCCTATTTTCCTTTAGGTTGAAATGAATGAATGAATGAGGCATTTATATAGCACTTTCATTGTGTATTGCTGCACACATTATCATTCAATGCAATGCATTTTAGTCTGTATGGATATTAAATGTTTTAATATTTCCTGGCTGTCAGAAATTGAATAAATGTGGTATTTTTCTATAATATTTTATGTTTTTGTGATTTATTTTTAATAACATTCAATAATTCTATAAAATTACTTTTAATAAAAACTTTATTTTAATTTAAATTAAAATAAATGAAGTAATTCTTAACAAAAATAAAAAACTAAATGAAATTATTTTTTGACTAGGGAATAAAGTAGAAGAGTCCAGGACAACATTCAGGTTTCAGCTACATTGTTCCATGTGGGGAAACATTACAAAATAATATGATTAGAAAAATTATATTAGTATTATTATTTATCCAATAATACTCTATAGTTCTATATAAACTAAATGTAATAAAAAATATTATAAAATTTTTTTTTTTTTAAATTAATTAAATGGAAATAAAATAGTCTCAGTGATTTGTGATGATGTTTGCATGCGTTTTAGATTTGTAAAATGTTTTATGCATTCAAAGATGCTCTTTAGTACCTTAGTTCATATTCTGTGCTTGTTCTAGAGAAGCGCAACAATACTAACCTGATATTATTTCTATGCAACAGTAGGATGATGTTTTTGGACAGCATTTTTTAGTTTTGATACAATAAGTGTTTCCCATAAATTTGTATTTTCAGCAGATCTCTCGCTCTCCTTCAGTGGCTTTTTTTTTTTTTTTTTTGTCAACGTTGTTGATACCCATTACAGTTATGAATAGTCACTGTGTCTGGATGGTCCCTGGAGCTCTGGCTGTATTCTGCTCTAACAAGCATTTCTGTGGTGGAGCATCAGCACCGGAGCTGCCGCTCTTACAGCTGTTTCAGCTGTTAGGCTGGAGAATCCCTTACAAAAGCACACATGCCTACAGCTCTCCCTGGACTCTACTCACATGCTGCTTCATTTCATCTGGAATGTGGCTTACAATAAATGACAGAATCTTACCGGATGTCCGGATAGGAATCCATGGGAATGGATGTTATCTGTGCCAACAGAGAGAAAAAGAACAAAAGGAGTCAAAATCCCATCCAACCACCCAAGTAATAAATCTTATAGCTAAAAAAGTGAGAAATAAAAGTGTTTGTCTGTATTCATAGTATAAAATTATTAAAAAATCTAAGAAATTAACTCATTTTCCTAAACAGATATAGACACTTTTTAGCAAATGTAAATATTTTGAAAAAAACACATTTAGATGTATGTAAATTATCATTAAATGCAATACATTTTAGTCAGT
Source organism: Sinocyclocheilus anophthalmus (assembly GCA_018155175.1). NCBI lineage: Eukaryota > Metazoa > Chordata > Actinopteri > Cypriniformes > Cyprinidae > Sinocyclocheilus > Sinocyclocheilus anophthalmus. Next base: position 120,665 of record JADLZN010001498.1, on the reverse strand, counting down.
ATGGACTTCTGAAAGATTTAATATTTCCTGGCTGCCAGAAATGTCAAAAATCATGCAGTTATATTCTATAGCATTTTACTATACATTAACATTTATATTTTATTTGATTTATTATTATTTAATTGTAACTAAATTTATTTCAATGCTTTTAGTTTGCCAATTCCAATTTATATACCGTGGAATATATATAATATATATAATAGATATATAATATATATATATATATGCTAAGTAATTATTATAGATTTATAATTCTATTTAATTGAATGTAATAACATTATTAAATTAATAAATATTTTTACGTAATTTATATTTTCATACGTAAATTAAATTAAATTTAAAAATTACATTGAAAATGTAAAAATTAAACATGATACTTAATAAAAAGAATTTAAATCGAATTAAAAATTTAGAATAAAGTAAAAAAATTATTTATAAGTAACACTTTTAAGGAAAAAATTTGCTCATAGACAGAAATTTGAATGAGATTAATGTCTTCTGAATAAAGAAAAGAAAAAAACACTTACAGATGACCGTAAATAATGGCTGCAAGTCTGTACTTTTGAATGTTATGTGCTGGTAATAACCAATATTATCTTATCACCAGCTGTCAGACACCAGAATGTGATCAAACACAGAATATGTAACATACAAAATGATTTCTCTTCCACTTTCTCGTCACAAACGCTTAAGATTTGACGTCTGTTTGATTTCATTAATACCAGCAGCTGAGTGTGAATGAGCTCCTTTTACAGGAGAGATCCTGCCTAATAAGGTAACCCCCATGAATCACTGGGAGCTAAATGAAACGGAGAATAAGCGCTTGATTGGGCTGAACAGTCTTAATGACCTGCTGGTGGGAATCCATGTATTGATCATATATATTGAATGCTCAGAGTCTAAAGGCTCAGCGCAGCAGTGTCTTCATTCAGATGTCATCCTCTCAAGCAGCACGTCCAGTGCAGCACTGAATAAAAACACTTTGATCTGTATAACGCATCTCTTCTGATCTCTGTTCAAAGGAAAACGTGAGAAATATCTGTTGTTTTGCCTGTTTATAAATACTGATATTTGTATGATGATTTTGGGTGTGTTTTCTGCGTGCAAATAAAGAAGTATTGACCCTTTCCTTCATTGTGATTATGACACAGTAACCCCACCCTGCCTCATTGGCCACTGACCACCACCCACCTGCTGGCCTGCTATTGGCTCTCCACACTGATCCACGCCCAGCAGGACTCTACTGGCACAATGCAATAAACAGGGCACTGGAGGAGAGACAGTGAGAGAGAGAAAGAATGAAAGGAGCTTGAATGAAAGTGGTATTAAATTGCATCATAATAGTACCTTTGATACATCATTGCAGCTACGATTTCATTTTGTAATTCAGACTATACATTTCCACTACTATTCCAGCAAATAAAAGCACTGAAATATAAATGTAAAAATAATAATAATAAAAACAATAATAATAATAATAAATAAACAAATAAATACAAATAGCATAAATCAGTTGTGGCATATTATGTTGCAGAGGTTGAATTTCAAAAGAAAAGTAGAAATGTCAGGAAACATTTCAGATCTTCACTTTTTAAGTAATATTCAGTGTCATAGACATATCAATTTTTTTAAAATCCTCAGTGACGGTATAATGGTACCGTCTGTAATTGTAAATGGTATGGCTGTAATAACCAATATATATATAATCTATATGTGAACCGCGACCAACAAACAGTCATAAGGTAATTTTCTGAAATTGAAGTAATTTATGAGAATAAATAAGCTTTCCATTGATGTATGGTTGTTAGGATAGGACTATTTGGCTGAGATACAAACTATTTGAAAATCTGGAATCTGAGGGTGCAAAAAAATCTAAATATTGAGAAAATCGCCTTTAAAGTTGTCCAAATGAATTCTTAGCAATGCATATTACTAATGATAATACCTTTTTGATATATTTACGGTAGGAAATGTACAAAATATATTAATGGAACATGATCTTTACTTAATATCCTAATGATTTTTGGCATAAAAGAAAAACGATTTAATTTTGACCCATACAATGTGTTTTTGGCTATTGCTACAAATATACCAAGCGACTTAAGACTGGTTTTGTGCTCCAGGGTCACATATTGGAAAAAATATTGGTTATTACAAGCACAACAATTAACCCTTTCAGACTGTGATCAAAAGCAAACATGTAACATACAAAATAATTTCATATTTGACATATTTCAACTTTACTACCATAATAATCTTATAAGAGAGTGTAAATTAACAGATATTTATTTGAGAAATTATTTACACACATTGCTAGAAATGTAACCTTTGTATTGTTGACTTTTTTTTTTTACCAAGTAGACAAATGTGTCAGGAAAGAGCAAGCTTGAGATGAAATATGAGACAACGAAGTATTTTTTCAATCACATTTTATCGCTCATCCAACTTATGGAAATGTATGAAAACTGTTAAATGTCTGTATTGATACATTGAATTGTAAAGGCTAATTTTATACTTAAAATTTAAAGTAATTGGCTACTGTATTTAAAATTTCCACCAGAGAATACCTCTAAAAAACAAAACATACGTTGGACATGTATTGGAAATTACATTTACATTAGTTAGGTTCAGAAGAGATAACCAAAAATAACTGAAATCTGCTGTGATGTTGGATATTCTTTCATAATTGTTGAGCACGAGACAGACCGAGAGAGGACTGAGCTCACAGGCAGCTGCTGTCGGGCTTGACTAGGCACAGTAATCCAAAGCTGGATGGTTGACTCTCACAGCCGTAAAACACATCTGAGTCAACTTTGACAAACCACACCACAGGTTTACAGTGTTGCTTAGTAACCAAAGCACGTGGCCGACCTTATATGTGTGGTCATAAAAATGTATGAAGTTCTTTTATTTATTTCTCGATTTTGTTTCATTCTCTATCTCACTTGCAGTTGTGTCTCTCCAGTAGCAGAATGACTGTCAGATTTCATATTGAATGATTTATTATTTTTTTATATGATAAATCGGAAAGCATTTCTGCATTTTTATTCTATTTGAACCCAAAACATAATAAACAATTTATATATATATGAATTATATTAATAACGGTTTATATATATAGATATATATATATATATACATATAGATATATATATATATAACTATATTGTATTTATATTATAACGATATTAGTTTTTATTTTTATTTTATTTTTCAAGTGTTATTTGTACAAACCACACAAGTAATAAAAACGTTTCCAAAAAATAATTATATTTGAGGTATACATAGATTATATGAGTTATATAGTATAATATAGATAGAAAAAAAGTTTTGATTTTTTTAATCCGCAAGGATATTTTGGTCAAAAGTGACAGTAAAGACATTTACAGTGATTGATAAAAAAAAGATTCTATGCAATATAAAGCATCCATGTTTTCAACCTTGAATAATACTAATTTAAAAAAAAATTCTTGCCAGCATTCAGTATATTAGAATGATTCGAAGGATCATATGACTCCGAGGACTGGGGTAAATGATGCTGGCAAATTCAGATTACATTCATGGGAATAAATTAAACTTTTAAATATATGAAATAGAAAACAGTATTTAAAAATTGTAAAAATACTTCTCAGTATAGTATGTTTGAATATATTCTGCAGTGTTGGTGAGCATGAGGACTTCTTGAATTATATATAATATATATTATATATATATATATATAATATATATAATATATATATATATTATAATATATAGTGTGTGTATTGTATATTTTATGTATCTGATATATTTACATGTTTTGGAGGAAAGTTCTCTCTATTCTGTATCTTCTAACTAGTAATTTTTCGCAATGTATAATTTTGCAAGTTTGGGAAAAGTTCAGTTCAGTAAATACTGAACAGATAGTGCCTTTTTATTTTACACTTACTTTGCAAAACTCATCCTGTCCAAAGAACTGCCGGCCAGTGGCTGTGTTTAAGGCCAGCAGCAGCTGAGTAGATCAGCGGGACATTCCCCCTCCGTCTGTCCCACAGGACACACAGATGTTGGGCTGGCTGTCTGCACAGCTGTAGGCCTGCCACGCACCGCGGAACCTGCAACTGTCTGACGGAGAGACGGCAGGTTGGCACAGATGGCGTGGAGGTGTACCGGGGGCGGGAGGGAGTGAGCTGGCAATGGAAATAGAAGGGCAGGTACCAACATATCCTCCATCTGGACTCATCACTGGAGAACAGCCACGGGACGTTAACATCGCTGCGGCTGAAGACCTGTCAACATGACAGACAGATGAACGTACAGAGCTGTGCTGCTGAGAGCAGATAGTCTCTGCTGTGAACTTCAGTAGAAGAAATAATGCTCCAATTATCCTCATGAACATCATAATATGCTCTACAATTTGTGATTTTTCAGTTTGGTTGCATATTAATAACAACATCAAAAAGATTTGGACCAGTAAAATTAAACTGAAATGAAACATACATAAAAAATTCACTAATTTATGAGAAAAAATAAGCCAAACGTCACAAAGCAGTAACACAACTAAGTTGTTCTCATATTGCAATTTCGGATTGCAGACTTAAGTATTTTTAGTATAATTTATTATAAAATTAAATACAAAAAAAAAAAAAAAGTGCACTATTATTGTTATACATTATATAAAGAAAATAAAAATAAACTGGACAAAATTCTAGCACCATGCACCAGCACCTAACTTCTTGAACAGAGTTTGAATTACAATCGGAATTTCTGATGCTACATATTAAAATAAAAATTGCCTTATTGTTTACTATATATTACATAATTATATCAATAAAACATACATTAGAAAAATTAAGTAAAAAATAAGAAAAATAATGCAAAGCAGTAGCACAACTTATTTGTTTTAAGAGTTTGAATATTGCAATTCCTGACTGGCGACTTTGTATTATTGTTATTATATTATATAATTATTTTGGAATTTCTGCTACTTTAGTATTTTGGGAAATCGGAGCACAGCATGAGACATTAATGAGACATTATCGTGAACTCTAGAGATTCTAGGATCTATTTCTCAGGAGAAACATCTGAGGAGCAAGAGACTTAAGAAAAAAGTCTCACAGTCTCATCATTACCTCATTGATGTCTAAGACACATAACTGTGAGATTGAAGAGCGTCTTGTACGACTTTTCTTTCTTACAGAAACACTGGGAGAGTGAGACTGACATGCACTGCCACAGCTTTTCCTCTGATCCAAAATCAGATTCCTCTTCCCTTTCATCTTAAAGCAACACAGACAGACTTCAGCTCAACATTAAAGGCAATTCAAATCCAAGCTGGTCTCTCTAAAGGCAGGAAATTACATTTTGCAACAGAAAGTCTATTGTTCTACTTAGTCCTAGAAAGCTTTCAGGTGTTTGCAGCTGAATATACTGCATTGTGTTCAATACTGGCAATGCTAATAGATGCCAGACCTTTAAGACAGGCATTGTGTGTTTAGTGATACCCTTTTGAATGTATTTTGGGATGCTTGTTGATAAAGATGGTGTAATTGATGTTGATGGTGATAGAGAATTCTAGCAAAATCTAGATTTAAAGGTCATTTCCGAGGCGGTTACACATGCCCGGCTGTAGCTCAGCGTAATTATGCAATGCATTTTTGGTAACAAGATTTTCTTGTTATTTATTTACCTCTCAATTTAATTCACAATCCATGTTGTTCGGTTCAGTAGGCCATAAAATGAGGTGTTGTTTCATTAATGGGAAATAAAAGATGATTGCATCCTAGAGAAAAAAAGAAAAAAAAGAAACACTAATTGTGTTATTCTACAACGGTCTCAATTTATTTGCCTCAATTATACTGTATCACATAAAACATCAAATTAAAGAAATGAGACGAGGACTGACCGTCAGTGTGCAGCACTGGTTTATTACTGTGGCTGAAGCCCAGAGAAGCTGGAGACTTCATTCACCATCAGAGAAGGTGTCAATCACTCCTGTAGAGGACATGCTTTACTGCTGCCCGAGGGCTCCTGTGTGACCTAAATACAAAACTGTCAACAGAAAGACTGACCAACACAGAACAAGCTGAAGAGAATCGCAGACGAATATTCGGTCTTGGATTATCCAATGCATACACTTCTGTTTATACTGCATACAGGTGACCTGAAATGCAATCACTGCTATTTATACCAGGTTCCAAGACATGTATACTTATGTATGAACACTCTTTGCAAATAACAAATATATATTTCATCAAAACTGTTGTCAAAAATGGTATATGAAAAAAACAGCATATGAAGATCATTTATATAAAATCCTAGAAAACACGCTTGAAACCTCTTTGTAAAATATTTATTAAATCAAAAATTTTGTCAATGAATATTAAGAGAATTAATCATTAATAGTATATAAGGTAATATAATTATAATAATAAATTAATGGTATATATATATATATATAATAATATATAGATATAGATATATATATATATACACATACCACACACAACACACCCACACACACACACACACAACACACACACACACACTAAGATGATTACTTCATATGCGTTAGATTCTATGAAATCATGAAAACAGGAAACAAGATTGAAAAATCTTGTAAAAATTAAGACTAGATATATAACTAATCAAAATGTTGTCAAAAATGGTATGAAAAAACAGCATAGAAGTCATTATATAAAATCCTGGAAAACACACTTGAAACCTCTTTGTAAAAGATTTATTAAATCAAACTTTTGTCCAAGGAATATTAAGATGCTATACTCAGTAATAGTATAGAAGTAGTAATAATAATAAATTAATGGGAATAATAGATATATATAATATACACATACACACACACATAAGATTATTATCAAGCGTCTATGATCATAAGAAATCTGGACAAAAACAAGATTGAAAACTCTTGAAAAATCAAGAATTAGATATTATATATAATCAAAACTGTGTGTCAAATAGTATATGAAAACTAAAATTATAATAAACATAGTGAAAAAACAAGTGAAATATCTTATGATTAATAATGAATCAAATGTGTAGGCTAGCTAGGCTATATGTATTCAAAGTGTAGAAAATCTTTCTCGATGGTTTATTAAATCAAATCTCTCATCAAAATGTTATATGAACGCTATGAGGTTACATTTCATCACTCTTATTGACCTATTAATATTAGCCTATTTTATTTGAAAAGTTTGCTTTAGACGAAAGTCTTCAAAAAAAAAATTTTTTTTCAAGCCATTCTGTAGCAATACTCGTCAAAACACGTTGGTTGTTGTACCTACTAATGATTCCTTAATTAGCTTGATTTATCATGCTTAACCTTGTGACGCTTCCAGATTTTCTATTTTTAAGCAGATCTGTGAGAGAAACCGAAGGGGGAGGGAAACCCCGCAGCTACGATCTGTGCGCTTTGTTCAGGACGCCGCCTGCTGTTTGTCAGGAGAACTGCATAAACACTCTCGCGCATCACACACTTTACGCTTTTTATTTTTTCGTTTAAAGTGTGTAAAAAAAATCTCTACAGATTCAGATTAAAAGCACATTAATTTTACATACAAAAAAATGATCCTGATTAAGCTATAACTAGAAAATGTTTGATTTTAGCTACAAACGTTTTCAAAACAAGATGCATACTCGTTCAGGCAAAAACGATGATGCACAGTAAAAAAAAAAAAAAGAAAAGTAAGAACGCAATAGAAAAATATATCCTTCGACATTTTCATATATATCCTGAGAACTAGAAATAAAAAGCTTTGTGAATTTAGAATTTTCTCATGTCATTACATTGTTTAGAGCATAAAAAAAAAAAAGTGGTAAATACATTTTTAAAAAATTAAATTTTATAAGTTATGCTATGTCCTCTGTAGAGGACACCAGGACTCAGTTTTTCAAAAAAATTAAATGACAAGAGTAGACATGAAAAGGCTTAAACAATGGGAATTTTTTTTTTAAATCGCCAATCAATTTTTAGGTTCAGGATTTTTTTATAACTAACTTTAAGGATGGCTCTCAACTATGTTATAAAATACATAAAATGATTTGATATACCATTTTTCTTTATGCAATATGTGTGTAAAAATTCCATAAACTGGGTTTCCCATTAAGCACAATGTTATCTATACATTGTATCTAATTTGCATATTAAAGTGCTATTGGGACAGCATGTTGAAAAAAAGAAGTGTAATAATGGGAGTAGTAATTGGCCAGATTTCATAATAATATCTAATATTTCATAAGAATAATGATATACAGTGGGTACGGAAAGTATTCGACCCCCTTAAATTTTTCACTCTTTGTATATTGCAGCCATTTCTATAAAATCATGTAAGGTCATTTTTTCACCCGCATTAATGTACACACAGCTCACCATATTGACAGAAAAACACAGAAATTGTTGACATTTTTGCAGATTTATTTAAAAAAGAAAAACTGAAATATCAAATGGTCCTAAGTACTCAGACCCTTTGCTCAGTATTTAGTAGAACCACCCTTTTGATCTAATACAGCCATGAGTCTTTGGGAAAGATGCAACAAGTTTTTCACAACTGGATTTGGGGATCCTCTGCCATTCCTCCTTGCAGATCCTCTCCAGTTTTGTCAGGTTGAATGGTAAACGTTGGTGGACAGCAATTCTTAGGTCTCTCCAGAGATGCTCAATTAAGTCAGGGCTCTGGCTGGGACATTCAAGAACAGTCACAGAGTTGTTGTGAAGCCACACCTATTTTAGCTGTGTGCTTAGGGTCATTGCCTTGTTGGAAGGTAAACCTACGGCCCAGTCTGAGGTACTGAGCACTCTGGAGAAGGTTTTCATCAAGGATATCCCTGTACTTGGCCGCATTAATCTTTCCCTCAATTGCAACCAGTCGTCCTGTCCCTGCAGCTGAAAAACACCCCACAGCATGATGCTGCCACCACCATGCTGCACTGTTGGGACTGTATTGGACAGGTTATGAGCAGTGCCTGGTTTTCTCCACAACATACCGCTTAGAATTAAGGCCAAAAAGTTATATCTTGGTCTCATCCGACCAGAGAATCTTATTTCTCACCACCGTGGAGTCCTTCAGTGTTTTTTTTAGCAAACTCCATGCGGGCTTCATGTGTCTTGCACTGAGGAGAGGATTCCGTCAGGCAACTCTGCCATAAAGCCCCGACTGGGGAGGGCTGCAGTGATGGTTGATTTCTACAACTTTCTCCCATATACCGATGCATCTCTGGAGCTCAGCCACAGTGATTTTGGGTTCTTCTTTACCTCTCTCACCAATGCTCTTCTCCCCCTATAGCTCAGTTTGGTCGGACGGCCAGCTCTAGTAAGGGTTCTTGTTGTCCCAAACGTCTTCCATTTAAGGATATGGAGGCCACTGTGCTCTTAGGAAACCTTAAGTGCAGCAGAAATTTTTTTTTGTAACCTTGGCCAGATTTGTGCCTTGCCACAATTCTGTCTCTGAGATCTTCAGGCAATTCCTTTGACCTCATGATTCTCATTTGCTCTGACAGCACTGTGAGCTGTAAGGTCTTATATAGAAAGGTGTGTGGCTTTCCTAATCAAGTCCAATCAGTATAATCAAACACAGCGGGACTCAAAGCAGGGTAGAACCATCTCAAGGATGATCAGAAGAAATGGAAGCACCTGAGTTAAATATATGAGTGTCACAGCCAAGGGTCTGAATACTTACGACCATGTGATTATTTCAGTTTTTCTTTTTTAATAAAATCTGCAAAAATGTCAACATTCTGTGTTTTCTGTCAATATGGGGTGCTGTGTGTACATAATGAGGAAAAAAAATTAACTTAAAAAATTTTAGCAAATGGCTGCAATATAAAAAAAAGAGTGAAAAATTTAAGGGGGTATGAATACTTCGTACCCACTGTAATTTGTTTTCCTATTCAATTCTTTTGTCTCCCAAAATGTGTAATAAACATGATTTTAGTCCTGGTGTTCTCTACAGTGGACATGTATGAAATTATGTTTCATAACAGGAAGCCACATTTTGATTTGAAACCACATAACATTTTCCTGAGATGTTGATTAATGACAAACAATTTGAAAATTAGTCAGATTTAAATTATAATTACAAAATATGATCATATTTCCATAAGGATGAACAATTGTATCACTAAATTAATGTCAGCCACTTTTAAAAACCAAGGAGAGGGAGTGGTGATGGTGAAACATCCAATCATTTGGTATCTCTGGAAAGCCCTGAATGTGCTCTGTTCAGGACATCCAGACTTAAAACTGTGCCATGTGAGGTCTCAGAGAAATTCACTAAAATATAATGTCCTCATACGAGGATGAATAAACGCCATAGTGGGTCTCAGGAGGATAAAGAGAAATAATTTGATGTCAGCAGGTAGTGTTCCTCTAATAAGCCTAATATTGCTCGTGTTGCTGAGGTGAGCTGATAGTTGGTGCTATTAGCTGATCTTAAATGCAGCACAGAGTGCTGATGGTTAGTAGAATCGCACACAGCAGCACACGGAACCTATGAACGCTGATGTATGACATCGACCTCAAGAACAAGAGAGAGAGAGAGAGAGAGAGAGAGAGAGAGAGAGAGAGAGAGAGGGAGAGGGGGGGGGGGGGGGGAGGGGAGAGAGAGAGAGAGAGAGAGAGGACTAAACACATAACTGCCCAGTAAACACACGCTCCCCCCCCTCATTGGCTGTAGAGGCAAGTCTATTTGATCAGGCCCTCAGACTAAATGACACACTCTGTTTGATCGGGCGACACTAAACCTCATGTGAGAGCTAAAGGAAGACCTCAGCATCTGTCCTCTCTGAAGAATCTGTGCCCTGCTCACACCTTGGGTGATCTGTCTTCTCTATAACATAAAATGAGATGTTACGCAGAATATCATGGCTGCTCTTTTCTGTACAATGGTAGTGAATTGGGACTGGGTCTGCTTTATATTATAATAATGATAATATCTTAATATCCTCATACCTCAGTCACATTTAGCAGATTAAAGCTGGGCACTGTTTTATTTTGCAACTATATAAGCATTTATGATAGAACAGCAGTATAAAAGTACCATAACACTGGTTTATTACTTGTTTGTTACATGCACACTTTACTTCAAATCTTCTGAGGACACAATATGGTTGCAAATAAGATATTAAATCTCATTTATACATGGCATGACATTACTGTGGCCTTAATGTCAATTAAGTCTAGCATTACTGATTAACATTGATATCAAACCTGCAGTTTGACCCTTTTTATAGTATGATTTACTTTCATTGAATGGAAATAATTACACAATACATCTACAACATATCTTTTGTGACACAAAGTGAGTAAATCATTTCTGTTTTTAGCCTTTAGCTTACCTGACGCACTTGGGAGAATAGATATTTCAGATGCAGGCGAGACAAACAAAACAAAACAAAAATAAATAAATAAAACAGCATTTAATAATGCAATGCAAAATAAAATACATTTACTTTAAAAATCCATTTGACAAATTCAAACTCAGTGTGCTGTGGTTGAATGAAGTAGTGCTCTTCTCAATCATTATTATATATATATTATCTCTATATATATATATTATATAATATATATATATATATATAGATATTATATAATAAAAACCATTTCCTGGACAATAATATATCCTTTAAACTATCTCATTCATTATCATAACTAAGCTCTCCTGCAGCCTGAGTCAGGCCTAAATCAGGATGATTTAATCAGCATTGCATTTTGGGGTTTATGGACCTCTCAGCATATTTTCCCCAGTTGGGGGGGGGATTCATCACGGGAAGCAGGTTTGTTTGTCAACACACCGTGGGTTCCCTGCCAACACTTCCCTCTCACAGAGACCGAGAATAAAGCTGAAGATGAAATGGGTTCCCAGGCTGCCGTGTAATTGCGCAGCCCTTATGTTGAACCCCTTGAGCATTCATTCAAATGAGGCCGTAATTGCCACATCTGTTAACCCTCTGAAGAGCCGTCAGCCGAGTGTCACGCATCTGCTAATTGGTACAAACAGGTAGCAGACGCTGATCTCCTCCACTGAGCATCTGCCGATTAGAGTCGCAAATTCAATGAGCGGTGATTAAAGGTCCTGCTAAAATGGCAAAGGAGAGGTTTAAATACTGCTGCTGAATATGCTATAACACTTCATAATGGTGATTAACTGAGAGCCAGGAACCGTGAGGACTCCGAGGGTTGGTGTGAATTCATTTTTTTAGGTGTGAAGAAAAGCCGAGGAAAATGGGTCATAGGCAACCAATATGAGATTCTGTTACTTTAGATCTCATAAAGTTTTCTGGAATCATCAGTTACAGATAAAAAAAAAACGGTAATATATTATATATAGTCCCAAACAGTAAAGATATATATTTTACATATCTTTATATAAATATGTTAAATATTAAAATTAATTTAGTTGCATTTAATATCATGATCTATCTATCTATAAATTTATGGCCTTGGATATTATTATATTTTGAGGAATATATATATCATAATATCCAAGTTAATATAAAATATTGTATTACAATATAATACTGTCAAAGTCCATATATACAATCTTTAAGATATAATGAAGTTCAAGTCATCAAATGTATCATATGAAATATGTGGCACAGATTTTATTAAGTTTGAATATGGTTAGTTGAAAAGTTTATTGGAAATGTATACTCCAATTTAGAACCATTTTAAAGAGCATTTAGCTTTTTTAATTATTATATATGCAGCTTTTTTGTCCTCATTTTAATTCAGAGACAACATTACATATGTATTTATAAAAAAATCATTTAATGTGAAGACAAAAAGGTGATTAAAAATAGTGAAAAAAGAAATGGTGTCCAGCCAAGGCATTCATTTACATTTTAAAATAAAATCTTGATGTTGTAAAAACTATTTCAGCTATCAATAGTTATAAAATAAAGACATTTGTTTGCATCGTGTCACTATTGTATTGCCTGTCACACCCTGTTATTTGACCAAATACTGTAATAATGCAAATGTGAACTGTTGTGGTGGCAAAGAAACCAGAGAACAGAAATATGTCAGAGATGTAAGACGTCATCGTCAGGTAGGGATTTTTATAAAATCATTTGTACAATTGTGTTCTTTATACAAAAAAGAACAAGTGGCAGTTGTAGAACACTGGCATCAATTAATGTATTGACACCGGTGAAAATAAATAACTGGTTCTTTTAGATTTATGTGAAAACATTTATATGAAAACAAAAAGTAAAATTCAAGACTACAAAAAAAAACTAATCTCACATTAAAAGTCTCCTGGACCCTGTCACAGTTCCTGAGAGTCACGATTTGGAGCAGTTTGATCTTCTCAAATAGCTTTATATTAAAAAAGCTAATATCTTGCAAAAAAAATACAAAGGGTTTATTCCTGCCATTGATACTAGTAATAATATATAATTATTATAATAATAATACATTTTATGTGACAGTTTGTATTAATATTTGAAATCTTACCCGCATTTGTTCATGTATCCAGTCAAGGAAGTAGGTCACATTTCCATAGACTCCAGGCTTGTTTCTGAAAGCACATCCATCACCCCAGCTAGTGTCCCCAACCAGCCACCATAGAGAATTCTCCTTTATGACCAGAGGACCCCCACTGTCCCCCTGTGTGGAAGATCACTTTTTTTAATTTGGCCTTTGGCACATACATGACATTTGCAGTACTCTAATTTACTCTTTTGAATGATCAAGCAGCTTCTAAATGTGTTTATACAGAGTGTGTTTCTGACCTGACAGGAGTCCACGCCACCCTCCAGCTTGCCAGCACAGATCATGGTGTCTGTGATTTGTCCGTTATACACTGGTCGGCTGTTGCAAGTCGTTCTGTCGATTAGCTGGATTTTGGCTTCTTGTAGGGTTTGTGAGGAAGGGCCTTTACCAAAACAAAATTTGTTTGTCATGCTTTTCAGTTTCAGAAACATAGCGACACGAGTTATTTTCTGTCTAATATTAATCATTGCACCTGTATTTGGATCTGTAAATGGTTTAGCACAGTTCTGTTGGGTTAGCTATTCAAAAAGTTTCAAACCTCCACTAAACAGTGCCCCCCATCCAGTGACGTAACATTCCCGCGGAGCAGCAAAGTACATGCCTTTATGGGGCAGACACACTGGCCTGACATCCGCTGAAACAAGAAACAAAATGGAAAATGTCAACATCCAAAGATGTATGGTTCTTCTGTAAAACAAAAAAGGTGATATTTTGCAGAATGTACAGGCTGCTGTTTTCCACACAATGGAAACAGATGTTCACATGTCTGGCTGAAAAAAAGCACCACAAAAATGGTCCATTCAACTTATTCCTATTCTTCTGAAGTCATGAACAGGCTGATATACAAGTCGTTATATACAAGAACAGCTTGACTATTCTGCAAAATTTCTCTCTTTAGGTTCTACACAAGAAAGAATCTTTTGAACAACCTGATGGTGAGTAAATTATGATTTTTTTCGGTGAACAAAACTTTCACCTAAAACTCAATTATCGAAGACATGTTCTATATTAAAAAACATTTTACTCAAAAAAAAAAAAATAGAAATAAATCAAACAGAAAATTGGATTATTCGTTTGAAAATTTTATATTTAGAATTTAATTTTTTGTATTATTGAAAGAGCTAGTAAATTTCACAAAGAAACACTGAATTAAATGTGAAATTTTGAAGAAAAACTGAAATAGTATTTTCTTGCAAAACATACTCTAATAATCTGTTTTATTTAATACTCTGAAAAATAATTTTTTTTACAGTGTAACCTAATCATGTTAAAGTGTTAGTTCACCCAAAAATGAAAAATTTGATGTTTATCTGCTTACCCCCAGGTCATCCGAGATGTAGGTGACTTTTGGCACTTTTCCACTGCATGGTACGGCACAGTACGGCTCGGTACGGTTCACTTTTTGGGGGTTTTCCACTGGATACAGTACCTGGTACCCGGTACTTTTTTTAGTACCACCTCGGTAGAGGTTCCAAGTAAACCATACCGTTACCAAAACGTGACGTGTAAACTATGCTGATCACGGATTGGTCAGAGAGAATCGTCACTACCTGCGTCACTGAATTTGCGACACAAACACAACAGAACCGCTGGATTTAAATCAGCACAGCCAGTGAAGGATCGAACGCAATTGTTTTGAACGAGCGCACCTTTTTTACCAACCAAAAAGTGGCTGTTCCCCTGTTGAGGAAGTACAGACGTTCCTCACATTGATAGCTGAGGAGCGGATCCAGCGAGAGCTTGATGGGGAGACCCGGAATGAAAAAGTTTTTTAGGAGTCGCGGCCCAGAGGACGTTAGAGGCGGTGCAACTATAACGACATGTGAATAATCCAGCCCATTCTAAAGCGATACTAAACTGCAGTGGAAAACGCAAACCGAGCCGAGCCGTACCATGCCGTACTGAGCCGTACCGAGCCGAGTCTACACGCAGTGGAAAAAAGCGCCATTTTCTTCAGTAGAACACAAACGAAGATTGAAAACGTTCAAACACAAACGAAGATTGTGTTCTACTGCCCATAGAAGCCCATAGAAACAGTCACTAATGAGGCATCTACGTATATACATCTATGTCTACTATGCCAGAGCACGTACACGAGTCGGATGTTGGACATTGCGCTGTATAAGACGTAAAAAATTATATAAATACTGTTCATTTTCTTACACAGACCGATCGTTTTGTGTCTTTAAACATCAATGTATCGTCACGAGCCGCAGGGTTTAATTTGGTTTGTTTGTGTATGTTTTATGACTCTCAAAACCGTGATTCCCATTCACTTCCATTATAAGACTGACAGGCTGCAACGGTTTGAGTTAAAAATCTTCGTTTGTGTTCTAACGAAGAAACAAAGTCACCTACATCTTGGATGCCCTGGGGGTAAGCAGATAAACATAAAATTTTCATTTTTGGGTGAACTATCCCTTTAAAAATCTTTTTTGTTAAACAGAAAGAGGCTGAAATACCAATCTAAATAAAACTATTAATTATAAATATTAAATACAGAAATAATTATTCAATAAACAATACAGAAGTGTTGCCTTTCAACTAAATACCAATTAAATTGAAAATCGTTTTTTTTTTTTTTTTAACTAATTCAAATGACAAAACATAACAGAATTACTAAAGGACACTTCAAATAAAAATGAACTGGACAATATAAAATCAAAAAGCTAATTTAAAATATTAATAAACACTATAATAGTATATACTGTAAATAATACTAAAATAACAGTGTGTGAAACAAAAACACTTCATTTATTGTGTCAGTATTATTAAATTATCATGACATTTTTTTATTGGCTAGGGGGAAATGTGAAATTCAGTCTTACATGTAATTGTGAGTGGACGGTTTAGCTTCATCAGGGCAATGTCATTTTCATTGGTCCTCGGGTTAAAGTTGTGCATGACAATTCGGCTTACAGAATTGCCAGAGGCCAACAGCATCTCGGCACGAGTCAGATATCCAGCATACACAGTCCAGTCCCTTGCATTGGAAAACCTACACCAGTTTGTCATTTATTAGAGTTCGTCATAACTTGTCAAATGAGACTGGACTAAATGAGAGTACTTACTCATAAACACAGTGAGCTGCAGTGATGATCCAGTAAGGTGTAATGACAGACCCGCCACACAAATGGTTTCCGGAAATTTGCAGGCTGACCTGCCATGGCCACACCCCCTTTGAGGTCACAGTGGTTCCTCCCACGATTCGTCTCCCGTTGTTCCGTCCACAATCTACAACAGAATTCAATAATCAGTATCAGTGTATGTGAAAATGTAGCTTTCCTAGCTACAAGCTACACTTCATATTAATACTTTATAATAATAATTATAATATTTAAAAGGATGGTTCACCCAAAATGAAAATGATAATCATTCACATGAGAGTTAGTTAAAAAAGATCGAGAAAATGGGTACTGGGGAGCGTTGTGGTATTGTATTATAAGACGTGTCTATGGATTTATAATATTTTGATTGATTTATTTTGTAGTTTCATTTCATTTTATTTTGAGTTCATATTATGCTGGATGTGCTTTTGTATTCTTTATTTGTTTTATTTTTATTTAACTTTATTTTTATTCTATTTCAGTTCTTCAATACTTATTTTATGTAGTTAGCCAAGCATTTCAAATTTTCGAGTACGTTTTTCTCCTATTTATGTGTTAGATTTTTTTAAATTATATTATTATTATACCTAATATAAACAGTTTATTTTAGTTTTATTAAACTACTTCTAACATTTTTGTTCATACAAAATAAGGGTAACACTCAAAACAAAAAAAAATAATTTATACTTATATATATGTATGTATTTCAGTTCAGAATATCTATTTTATTTCACAACAAAAAATAACACACACACACACACACACACACACACACACAAGAAGTAATAATAAAAATAAAATAAAGAGATGCAACTATTATCTTACCTATACATTTGAGTGCCACTGCTTTGTTAGATGGACAGTCTGAACTGAATTATCATAAAAGAAATATAAAAAGAAGAGTTTTTAAACAAGCTGATTATAGGGGGAAAACATGACTAACCAATAATTAATTTTAACTGCAATAACCTAACCGATATGCAAAAACCTAAACATTTTAGATGTGAAGAACTGGAAAATTCTGTATAAACAGTCTGTGACGCACCTTTTACTGAGAAAACTTGTCAGATTGAAAGAGCTGGGAGAATCCGTCTTCACCAGCATGTAATCAGACGATGCTCTAGAGTAAATCTCCTCATAACCCACATAAGTGTTCCTGAGAGATAAACCACACACAAACACACAGCACATATTACAAATCATCTCATTCAAAACCCATTCTGTAATTGTATTACATATTCCTTTGATGGCAAAGCTGAATTTTCAGCATCATTTTGATGATCCTTCAGAAATCATTCTAAAATGTTGATTTGGTGCTCATAAAACATTATAATTACAGTTACTAACAGTTGTGCTGCTTAAAATATTTTTTTGTGGCAACTACAGCATTTCAGGATTCTTTGATGATGAGCATTTATTTAAAACAGAAATCTTTTGTAAAGTTCATTATACAGTAGTCGTAGCAGACTTCTCTGACATTACCTCTCGTATCCCATCTCCTCACATGCTTGCATTCCAAGGTTGTCATTCCATCCATCTAAACACACGTTCTCCCATTTTTGGGTCACATGTGAGTACATCTGAAGAAGGGAATTAGGTCCATACAGACGAACTACAAAAAAAAGTACAGTAAAGATCTTTGAATGGGATCGGTTCATCATGTCAGACCATATGCGTAAGGGATTCTTACAGCAATGAGTTTCATCGTCTCCCGATGGACAGTCCTGCACGCCGTCACACTGCTGCGAGAAGCTGACACATTTGTTATCCGTTTTACAGCGACGCCCTTGCAAACAATCAAACCCACCTGTTGGAGTAGACAGAGGACATCAGAGCGAGAAATAACTGGGTAGATATATAGTAGGATATCCATTGTGTGGCTTTCTTACCATAAAACCAAAGCACCGCAGCTATGACCCCAGCAACAACCAGTAGGGTGATGACTATGCAAAGGATAAATGGCCATTTTTTTCTCCTGGAAGCTGTTGGAAAATCAAAGCTCATAAGAATCTAAATTTAGAACATAAAAATTACTAAAAGAGGTTAAAGGGATAATTCACCCAAACCAAAAAAGAATTAATTTTATCTGTTGAACACAAAAGAAGATATTTTGAAGAATGTGGGTAGCTAGAGGGTTGTTGGTCCCCATTGGCTTCAACAGTATGGGGAAAAAAAAAAAAAAAAAAAAAAAACTATGGAAGTCAATGGGTACCAGAAAATGTTCGGCTACCCACATTCATCAAAATATCTTCTTTTGTTCAACACAAGCAAGAAATCCATACAAGCTTGGAACAACTCGGGGACGTGTAAATGATGACAGAATTTTAATTTTTGGGTGAACTAAGCATTAAATACCTTTGTGAACCGGATTAACGTCAAGGTAGAGTCCAGGTGTGACCGTGTGGTGTGTGTTTACAGGTGCTGTGTGAGGCGTATACTGATGCAGGCCCTGAGCAGGCGAGTATCTCTCTGAAAAGTATGGTGGAGCGGAATTCTGGGAACCGGGGTACTGAGGTAAAGGCGGGTTTATTCCAGAAGAAGGTGCATATGGAGGGGGCCGCTGCTCTTCATGTTGAAATCCATGGTTCACGTGAGAAACGTTGTCGTAAGTCTGAAAGAAATTAGGTTTTTGTCAGCTTCTCAGGTTCGATAATGTGACAAATCAGACTGAAAATTATATCAAATTAGAAAAATATTCATCAAGAAGTTACTTTAGACTACTGTGTCCATATTAACAATTACAATATGACTAACAGCAATAATGTGCAGACTGTTCCAGGAAATACTTACCTATTAAATAAACATTGATCCTTATTTGAACAATAATACGCACTATTTACTACTTTTAATGACATTATTATATTTTATGTAATAAATGATTAAC
Organism: Sinocyclocheilus anophthalmus; assembly: GCA_018155175.1. NCBI lineage: Eukaryota > Metazoa > Chordata > Actinopteri > Cypriniformes > Cyprinidae > Sinocyclocheilus > Sinocyclocheilus anophthalmus. Next base: position 101,188 of record JADLZN010001498.1, on the reverse strand, counting down.
TGAGGCACTTAACACGTCTTAACAGTAATTCAATATTTCATCTGATCAACATTTTACTTGCGGTAGAGACAGGAAATGAGCTACACTTGCTTATATCTTACAACACTGGTAAAAAAGATTTAAAAATTATCTTATTTCAGATTTCATGCACTTAAATCTAAATGTCCAGTATAGATTACTTGAAATTAAATATTATATTGATACCGCCACAAAATGAATGAATGAAAGAATAAAAAAATATTTTTTGAGACAGGAGCCAAATAATATTCAATGTTAATATATCAACTACATTAATTGCAGAATATTAAATAGTGTTAAATTTTGTGGCAGGGAATACCACAATATAACTGTAGATTATCTGTGTGTGTGTGTATATATATATAGTATATATATAACTATATATATATATATATACACACATATACAGACACAGGCATACCACAAACACATATAATATATATATACACATATCATTATATATATCTATCACTATATATCTAGATACTATATTATAAGATATAATATATATATAGAATATTATCTAATTATTATATGAATTTATTAGTAGTTGGTGGTTTTTCTTCTGAATAAAGAAAGTCTATTTTGGTTTCATTTTTATTGTATGCATAAATTTCTCAGGTACAATAGTAAAGTTCCCTGTAGCTTATTCAGAAATTAGTTCCTTATGGAAATGATGTGTAAAATAGCAAATTGCTGCCACAGGCAAAACAGAAACTCACAAGGCCAAAAACTTAAATTAGGCTATTAACCATTGTGTCTAATGTTATCATCAGTATTTTTCATGAATTCAAATCTAACTGCCTTTGCATTTTAAAAGATCAAATTACCTTTCTGATGAATCATTCATTAAGTGCTTGGTTTGTCCTCAGGATAGTTAATGCTTTACAAATATATCTGTTGAGTGACAGTGTCTGTATTGTTCCATAAAATCAGTGACAATCAAAAGACAACGGGGACTAAAAGATCCAAATGTGGAAGAAGAGGATGTTCAGATAGGAGTTAAGAAAAGAAAAAACAACTATTTTATGTCATTACCGTATCTGTCTTCTGCATCGTTTGCCTTTGGCTTTGTTTGAACTGTAAAATTCTATCCAAAAAACACTTGAACTTCAAGCTCAAACTAAGATCTGCTGAGTGAACACACAGCAAAGCATACATTAGTCTCAGAAACAGCAACGGGTCTGTATGAAATGATCCATAATGTCATACAAATTATAATAATATATAGTAAAACTCACCTGGGTTCTCCTTGTGTTTGAGCGTTAGCGTACTCTCTGTCCACTCTCTGTGTATGTAATGAGCAGCCAACGCCACACCTTTGCTTAGTAAACCAGCTAAAACACTCACCAGTCAGGTGAATGCAATTATAAAATATCACCTGGTGACCAGAACTGAGAGTTTATTACTCAGAGCATTCCATTGTTTTTCTTTTCAATGACAACCTGGTCTTACATTTCTCTAACATAGATGACGCAACTTTGCATTGTAAATTACCAAGCAAACATGTTATGTCAATAAAACGAAAAAAAAAAAGGAAAATATTCTTCCTCTCAAAGGCGCTTCCTTGTTGCTCACTTCATTTCACAACATTTTGAACGGGGTACAACTGCAATATAAGAAATTACATCTGTTTTTGCTTTAAAAAAAATAAGTTTTTAGGCTTGCAAATGCAAACGTACATTTTCAACTTCCCTTTTTCTCAAAACAGAACATCAACAAGTTCCTTAACTTCAGTCTCTGTGATTTGAATGCTATGGTTCAAGTCTTCTGAAGTCATATGATAGCTTTGCGTGAGAAACAGAACTTTAAGTTGTTATACACTGAAAACCTTCCATTCATAGCTCATATCTCATTTCTACAAATTAAGCATGCAGGTAATTTGCCTTGTGCAAGTGCACTAAATGTTCCCTTTCACTTGCAGAGAGACATTGGGACATCAACAATATGTAGAAAGACTGAGCAAGAAACATATTTGGTAGTGTTGATGCACCAGTGTTATTATAGTATCACTGATATGCATATAGGTTTTATTACATTTAATAATAATCTATTTGAACCGCAGTTTTTTCTTTTCCGATGTTAATTGTAATTGTATTTAAAAAGTTATTTTGTTTTATTCATTTGAGTAGTTGTGACCCGCCCACATCAATATTGTAATTTACCTTAAGGATTTTTATTATATATCTTGTATATATATATATATAAAATTGTTTTAGTTTTACTACTATAATTGGATATCTCTATATATTATATGACAAAAATTTGAGAGCAGCAGCATACAGGAATGAGTAAATAATGACATATTTTAGTCTTTCCCTCTCATAAATCTATTGTATGATTTCAGAAGACTTGAAATGTAATGTATGAATCATATGGACTACTGTTATTGTACTTTTAATGTCTCTTTTCAACTTTTTTGGCAAAATGACAAAAATATTCATTATTAGTTGTACTATTCCTTTAAATACCCCTTTAAGTCATGGCAAACAGCAAATCAAACACTATCCCCCATGTGTGTCAACAGATGCAACCTTTGCAGACCTTTTAGCTTTCTGTGTATCAGAGAAAACTAAACAATCTTATGTTACACAAGAGTGCCATTCTTTTCAGCTAAAGCTTCAAAGTCATACATGAACATATTTCAATGTCATATATGAACAAATATGGAGAGGAAATAAATATGAACAGTCAACTGTAAGTTATTATTTAAATCATTTCGTACATTACCAAGAATCACCTGAACAGCTAAAAGCTATAAAACTTTATAGGCTTTATATGATGAAGGTTTAATCTGTTACAAGATGTAACTGGACTTCCTGTTCAATTTCCTGACACATATCATTTCCACATGAAAAACAAGCTGTAAAGATAATCTGCACTATGAAAATGTGTGGTTTTCCAAACTCAGCTCTCGCACAGGGGTCAGTCTCAGCCCTGCAGTTATTCAGTAACTAAGTCAATGAGCCGATACTTTGACATCCATGACGTTACAAGTGCTCTCACAAGATCCTGTTAATATTTGACTCGCACGTCTGTCTCTTAGACTGAAGAACAATAACATTTCAATGACAAATAGAAGGAAGAAACTGAAAATTAGAACTTGATAAACATTCTCCGTGTACTCAGTAAAATCAACATTTGGTGTTATGTGACGTGATAAGAGTGGCGTCTGGAGGTGGAGCCGGAGTTTGTTTTCGGTCAAGGTGTTGGATTGTTTATACAGACCCAGAAAAGAGTCTCCGTCAAGTTCTCTGGAAGAAATAAATGTTCCTTTTCACTTGCTGAAATCCTGGTTACAACCTAGAAAATAGCTGGGGCAAAGTTAACTCGTTTGTGTTAAATAGTTAACAGGCATATTTGAGGTGAAGTGACTGAAAAATAGCTGTTCAGATTTACTTGGAAAATTTTCACTTAGTAATTATTTTTTTTAAGAGTTTACTACTCTTAGTGATAATGAGGGTGATTAATTACCAGCAAGTAATTTAAATGTTCTCAGCCATATAAGTTTGGAATGACATGAAAGTGAATCATTTTTAACAAGTTTAATTTTTGATTGGAGTATCTCTTTAATGTCATTGACACATGCATCTAATTGTGTTTTGTAATTAACAGACCCCTTTGGCAAAACATTATTTAACAAATTATCTAGTAAAACAGGTAATTTAATAAATAAAGTACGTAAATGAGCATAACTTCTGCCAAAGAAAAAAAAGATCCTCAAGGACTCATCTGACCATAACCAGGAACATCAGTAACAAAATCTAATTATGAAACTTGAGATATTGCACATATGAACTTAAAATGTAATTTAAAAATGATGCTAAACCAATGCTATTGTATAGGTAATAGTGATCGATAATAAAAATGAACTGATTCCGAATTCTGTTATTATTATTAATTTTGTTTTTTGTTGTTGGGTTTTACCACTCATACCTACAGCTTTCAGCATTCCAAACGTAATATTTTTTTTTCCAACTTACAATATCTTGAAGCATTAAAAAAAAAAGTAGTTTGTAGTTTAATGCTAGGGTAAAATAAAGTGTAATGTTATAATAGTACATTATCTTTTTTTAAATATGAAAATATATATTAAAAAAAACTTTACTAGATTCAAGATTTTAATTATTGCTTCATTATAGTCTGTGAAAAGCGTCCATTAGCCAATCAGCAAACAGAGCTCAAAGCACACTCCATCTGGTGTTCATTCAGGTGAAATGCATTGTGCTATTTCTGAGTATAATCATCACATTCAACATCAACGAAAACAACCAATAATCTATTTAATTGCAAACACAGATTTTAACATTCTAAACCCTTTCATTAAACCATTACTTTGAGAATGAACACCATTTAATGAAATATGCAACAAGAGCACAGTATGCATACTAATATTTGAGAAGTTTGTACTGTATGACCATTCACAAGTTTGTTTCCTATTTTAATTAAAAATAGGACTGACCTCACATTAATAATGTAGGCATGAAGATATATCTGGCACAAGGACCCAATCCTACACGCATTCTGTGGATTAAAGTGCAAGTCCTAATATTTCTGGATCAGAATAGAGGAGGCTCCGCCTCCGCCATTGCAGATTCCGGCCAGTCCGTACTGTCCTGATTTCAGATTGTGCACCATGTGTCCTACGATTCTCGCCCCTGACATTCTAGAAATTGCAAAACCAGCACATTAATTAGTGTGCGAATCTAATTACAGTATGTCAATATAGTGAACAGTGATGCATGAGAAAGATGTTGCATATATTTACCCAATTGGATGTCCGAGGGAAACTGCTCCTCCGTTGATATTGACTTTGTCGGGGTCGATGTCTAACATCTTGATGTTGGCCAGCACCACGACACTGAAGGCCTCATTGATCTCCCACATAGCAATGTCTTCTTTCTTCACACTGGCTGCTTTTAGGACCTGCGCGAAACAGATGTTACTACACTGAACGACTTCAAAAACACGTTCGCTTAGCAATAAACACATAAACATCAGCTAACCTTGGGGACGGCAAAGGCTGGAGCGATAGGGAAATCGATGGGGGCAACAGCAGCATCAGCAAAAGCTGCGAATTAGGATAAATTGGTGATCTAGATGTGAAACTAGCAAACATAATTATCTGACAAAACGAGCTAGCTAAATGAGAAGCTAACTACATCTAAGTAGCTAGTTATAAGTAGCAAAGCTACCAAGTCAACTATATTTTTCAGTAGCATGACAGTAATACAACTGTTCAGTCAAAATAGTGTAGTTTTCCCAGTAACAAGACTTTTTTTTCAAAAACGGTTCTGTAACCATTTAAACATGCTAGAAATAAACATTACCACTCTTCAGGTAACGTTATTTGCAAAGTATCCCCAAGCTTCTGCATTAGCCAAAAAATAGTTTTTGATTACTCTGAAAATAGTCCAATTTTATAATAAATAATCAATTTTTTTAACTATATCATCCTATTAATTACTATATAAATTTACATTAGATATACCATTTTTTCAGAATAATGTTGACATTAGTGATGTCAAAATTAGTGCATTAATGCAGGCGATTCATTTTTCAGTTTAACGCGATAAAAATATTCAACGCAATTAACGCGGGGCAGAGCTAAGGCCACCCCACTCACAACTGCTGCTTCACTTTTTTTCTTGACAAGAATTGCGTTTATTTAGATGCAGAATGTCTTCACGACCACATCAAATGGGCAACTTTACAGACGCTCACTCTAGTGACGCTAGTCAAACGAGCAGGTGACGAGGGAGTTTCAGTAGAACAACAGTGAACTGCGGTCAGATTAGATGTCGTCAGGCCATATGTCAGAAAAAACTATTTTGGTAACACTATAATTAGGTTCATTAGTTAACTCTATTAGTTAACATGAACTAAGCATGAACAATTCTTCTACAGCATTTATTAATCTTAGTTAATATTAATTTCAACATTATAATACATTATTAAAATCAAAAGTTGTATCTATTAATGTTATTTAATTGACCTTAGCTAATATGAACTAACAATGAACAGCTGTATTTTTTATTAAATAACATTAACAAAGATGAATAAATACTGTAACAAATGTATTGCTCATTGTTAGTTCATGTAGGTTAATACATTAACTAATGTTAACAAAAGAGACCTTATTGTAACACCTATTTTTCCTGTCAGCCGTTATATTGTGCTCGTGGTGCGTGCTCTTCAATTGCACAGGCGCATGCTGAAGACTGTATCATTTCACATCAAAGCACGTAAGAACTACGAGCATGTAATGTCGTGGATGTCGTCAGTGTTACGATCCTTTTGTTCTACTTCTGTGTTTTCTTTTGTTTGGGAAGTGTTTCTGTGTGTGTTCTGTCCAGGAAGAAGCTGATTGGTTCCTGCAGTCTAATTGGTGCCACGCCCTGCCTGATCAGCTGACTTCTTGCTGCCTATAAGAGACTCCGTCATCACTTTCTGCTTCAGCTTTTGTGCTCTCTTGTTGTGTTTGCTCTGCCTTGACTCTGCTAGTTAGTTACATGTGTTCGTAAGACTGAGAATTTCTCAGTTTTGTTAGTTTGCTTTGCCCATTTATTCTTTCTACTGACTTCCGCCTGTTCTTTGACTATGATTCTTGATTGCCCTTGTTCGGATCTGTTCGCTTATCATTGTAATTAATTGTATATAATAATATTCTGGGGAGGTAGGGAGACCGACGCCATTTTTGTTGGAACCTTGTTTGTTGATTTGTTTTTGGATAGGAAGTTAGGGAAGTAATTGTATTTTATTTTTATTTTGTGAAATAGGGAATTTAGAGGTTTGTATATTTAGTTGTTTTCTGTTTGTTATTTTGGCCTTGTTGGCTCCTGAAGCTAAAATTCCCCCTCTTGTACTGTAAAATCATTGTTTAATTAAAGTACTGTTCATTCGTTTTCCAAAACTCCTCCGTGTCCTCGTACTCCTTCATGTTGCGCCTTTTTCCCCCTCCAAAACCCTAGATGGGGGCGTACATAAGTTAAGGGTTGTTCCACCCAAAAATGAAAATTAGTCCATAAATTACTCAGTCATCCTAGGTGTATATGACTTTCCTTCTTTCAGACAGATCCAGTCGGAGTTATATTAAAAATCTTTCAAGCTGTTTAATGCCACTCAGCGGGTGTTGAATGCATCAGTCCAAAAGAAGTTAAATACGTTTTGAATATGGATATTTTTCTTACAAAAAAGCATCGATTCGCTACAGAAGGCCTTTGTTCACCCCCCAGAGCCGTGTAAGACCCTTTTTTTTAATGGATGGGCGCATTTTAAATTTACTGCTTTTGGTTTGATGCATGCAACACCTGCTGAGTGCCACGAAACAGCTTGAAAGATCAAAGACAATTTTAAATATAACTCAGACTGGATTCGTCTGAAAGAAGAAAAGTCATACACCTAGGATGACTTGAGAGTGAATAATTTATGGGCTAATTTTCATTTTTCGGTGAACTAACCCCTTTAAGTCATGAAGTTACCAAAAAGGCAGTTAAAGCTGCCTTAAAACTGAGCATGCATGTAAGTATTTGTTATATGAGTCACATTTAAGAACATGTCTCTGAAATGGTTTTCAAAACACCCCAGCACCCTCATCTAACACACCCGATTCAACTCGTCAACTCATTAGTAGAGATTTTATGACCTGAAGTTTAGAAAATATAATGTGTCAGATCCGCGTCATGTTCAGCAGCAGCTCTTAAAGCAGCTAAAATAACCTAATAACCCAGCTGCTGTGATGTCTGTTAATCAAAGAACAAAAGAAAAAAAAAAGAGGAAATCAATAACTTTTAGGGATTCATCTATATTTAATTTAGAATTTAGTATTTGATAACTTTATTCAATTTCTGTATATTTCCTACTTTCTGAAGGGCACAGGTACAGTAGCTAAATATGACGTTTATTATAATGAGTTTGTGAAGATTGTTTTAAGTTCACTTAAATTAGTTGTTGTTACATTTTAAAGTCTAATAAATGTTAAAATTGATAGCTCTCAATTATACTGTAATGTTGAATGGCTAGTCAATAGTTAAATATTAGGGGGGAAAAACAATTTCCTAGAAACTGGAAACTCGGTATCAGTGATACTTGCCTTCAGTCATAAAAAAAAAAGATGCCATTAAACAAATATTAAAAATACACTGTCCTTATGTTATTTCTACATTAATTTGAAGATTGAATGTGAAATTATTGTAATATAAAAGTATATTTAACAACTTTAATGTTAGGTGGGATTCATCGGGATTAATTTCAGAAAAACATTTAGTAAAAAGTTAGTAGCCTTTTGTTTTTAGCATGTAGCTAACTACTTTATCAAAAGAATAGTTTGACAAGCTTAACTAGTTTATTTAAATAATGTACATTCAATTTTTAAAGTATCTTCAACAGCACTACATCATGGTGAAGTTCATCACGAAAATTCAGGTGGATCTATCAGACATAGAGCATGGGCTTACATCTAAAGAAACTAATAAATACAACTTCATGAAACATGAGAAAAATAAATTTTCGGGAAAAAAATAACTAAATAAACCCTTCCTACATAAACTGTCACATTCAAACCACCACAGTATCGTTCAAATGAACAAAATACACCATAACATTTAATTTAATTTTAAACAGATGCGAAATGCCTCACCAACGATCTTCGCAAGCGGTGTGACGTTGAGCCTCTTTGCAGCATCTGCTGTCATGAGCACGAGAGCCGCCGCGCCATCGTTCAGCGTACTAGCGTTGGCTGCAGTCACTGTGCCTGCAAAAACAAAAGTTTTGCTTGTCTTTTTTTAAAATTTGAAAACACTTTTTCAATATCCTCACGTATGGAAAAGAAGTATTTTAGCATACTTTTAAAAACAGCAATTATTACGGAAATAATCTACTTTAAAATAATAAACTTAAGTGAACAATAAATGTTTTCAGACACTTAATTGCATGTTACATGCAATTACATGTAAATGTATTAGGGCTGCACGACAAATTGCGTTTATTATAGATTTGAACTATAATACATTTAGGGCTGCACGATAAATCGCATGCGATATTTAATGCGCATCTTGTCAGTAAAGCCGGTTCTTTAATCAGCGGTAAATCTCCATCACGTGCGGCGGCTTTCCTAAATTGAGCACGCATGAACTAGACAGAGCCGTTGTTAACTGAACAAGCTGCAGCAAAACCATATTCTATTTTGGCAGTTTTGGCAGATGTTCAGTGAAAAACGGCTTCTCGGCTGCGATTTATGTGCAGCCCTAAAATGTATTCTAGTTCAAATCATAATAACGCAAGTTAGCTCACATTTAGAGTGCTTTTTTTAACCCACTTCTAGTAGGAAGTAAGGGCATCTTTATCTGTAATTTCATAATTACTTCTATTGTCTTTGAAATATGGTTAAAGTTACTACTGAATGTACTGACAAGCATTTAAGGTAAACTAAAATATACTTTAACGTCATTTCTATTGAAACTTGTATGTCAGCTATTTGAATATATTTGTAATTGCAATTGTTATGAGAAAGCAGGCATGGAATAACATGTACAGTATATTAATTGAAATGTAACTTGAATAAACACGCCCTAATTTAAATCCCCATATCAAGTATCTACACTGCGTCTAATGTCAGTCAGCACATCAAAACAGGTGGACAAATATATTATTAAAACAATGATTTAAAATGAACTTTTTAGTACAGTTTTTCATTTGAGATTATTACAATGTGACTTTTTAAAATGCTTATATTATTTTCATGTACAGTTTAGTAAAAATATACTTTTAAAATTTGAAGAACACTATGTTCAGTACTTTTCCACTAGGGCTAATGATAATCTTGTACCGTTCTCTTTCTGGAACACAGCCCTCAGTTTTGGGACTTTGCTGAAGTCAACCTTCTTATATTCTTCATCTTCCTTCACAACAATGTCTGGTTTTCCTATGCGGTGAGAGAGCATATTTTATTGCAATTATGTATCATATTTATATATTATGCAATAAAATATTTTTGCCCATAATAGGGAATTCATGGGGAATGATATGGAACTTAAACCAACCTTTTTGAGGGATGCTCACAGGAACCACTTCCTTGGCCAGGATGCCAGAATCCCATGCTGCTTTGCTGCGGCTGTACGAGTTGATGGCAAACGCATCCTGCTCCTCCCTGGAGATACCGCTGTTCTTGGCTGTATTTTCAGCACAGCTGCCCTAAAAATGCGGAAATATGGAGGAGTTTTACACAGTCATGGCCTCTCCAGTGTTATACGTACAGTACATTTGCTGTCCAATGCCTCCACACAACTTCACTCACTTCCTTTTTTTTACTAAGTACTTATTAGCAGACTTAAATATTATGCAAATGCAATGCAATCCGTTTTACTGGTTCAAAAAAACATGTACCATGTGGAACTTGTTGTAGACGTCCGTCAGCCCATCCTTAACAATCAGATCCTCCATCTTCACTCCACCATAAGGGGGCGCTTCTCTGGCCATGACATAAGGAACCTGAGACATGCTTTCCATTCCACCAGCAACCATCACATCCTGGCCGACATCAGGTAGATTTACTATCTCTGCTGTATTAGCACGCTAAAGGCTGTTACTTACACACAAAACACTTTTTGAATCTCTGGTAACATGTCTTTCACATTACCTGATGCCCACACATGAGACTCTGAGCGGCCATCATGATGGACTTCATCCCAGAAGCACACACTTTATTGATGGTAGTTGCCGGAGTGGACAGAGGGAGACCTACATGAGGAAGATCACAAACATCACTCACTTTTCTTTGAGAAGTTGCATTTGTAAATTCCAAAATAAAGGGTGCATTTTTTTTTATGATGTTTGTTTATGTGTATGATATATGACTCACCTGCACCCAGAAGAGCCTGTCTGGTTGGTGCTTGTCCTTCTCCTGCCTGCAACACATTGCCCATATAAACTTCCTTCACCTCCTCAACAGGAATTCCTGTAGATGACACATAAACCTTTTATCATGCAGACAGCTAGAACAAATGCAGAAATAATAACGCACATATGAATAGCATAGCATTAGAATACAAAATATCAAACTATGTTGCATTTGCAACAAATAGCATGCCTTTCTGATTAGCATTACCATTTTTCAGGATTATTTGATGAACAGAGTTTCCAAAGAACAGCATTTATATGAAATAAAAACAAATTGGTAACATTATAAATGTTTTACTGTCACTTTGGCTCAATTTAATGCATATTGCTAAATACAAGTATAATTTTCTTTCAAAAATGAATGATACTGTCCCCAAACTTTTGAATGGCAGTGGTGTACATTTGAAAATATTAATAATAATTAATAACAAATTATTACAAATATATATTAATTATAATTAACTGTTATATTCTTAAACTACATAATTAAAAGTAATATCTAAATATAATATGATATAAAATACGAATTTCTCCTAAGGCCATCAGAATTTTACCTGCTTTCTCAACGGCTCCTTTAATAGCGATGGAGCCCAGTTTGGTTGCAGGGACTGTGGAAAAGCTTCCTTTGAAAGAGCCCATAGGAGTCCTGACTGCACTGACAATGACGACTTCCTGTCCAGATAGAAACGAGAGGAAGATAATGCAGATAATATTCAGCGACAGAACCAACTCTGGCTCCATAAACTGATAAAATCGCATAATACTTTAACTTACTCACATTTAGAGATGGTCGTGTGCTGTAAGTCCTGCTCAGATATTTATGTGCCTGCAAAGGCAGATTCAAAAACTATTTTGCTGGCATAATAAATGGCTGTTGCATTTATATGAACACACTTTATATTTTGAATATCTACATTATTGGAGGTGAGGTGCACTGTTTAAAACAGGACTGGGTAACTTCGGTTCTGAAATAATGAAAAAGGCCTGCAGTCAAACTGCTGTATGCGGCATAGTCGATATCGGCTATCGATTTATTTAGCTCAAACTCACCAGATATCTGCACAGGTGTGTGCGTGTACTGTAAAGGGCACAGGACGGCATAATCGCGATGGAAGACTGCATACAAAGAACAGCAAATCTATTCTTCTTCTTCTTTCCAGTTTAACGGCGGTTGGCATCCAGCTTATTGGTGCATTACCGCCCCCTTCTGCTCCGGAGTGTGAATCAGATAATAGGTTATCTATTCCCTTTTCCCCCTAAAACTTACACATCACTCACATTGTCCCCTCACATTAATATCCACACACACATCATACATCAAATCCCGCTTAAAACCTCTGCTTCCCTTAAAAAAGTAATCAATATTCTACTCTGTGCTCTATTTACTGTGCTTAGTAACCCTTGTAATGTGATCTCCTGCACCCCAATCTCCCTTAGTTTATTCTTCATTACCTGCCTCTGTGTTTCATATCTCTTACAAGTCATGATTATGTGCTCCACTGACTCCTCTTCTCGACATCCCTCACACAACCCTATCTCGTGCTTCCCTATCATCTTTAGTGTTTTATTCAGTGAACAATGTCCCAACCTTAACCTAGTCATCACCGCATCTTCTCTCCTATTTCCAATTTCCATCCTTTCCTCTTTAACATTTCTCTGAATTTGATATAAATGCCTCCCTTTCTCCTCTCTTTCCCACCTCTCTTGCCACCTTATATTGACTTTCTCCCATATTATGCATTTAACCTCTGCTTTACTTTCATTAACCTGCATTTATATGTTCTCTTTTGTTAGTGCCCTTTTAGCCAGCCTGTTTCATTACCCCTAATCCCAACATGTGCTGGGACCCACATAAATCTTACCTGATATCCCTTATTAACTATTCTTGTGTTTAATTGAAGCACTTCATACAGGATATCTTGCCGAGCTTTTGAATGGAATGACCTTAAACTCGCTAAAACTGCTAAAGAGTCAGAGCATATCAAAACCTTTCCCTGCCCTTCCCTTTCCACCCATTGCAAAGCAATTAAAATTGCCATCATCTCTACTGTATATACTCCTAATTTATTAGATGTTATTTTACTCATTTCTATTTCTTTTCCCGGAATTGCCACCCCAAACCCTGTTTTTCCTGTCTCTGTTTTTTTAGCACCATCTGTATAAATTTGTATGAATTCACTATAATTACCTCCTACTCGGTTATTAAATACATTTTTCAAATTAATTTCTTCCATTGCTTTCTTTTTCTCCTTAAGCACAAACCAGTCTACCTCAGGCCAATCAATCTTCCAAGGGGCAATCTCTGGAAAAACTACCGTAGGGCTTATTCGCAAGTTAAACACTTCTAACTCTTTTGCTACGTTGTTTCCAATCCGACCAAAGTTTTCCTTTAAATTTCTTCCATTTTCCCAGCAATCCTGCAGTACTGCTTTTGTGGGATGAGAGTCATCATATCCCTGCAGTCCTGCCCAATAATTAGCCATCAGTTGAATCCTTCTTAATTCCAGTGGGATTTCGCCCATTTCCACTTGTATAGCAGGTACTGAAGAAGTCTTAAAAGCACCACAGCAAATTCTTAGTGCTTGAGTCTGAATAACCTCTAACCTCTTTAAAAGAGACTTAGCTGCAGACCCAACCACTATACTACCATAATCCAACACCGATCTTATCAAGGCCACATAAATCCTTTTAAGAGATGAACGACTGACTCCCCACTCTCTTCCTTTCAAACATCTCATCACATTAATTACCTTTTTACACTTGTCCTCAATTTTCTTTATTTGTTCTGCAAATGTCAACCTCGAGTCAAATGTCACGCCTAAGAATTTAAAGGATCCTACCCTCTCTATCTCTCTGCCATACATCCTTAACCTCCTATCTTCCTGAATTATTTCCCTGGTAAAAAAGACTGTTTGAGCCTTTCTAATGAGAACCTAAACCCCCATTCATATCCCCAATCTACCACTTTATCAATTGCTTTCTGAACCTTCCTAGTTATGTACTCTGTATTCCTTCCTCTTTTCCACACTGCCCCATCATCTGCAAACAAAGATGTTCCAATGTCTTCAGGAACATTTACAAAGACATCATTTATCATAATAATAAATAACAGCGGACTTATCACACTTCCTTGGGGTGTTCCATTCCCAACCTCATATTGGCTTGATATTTCTGCCCCAATTCTCACTTGAATTTTCCTACCAAACAAAAAGTATTTTATCCAGTTAAACAATTTCCCACCTATCCCTATTTTATCCAGCTTGATTAATAACCCCTCCTTCCACATCATATCATAGGCTTTTTCAATATCAAAGAATACTGCAACTACGGTCTCTTTGTTTGTGCCTTGCTTATTTCAGTCTCTAATCTTACTACTGAATCCATTGTATTCCTTCCCTTCCTAAAACCACTCTGACAGCTTACCAATAAATTTCTTTTTTCCATTACATATGACAATCTATCTGTTATCATTCCCTCCATTATCTTACACAAATTAGATGTAAGGGCAATTGGTCTGTAACTTGTGGGTTTAGTTGGATCTTTGCCAGGTTTCCTTATCGGAATCACTACTGCATCTTTCCATGCAATTGGCAGTTTCCCCTCATTCCACACTTTATTATATAACTCAAGCAACTTTAACAGTGATCCTTCCCCAAAGTGTTTTAACATTACATAACACACCTGATCCTTCCCTGGAGAAGCAGGCTTTGCTCTTTTAATCGCTCTTACCATTTCCGCCAGAGAAAAAGTCAAGTCAAGTCAAGTCACCTTTATTTATATAGCGCTTTTAACAATACAGATTGTGACAAAGCAACTGAACAGCATTAATTAGGAAAATAGTGTCAATAATGCAAAATGACAATAGTAAACACTCATTTTTCAGTTAAAGACAGTTCATCATTGAATTCAGTGATGTCAACATCCAGCTCAGTTTAAATAATATCTTTGCAATCATGTCAACGATAACGCTGGAAATGAAGTGTCCCAACTAAGCAAGCCAGAGGCGACAATGGCAAGGAACAAACTCACATCGGTGACAGAATGGAGAAAAAAAACCTTGGGAGAAACCAGCTCAGTCGGGGGGCCAGTTCTCCTCTGACCAGACGAACCAGCAGTACGGAAAAATCAATATAAGACGTAATAAAACAGACAATGAATAATATTAACAGCAATTATTATATGATGCAATCAAACTTATAGCAAAATGTGGTAGTTCTGTATGTTGTTACAGGGTTGGCATCATCTGAGGTCCTCTGAGGAGTTGCATCATCTCTTCTCAGGTGTTCTGGATCCAGACTGAAGCTTGTGTATATCCTAGACATCCCGTGGCAAAAACAAAGAAACAAATAGAGACATAATTAGCATAGCTGCAGTTCCAACCAAGCAAAATGAATTGTTACCCACACTAACGATAAGATGGGCATTTGATTAGATATAACTCAGTAAAAGATATGACTGCAGTAAAAGATATTGAGCGCATTTTTGAATGCTTGGCCAAAGCGATGGGTCTTTAATCTAGATTTAAACAGACAGAGTGTGTCTGAACCCCGAACGGTATCAGGAAGGCTATAAATGCGAAAAAGCTCTACCTCCTTTAGTGGACTTTGCTATCCTAGGTACTACCAAAAGTCCAGAATTTTGCGACCTTAGGGAGCGTGATGGATTGTAGCGTGGTAGAAGACTAGTTAGGTACGCAGGAGCTAACCATTAAGGGCCTTATAGGCAAGTAATAATATTTGTAACTGGGATTTTTTAAAACGGAACTTAACAGGTAGCCAGTGCAGAGACTGCAAAATTGGGGTAATATGATCATATATTCTTGACCTGGCAAGGACTCTAGCCTCTGCATTTTGGACTACCTGTAGCTTGTTTATTGAAGATGCAGGACAACCACCTAGCAGTGCATTACAATAGTCCAGTCTAGAGGTCATGAATGCATGAACTAGCTTTTCTGCATCAGAAACAGGTATCATGTTTCGTAACTTGGCAATGTTTCTAAGAATGCCGTTTTTGTAACATGGGAAACATGATTTTCAAAATACAAGTTGCTATCTAATATAACACCCAGATTTTGACTGTAGAGGAAGTAACCGTACATATGTCTAGTTGCAAATTGTAATCCAAGAGACTCTGTGTACTGTTTTTTTGTTCCAATAAGTAATATCTCTGTCTTATCGGAATTTAATAGGAGAAAATTATTGGTAATCCATTCTTTTACATTTTTAAAACACTCCGTTAGCTTAGATAATTTAGAAGTTTAATCTAGTCTTGAGATATGTAGTTGAGTATCATCAGCATAACAGTGGAACCTAATCCCGTATTTCCTAATAATATTAACAAGTGGCAACATGTATATCGAAAATAGCAGAGGACCTAAGACAGATCCTTGTGGCACTCCCTACTTTACTGGTGATAATTGAGATGACTCCCCTTTTAAATGAACAATGTGGTAGCGATCGGAAAGGTAGGATCTAAACCATCTTAAAGCCTGCCCTTGGATACCTGAATAGTTTTGTAATCGATCTATGAGTATGTCAGGATCTATAGTATCGAACGCAGCACTAAGATCAAGTAAAACTAGCAATGAGACACAGCCTTGGTCTGACGCAAGAAGCAAGTCATTTGTAATTTTAACAAGTGCAGTTTCTGTGCTATGGTGGGGCCTGAAACCTGACCTGAAATTCTTCATAGAGATCATTTTTTACAGGAAGGAGCACAATTGAGCAGACAAAACTTTTTCAAACATTTTAGACATAATTGGAAGATTTTAAATGGGTCTGTAATTTGACAGTTCACTAGGATCTAGTTATGGTTTCTTAATAAGAGGCTTAATAACCGCCAGCTTGAATGTTTTGGGATGTGACCTAAAGACAACGACGAGTTAATATTGAGAAGCGGTTCTTCTGCTACAGTTAACAAATCTTTAGTAATTTAGTTGGTACAGGATCTAACAGGCATGTTGTTGGTTAGATGCAGTGATAAGTTTATTTAGCTCTTCCTGTCCTATAGCTGTAAAGCACTGCAGTTTATCTTTTGGTGCGATGAATGAAGCTGAAGTATTAGACACTGTAGAATCTACATTTGCTATTGTATTTCTGATGCTATCTATTTATCAGTGAGTAAATTCATAAAATCATACTATTAAACTGTGAGGGTATATTTAGATCGGGTGACGTCTGGTTATTTGTTAATCTAACCACTGTGCTAAATAAAAACCTAGGAATGTTTTGGTTATTTTCTATGAGTTTGAGAAGAATCTGCTCGGCCCTGGCAGTTTTTAGAGCCTGTCTATAGCTGGACATACTGTTTTTCCACGCAATTCTAAAAACTTCCAAGTTAGTTTTTCTCCATTTGCGCTCAAGACTACGAGTTTTTTTCTTGAGAGAATGGGTATTACTTTTGTACCATGGCACAGTAAGTTTTTCTCTAACCTTTTTCAATTTGATTGGGGCAACAGCTTCTAATGTATTAGAGAAGATAGTGCCCATGTTGCTAGTTATTTCGTCTAGTTCATGTGTACTTATTGGTACACAGAGCAGTTGAGATAAATCAGGCAGGTTATTTGTGAATCTGTCTTTGGTGGCTGGAACAATAGTTCTGCCCGGACGATAACGAGTAGCCATATAGTTAGTATTAGTAATACGCAGCATGCACAATACAAGGAAATGGTCAGTAACATCATCGCTTTGAGGTACGATATCTATATCAGTAAGATCAATTCCATGCGATATAATTAAATCTAGCATATGATTAAAACGATGAGTGGGCCCGATGATGTTTTGCTTGACTCCAAAAGAGTTTATTAGGTCTGTAAACGCAAGTCCTAATGCATCATTTGTATTATCAACGTGAATATTAAAAATCTCAGACAATTAGCGCTTTATCAACAGTAACCAATAGGTCTGAGAGGAAATCTGCAAATTCTTTTAGGAAATCTGTATACGGCCCTGGTGGTCTATACACAGTAGCCAGAGCAAGAGATACGATAGATTTCTTTTGCATATCTGACAGTGTAACATTAAGCAAAAGTATTTAGAATGAGTTAAACCTGCATCCTGTCTTCTGAGAAATATTGAGAATATCACTATATATTGTTGAAAAACCGCCGCCACGACCAGTCTGACGGGGCTCATGCTTATAACAGTAGCTTGGTGGAGTAGACTCATTTAGACCAATATAATCATTAGGTTTTAGCCAGGTTTCAGTCAAGCAGAGTACATCAAAACAATTATCTGTGATCATTTCATTTACAATAACTGCTTTGGGTGAGAGTGATCTAATGTTTAGGAGCCCAAACTTTAAAAATGCTTTTTGTTCATTTATTTAAAAATGTTCTGGTTTAATCACGATCAGATTTTTTTCTAGATCCTGCATTAAATTTATCTTTTGACCTCACTATTCGGGGGAGCAGACACAGTCTTTATAGATTGGACAGCACAAGTACTTCTATCATTTAAGCGAGTAGAAAACAAGTCATCAGGGCAGTTATTTGAGATTTGACTTACTAGTCACATGGAGCGCAGCGTCCTGGAGATGTTGTCCGACATGAGCTCCGCTCCCACTCTGCTGGGGTGCAGGCCACCAGTGCGAAAAAGCCTAGGACGCTCCCAGAAAAGATTCCAATTATTAACAAAGAGCAGTTTCTGTTCTTTACACCATGACAATAACCATTCATTTAAAGCAAAAAAGCCTACTGAACTTTTCGTGTCCTCGTCGATACGTGGGAAGCGGTCATGACACGATGATCGTCGTCGCGGGCGATGTGCGGCACACTGTCTCGATCAGGCTCCTGAAGTCCCTCTTCAGTGTCTCCGTCTGCCGCAGCTTGGTGTCGTTAACCCCCGCGTGAAGCACGACCGCTCCGGGGCTCTCGTCACCCTTCAGGATCGCGGGTATCTGCGCAGAAACATCGAGAACACAAGCACCAGGGAAACAGTGTGTGTGCACTTTACCTTCAGCTAACGTAGCACGGACGTGCCGGACGATGGAGTCTCCGACGATCACAGCGTCGCGTTCTGTCTCGCGGAGGGGAGCGAAGCGGTTCCGGGTGGAGATCTCGAAGACCGGAGGCAGCGGAGGGGAAGAGGTCGTCGCCCGGGACCTGGCTCACGTCTTCCACTGCGGCTGCACCCAGGGTCCATGGTGTCCCGGCACCGAGTGAATGACATTTGGGAAGATCGCGTCCTGGATGCACCGGGCCTGTGCAGAGAAACACAAGGAGTAGAGGTGGTGGGAGAGATAGCAGCGCGCTGTATACTTACCTCGGACTTGTGAGCGTCAGCCTGGGATGTTTCCAGCGCGGCTCTCCGCGCTCTCAGCTGGGTCTGCTTTGCCACCAGGTCCCGGATCTGCTTCTCCACGGCCTCCAGCTCGACCTGCACCGAATGCATCTCGATTGTGTCCTCACCTGCACTCAAAGGTAGACACACATCCGCCATTAAAGCAAGTAACAATGATTAAAACAATGGTAATGTGTGTGAATAAAGTATTAGCAATATAAGCGAGATTAGCAGCAACCACGCTAGCGATGCTAGTGGGCTATATGCTAATAGCGGACTCGGAAAGTCAAAAATAGAACTAGTGCTAACGAAGTGCTCTGATTGTTTTTGTTGTAGAATACGATAGGGGATATATTCACACGTTGTAGAAACGAAAATTATGGTGTATAAAATGGATTTTAAGATAAAAAATTAGACGACAAAGAATTAACTTGACGGAGCTCAAACTCAAACCACACGGCAGCAACAAAAAAAAGTCTCATCAATAATACCACCAGTCTCTTCCTTCCTATTTAAAGCATGTACAGGTTGACTCAAAGTTACTGACCTTCTCCTTCTCTCTTGTTCGGACAAATTTTCTGAACTGTGTATCTTTGTATATTATTTTGCCATAATCTCTGCCTTTCCCAGATTAGTGACACCCATTTCCTCCTCTAATATCAACACTGGATATTCCCACTGCCTCCTATCTCCACCCATCTTCTTTATCATTGACCATACCTCGCCCACAGGTGTTGATCTTTCAATTTCATTACAAAAATTCCTCCAACTTACCCTCTTTGCCTGTCGTATAGCTCTTCTCACTTCTGCCTGCGCCTGAATAAGACTCTGCATGTTATGATTCCTTTTTACTAGTCTAAATGCTTTATTTATTTTTCTTACCGCCTTGTGACACTCCTCATTCCACCAGGGCACCAGTTTTCGATTACCTCTGTTTTTCCCCTTAGGAATAGCTTTCTCCGCTGCCATAATAATTGCTACAGTAACTTGCTTATTTACATCCTCTATATTTCCAGCTATATCAATCCTTGTCATTGTTTCTTCACTCATCTTCTTGAATTTATCCCAGTCTGCTTTTTCAAATATCCACTTTGGGATCCTTTCTTCTACCCTTACTTCTTGTCTCCCACCAACTCTGCATAGGACTGGGTAGTGATCACTACCCAGCGTAGTTGTTGTCCAGACCTCCCATTTACTCCTTCCAGCCAAAGTGTTGGACACTAAAGTTAAGTCTAATGCAGATTCCATTCCTGTTACTAAGTTTATCCTAGTTCCACTTCCATCATTCAAACTGACCAATCCTCTTTCATCCATCAGTTCTTCTATAGTCTTACCATTTGCATCTGTTTGTACACCCCCACATAGAGCTATGAGCATTAAAATCTGCACACCAGATTACTTTTTGTCTGTCCTGACCTTGAATACTTAGTAAGTTATCAAGCATCAACCTTTTACATGGATTATAGTAGTTGATAACATTTATCCCCTCCCCTCTTTCCCACACCTCCACCGCTATGAATTCCTGATTTACCCCCATTTCTAGTAACCTATATGGCAATCCAATTTTGATAAATGTAGCACACCCTCCTCCTCCTCCATCAGTTCGATCTTTCCTTAACGCTGTGTACCCATGTATTACAAAATCAAGATTTGGTTTCAGCCATGTTTCCTTAATACATAACACATCTGGTTTCTCTTCTAATTAATTTATGAAATGCTTAAATTCTTGACCATTGGCCATTAAGCTTCTAGCATTCCATTGTAAAATAATTACCATTCAAATTATTAACCAACCCATGGTGCTTCTTGGCTTGACTGAATAGTGAGGTTCTCTCTCACTTCTTCCCATGTCAGTCCTACTAGTCCTAAGTGGTTAACTGCAGCTTTAACCATCAACTGAATTTTTTCATTTTTTGATTTAACTTCTGCAGTTCTATTAATCACCCCTGCTATGACTGTAACTAAATCTCTTTTTTCCACATACATTCTTTCACTGGTTCTTTGATTTTGTTCTTGTGCTACCATACCTTCTAACTCCCTTACACCATTTTCTCTCTCTTTTGATACACTTACTGCTTCAGCATAGGATATCCTTCTCTCCACAATTATCTTTTGAATTTTAGTCTCCCGTTTCATAAATTCACATCCTCCATATGCCACATTGTGGGCTCCTCCACAGCTGCAACATTTTGGTGGAACCCCTACTCCACACTTTCCATAATCATGGTCCCCTCCGCACCTAGCGCACCTTCTCTGCCTGTTACAATTCTTAGCAGTGTGTCCAAACCTCTGACAGTTAAAGCATCTAATTGGTTTTGGTACAAACAACCTTACTGGATAACTCATAAATCTCAAGAATACCCTCTTTGGTATATTTTCTCTTTCAAACTCTACGGACACCGATTCACTGTCTCTCATCACTCCTTCCTTTGTTGTTTTCAGTCTTTGTACATTAAGTACTTTCCCTCCTTTTATATTTCTTTTTAATTCTTCCATGCTAACATTTATTGGCACCCCCGTTATCATTCCAGTGCTTCCACCTCCTATCCGAGCTCCCACTCTTCCCGTGTTTTCCACCTTGCATTTTCCTATTTCTTTAACTTTTAGCGCTTTTTCCATTTGCATTGCATCAGCACACCTCACCAATAGATTGCCATCATTAAGGACCTTTGCGTACTCTATATCCCCAATCTTGTTAGCCAGAGTTGTTGTTAGCACCAGTGGATTAACCTTCTTCATGCTCCCCTGGTTCTTCTCATTAAATCTTATTATGACTACATACATTTCCTCTCTTTCTTTCTGGACCATAGTTTGTCCATCTTCTTCACTTTCTGTGCTATCATCTTGCTCATTTCTTACTCTTTTATTCCCTTTAGCTCTTTTGTCATCCATCCGTCTCCTATTTTCTCCCCATTCTTCTTCTTCTTCCCCTTCATTATAATCCATATTATTCCGCCCACCTACCTCTGATCCATTCACGGAACAGTCGTGCTCAACCGCCTTCAAATTCTGTCCTTTCTCTTCCAGCGTGTTCAGTCTACCTGAGCGCTACAAAACTCCCGCCCGACTGCGTGGTGCTGTGAGCTGACACGAGTTCTCAACAGCAAATTTCACCTTCAACCCTCTGAATGAGAGTGTAGTGAACGCTTGCAGAAAGCAGCCAATCACAGTAAGAAGTGTGTCTGCGTCACATCGCCAGAGCATTATGGGTAATGTAGTTTATATCAAGGGGCTCATAACGTAGTTTTTTTTTTTTAAAGGGGTCGTATGATGCGATTTCATTTTTTCCTTTCTCTTTGGAGTGTTACAAGCTCTTGGTGCGTAAAGAAGATCTGTAGCAGTTGCAAAGTCTAAAGTCTCAAATCCAAAGAGATATTCTTTATAAGAGTTAAAGGTCAACCACACGCTCCGAAAACGGCTCATTCTAACACGCCCCCACATGTCACCCTCAGACTGTGGCGAAGATTTCGCACTAACGCCCGCCCAAAGTTCACGCAAAGAAAGAAGGGTAAACTTTTATTCTCGCTGTTGCCGCCGCTGCCATGTTGTGCCGCTGCAGCTGTGTGTTTGTTGTGAAAGCGGAAAATTAATACGACTAGAATGCATGGTTAAGTGGTATTTACAACACTGTTCCAGAAAAGTTACCCCCAAATATTCAGATGTGTGCAGCACATTTTAAGGACTGGATGATGGAGAGACTGTTTACCATGAACCAGCCTAGCCTAAGGTGTCTGCTTTTTTCTTTTTTTTTTTTTTTTTTTTTTTTTTCTTTTTTTTCTTTTTTTTTTTTTTTTTTCTCTTTCTTCCTTTTTTTTTTTTTCTTTTTTTTTTTTTTTTGTTTTTATTTCCCTTTTTCTGGCACAAAGGAGTTCTATAAAGTGGGGCGTTCCACTTTGCAAGGACGCTGGCGCTTCTGATCCCAGCTGTACGTATGGTTTTTCATTTTAAGATTTGCAATGTGATTTCAAACGAGAGTTGAAGCAGTTGTAGATAGGTCTTGTGGTTTGTTGTGTCTCGATCACAAATGCAGACTGGTTTGTTACGCAGCGCAATAAGCACGCGTTAAAAAGACATATATAAAAAACGTATAAAAGTCATATAAAAATAATTATGTCCCGACTGGATGAAACAAATGCCTCGTTTGTAATGGGGTTTATTGGTTTTGTCTCGTCTAGTGATGTCTGGATCGCGAACGAATCGTTCTATTTAACCGGTTCTTCTTAGTGAATCGGTTGAACCAGTTCACCAAATCGGATTGAATCGTTTGAAACGGTTCGCGTCTCTAGTACGCACTAATCCACAAATTACTTGTTATTCGGTTTATAAACGTGCCTGACTCTCCCTCTGACGCGAAATAAACCGATATCCGAGTTATTCAGTTACTCCTAACAGTACATTGGCTAAAAGAGAACCGATGATGGGATGCGCACGAGCAGAGCAGCTGGACTGAGTCCCCTTGTCCAAATACCCACACTTGCGGTATTGGCCCTTGAGAGCGCGCGTGCGTTTGCAACAGGAAGTAAGTGCCACAAGGCTGTCCACGGTCTTAAAAAAGACACAAGCGCAGTGCCCTCTAAGCGCCATTAAACCACACTATCTCGAATACCGCTCCGGAGCAGTATTTGAGGCTTAGTGTATCCCATCGTGCATCATGTTGTGGAAATAAATCATGAGACTTTTTGCCGATATCTCGTGAGAGGTCACGGAAACATTTCCAATGTATGTTAAATATTAATGTTAATTAGATATTACATATAATTTGGTAAAAAAACTGTGTTTTTACTTTTTTATTGGTGCAAAGATGAGTAGTGGTGTTATTTTGTAACATTTGAATCTGCTTTTTATCCCTTAATTAGAAGCACCACAAATTAAAAATGTCATGTTATAGGGACTACTGAACAAACATTTAGAAGTTCATTTTAAAATGCAGAGTATTGAAAATAAAAATAAAGTTCTGTAAACACTTGCATTTTTACAACAATATAAATGTGTCCCATCAGGTAATGAAAAGATCACACACACTTGTGGTCTTCACCCCCTCTTGAACACTTGGGCCAAATACAGGAAATACGTCATATAAGTAGCCAAGTGGTCAAGTGCAAAGACCACAAGTGTGGGTATTTGGACAAGGCATGATAGTATGTTAAGGAGCGTAACATTTCCGTCACACAACGCACTGGGCCAATCACAACGCACTGGATAGCTGGCCAATCAGAGCACACCTCGCATTTTTAGAACGATGAGCTTTGTAAAAATCAACGTGTTTCAGAAAGGCGGGGCATAGAGGTGAAGCAATAATGTACATTATATGGAAAATAGTGTTTTTTTTACCTTAAACCGCATAAACACATTGAATTACACCAAATACACAACATAATGTTATTTTTAGCAAAGTCATATGACCCTTTTAAGTTTTATTATAATCTAATTTTGGCTTGTACAAAGTTCTTAAAAATGTAATCTTTGTCTGTGTTGGTATCATAATTTTGTTTTAAAGTTTTTAAGTTTTCTTGAATTTATTTGACCTGAACTAAATTTAACTTTTCATAAAATGGTTTAAATGTGTGATTTTTTTTAATATAATAGTTGGGACCCCCAGTCCTGTCTAATTTTTATTTGTAAAATATAGATATAAAAAATGTCTACCTACATTTTTTACTTTATGCTTGACTTAATGCTTTTATATTCATAATAAAATAGTATTTTTAATGTATCTGTGAGCAAGTTAATTTATTATATTAATAGCAACACCACTAGTATATATATATAGAGAGAGAGAGAGAGAGGAGAAGGGATGAGAGATGAGTGAGAGGAGAGAGAGAGAGAGAATGTGTTGTTCAGTTTACAATAAAAATGCATCCACATTTTCCTATTTATTTTTAGTTATTATATTAGAAGATGAGTTCGAACTGAATTGCAAGATTTTGCTAAAAAAATATTTGTAATATGATTTCATCAAAAACAAAACAAAACAAAACAGAAAAATATAGGTACATTACTGTAGGTACAACTTTCATTTAATTTCTTTTCATTTTCATTTAAATGTTTAGTAGCAGTCTAGCCATCCATTGTTCAACAGAAACCGATTCACTCGTCTTGAGGTGAAATTATACTCCGATTGCCTTGAACCTTCTGAGAAATACAGATAACCTAAAAAAGGAGAAAAAAATAATGATTTCATTCAAGGCAAGAGCATTAAACGAATAATGAATGATTGAATAGTTCATGTTTTTGTTTTATAGCATTTAAGCTCACCATCATTTTCAAAAGCAGCATCCACCCGTGACCCAATGTCAGGGAAATTACGTCGAATAGTTTTAGGAAAGTATCTGTCCATCTGAACTGTTCTTTCATTGAAGCTACACCATTGTTAAAATTATGTTAGTTTTGATGTTATTTTGAAAAATCAACATAATATTAAGTGGAGACAATGTGATGCATAAAGGTTCATTTAAGATACTCAGTCATAGTTTTTTCTTACCTCCAGTATTTGGTTCCAACAAAAAACAAAGTGCGTTTGGTTGACTTTACATATACAGCTGCATCAATCTTTCTCACGTATTTGGGAAACCCGAATTTATATATGGGTTTGGGATATCCAAGCAAAGTAGTGTTGCCCTTTACTGCCCAGTACTGCTGACCTGTATGTGGAAGACCACACAACTACATTTACTGAAGCCTTGTTATACACCACTCAAAGACTCTTTAGGAAATATGGCTTTACCTTTGAAGAGGAAGCTAATGTCTCTGTCTCTGAACTCATAAGCAGCATCAACAGAGTCAATGGTTGGCCAGGTAGATTTTATTTCATGCATTGAAAGTCCACTGTAGAAGCCCTTCTTCCAGAAATACCTGATGCAAATGAAGAATTAAATATTAATATATTAAATATTTTTAAATCATAATTTTTTTACATACAAAAACATATAGTTGTAGATTTGATTTAAAAAATTATATATATATATATATATATATATATATATCTTATACAGTATATATATATAGTTAATTACACACAACACACACCACACATATATAATATTATAGGTATACACACACACACACACATATATATATATATATATTATAGTTAAGTACACACACACCCCAACACACAACACACACACACACACATCAATATATATATATAGTTAAGATACACACAAAACACACACACAACAACACAAGAATATATATATATATGTGGTGGTGATTAATACATAAATATAAATAATAAAAAAATAAATCTTACCCCTTTTTTAAAGAAAGTTACCAATTGTCGACGAAATGATGGTTGCTGCATCAAATACCAAGCACGCTTACACGGTTCTGGTGGGGTCAGTCCAGAATTTGGTTTTGGTGTTCTAACTCCTAAAACATAACACAAAACATATGACATAAATAATATTTATTGATTTTTTTTATAGTTGATAATGCTCGCCAGTGATCATGCAATATGATCTGTTGTATTTTATTTATTGATATGTGTTCTCTATCACAAAAAACATTTACCGTACAGGGCCTGGACCCCAAGTCGGTCATCACGAGGAAGTGTATAGCCATTCGTGTTGACATATCGGTAAGTTGGATACATGAGAGCCAAAGGGTCTTTGGAGTGCTCTAGTCCCAGTGCATGTCCGAATTCATGAGCCGCCACCAAAAGCAGGTTTATATCTAAAGCAGATTTATGATTTTTTTTAATAATAACAAGGTAATATATGTATGTAAGCATGTGATTCTGTGTGATTTGTGCATTCACCTCGTGATCTTAGCGTCCACCTCTCATCATCGTCAAAGTGTGTGTCTCCTCCCTGCTCTGGTCCGGGAGCGTTGGCATGGGCCAGAACCCCATTAGGCCCATCAAATGGGTAAAAATCTCCATGATCTAAAAGGAAATATAGTCTATGGCAACAACATTTTTAAAGGTTTTTAAAAAAAGTATTTTATGCTCACAAAGGATGCTTTTTTTTTTTTACCAAAAACAACAACACTAAAACAGTAATATTGTAACATATTACATTTTACATTTATTTCAATTATTATCAGTGCTGAATTATTAATAATGCTTAAAATTTTTTAAGGTTTTCTTTGATGAAAGAATAGGAACAGCATTATTTAATATTAGGAAATAGGTATACCATTTATAAATATTTTTTTTACTTTCACTTTTAATCAATTTTTAGTGTGTCATTGCTGAATAAAGGTATTATTTTCTTTATATTAAAAAAATCGAGAAAAGGATTTACCCCAATCTTTGAAATGGAAGTGTATCACACTTTCCACAAAATTATAAATTAAGCAGCACAACTATTTTCAGCAATAATAAGAAATGTTTCTTGAACAAATCAGCATATTACAATTATTTCTAAAGGATCATGTGACACAGGAAGCCTAGAGTAATAATGCGAAAAAATTAGGTTTGCTTGCCACCAAGTTTAAAAATATATGAAATAGAAAAATAGTGATTTTAAATTGTAATAATATTTCACAGTACTACTGTTTACTGTATTTTTGATCCAATAATTGTAGCCTTGGTGAGCATTTGAGACTTCTTTCAAAAACAATGTGGACATTTTTAATTATTCCACTATAACTTTTTATGGTACTGTAGTCTGTACATATACCCACATTCTGCTTTGCAGAGATCATGATATCGGCTGTGCCGTTGTAGATATGTTTGAAGTCAAGGACTAACATCATGTAGAGCTGGAAAGCTTTAGTGATGGTGGTGTCCACCTCTCTCTTGCTCAGCTGTGATGTATATTCAGTTATTCTACGAGAAAAAAAAGATATATATATATATATATATTCGTTTATAGTCTGAAATTCAATACTAAACAGTAGCATTTTGCACAGAAAAAAACATATTTTCTCAGTCTGACAAGGTCTACTTTGATTGGTTGATTTCAATGAACAAAATTAAGGAACTACACCTTACCTGTATGTTACAACGCTCTGCTTCCACTTGGGCTTCCCCTGAAAGTGTCCGTATCTGGCCACATCAGTGACTCCACAGCGCGGCAGCTTCATCGTCTCAAGAGTGTTCGAGTCCAGCTTACCCGTGACCTCCAGTCCAAAAAACTCCTGCATGGCCTTCAGTTCCTTTTCTAGATTTGGGAGGATTCTGCCGCTGAATGTTACGTTCTTGTCCCTGTAGAACTGCGACAGATAAGCCTGGGAAGAAAGAGGAAGGAACAATTGTATACTGATTTTACACTGAAACAGTGCAGATAAATATCACAGTTTCATATCACAAAGTTAGATCTGTAGATCTTTTTAATGTCATGATAAAAAAATGCATAAAGTGCATAAGTTAGTAAATAGATAATCCAATTATTTATTTAATTGTGGGTACTGACCTCTGCTATTTGATGGTCTTCTGGTGATGCTGTCGTGGGAGCGCCGTCTCAAAGAGCTAAAAACCAAATAAGTGTCAGGCTGAGAGCTGTCCAGTGCTCCATACTTCAGTCTTCTTCTTCTGCAGGGAAAGAAAATTGATCTCCACAGTGTCTGTTTCTGACTTATAAGTCTAAGTGGTCTAAAAGGGGCTCGTCCAGTGTTTTATCTTTTCCAATCAGTGGTTGTATTAGTGGGGGTGGAAGTGGGAAACTCAGGGTTTCAGGTTTTTTTGGTTGCTGACTGAACATGTCAGACAGAAGTTTGTGTTGTCGATGACTTCACCTCTGACGCAACTGCTGAACGGGCCCGCTTCAGAAGGATTTTAGGTTTTGTATTCCCTGCCTCTGCTTTTGATTTATCCTCTTCTGGTGACTTTCATCTCCCGAGGGGATAAGTTTCATCCACTGTACTGTTGATGGGATGTATGCATTTCCCATTTCTGACAGTAGATGGTAATATACGTTTTCTCCAAAAAACAAAACAAAAAAAAAAACCCTAAGGGTATGGAATAATTAATATTAATTTTAAGTTTAGTCGACACTTCGACTTGAACTGGACTAAGATGGAATGACGATAGGCTGCTAAAAATTTGTCGGGTTAGATTGCTAAAATTTGTTCAAAATGTTTGACAGCTTATCTTAATGCCTCATGGGGCCTGTAATTTCTTTAAATACATACATCGTCATTAAGTTAATTAGTTAATTGTTAAAGATATTTATATATAATATATTTGTAGAAGTACACTGCATTTCTACGTGTCTAATTTCGAAATTACAAGGTCCCAAAAATGTAGCAATTAAGAAAATGCATCAATTCATAGAAATGATATAAAACATTTGCCAAGCAGAACATGATGAGCTTTATAGTTTTGTTTTGTACTAAGAATTTGAAAATGTACCACTTATGCAAATATTGCCAAAGCGACCAAGGTAAACTCTAAAAGTCTAAATAGTTTCTAAAGTGGGCTTGGTGAGTGTTTATCTTTACCAATCAGCAGACGTATGTAAGAAAATGACTTGAAGGGGTTCTCGGAAGTCAAACTGACACAAATTAATCGAATTAAGAATTTTCCCAAGAAGGAATGCACTTTTACACATGCATTTTAATTGCTGTTAAGATGTTAAATTACATAATGTAATTTATATTGTCAAACCAAGAAACATCTCACAGCCTACGTAGTCAAGTGACTAAATAAAATACAATTTGACCAAATTAATCTCAGGAGATTTGTGTCGTGTTGTGGAGATTTTTTCGATCCCACTGACACACTTTGATCTCTGGTAGTAATATATAATATTTTCTTTTTCAAACATTGTGGACTGACATTTTTCTGCTAACATTTTTAATCAAAATACATTATTAGTTTTCATAACATGTTCATTAATCTGCATGACACATAAAGGATTAGAACTTGAGGTTCAAAAATGTTAAAATAGTTAATGAAATTAAATAAGCATCAAATGTTTGTTTATAGTCTAGCCAGTGACAGGCCAGAAGCAAGGTTGCTGGGGGTTTTTTCTTCCTTTTCTTATTTTAGGTTTGCATAATCACTGGAATTCCCTTCAGGGCACATCCAGTGCATACAAGTAAATCCTAAATCCTGACATGAATGAAAGATAAAAATACAAAAGCACAACCCCTGAGGCTGTTTAACAGAGGCACTCCCTTATTCATGCCCTTAAATGTAACAACAGGAATTATGTCCATATGTCTGAGTGACCCATGAAAGACTATTTTTGTTTTTATTGTACAAAAACATGGTGATGACAAGACACATCGATTTCTCAGAAGTTCTTAATACTGTATCAACCACAAGTGTCAACAAGCTTTGACAAAAAGTCTTTTATAAAGCTTTAGAGGACTACTTATTATTGAGAGTCGTTTAGATGGTTTGATATTTCTTTTTTTTTTTTACAAAGCTGATTACTGATATTGGATTTGCAACAGATACTGTATAAGTCTGCTCTGTATATCAGGTCTGAGTCTTTTAAAATGTTAAAGTCAAAAGTATTTCTTCACCAAAATCGATCTTGCTTACAAAATGAAGACGCTCACGTGCTGTTAAGTTGAATTAGACACTTTAGTTTATTTGGAAAAAATAACATTAAATTGATTCTGTAAAAATACATTATTTTAAAATTAGATAAATTAGAAGCCCAGTGACAACTTTAAACAGCAGATTAACATCCGTTTCCTGTTTCAGCGAAGCTGAAATAATTCTTCACCACACGCAGGAGCCTCTTACTGTAATATCTGAACATAGGCGGAGTTTAGGGGGGGCTGGGGGGGGGCACTGCCCCCCCAGACGAGAGCCAATCATGATTTTGTCTGAGCTATGAATAAAATATGAAAATTAAATAATTTACATTTTCTCATTTTATTTGTATTATCTTATTATTTTAGTGGATAGAATAAACCTGCAAATAAAAATGTGGTGGACTGAGTCACTGCTGGCTGAATTGGACAGGCGATTTTCCCATGAAGCGTTGGCCTCGAGTGTGGGGTGTGACGTAGTATTCAGTTGTGAGAAAAATGGCATCAGTCCTCTACTAAGCATATACGCAAGCCTTAAGATTCACTCTCAGCTTGTGACAGCTGAGATGGATCTTGTGAAATGCGTGATCGCATCGCCGATCACTCTTGAGAAACTTAAGTTCACCCAAAAATTCTGTCATTAATTACTCACCCTCGTGTTGTTCGAAACCCGTAAGACCTTCGCTCATCTTCGGAACACAATTTAAGATGAAATATGAGTGACGCAGTAGAGAGGAAAATGTGGAATAAAGTTGTTATTTTTGTTTTCTTTGCCCCCCCCCCCCGGCCCCCCCCCCCCCCCACAAAAAGTTATTCTCGTAGCACGTAACTTTCAAGTTAAAACCACTGATTTCCACGGACTACTTTTGGCGATCATCTTGGTACTTTTCTGGACCTTGAACGTGGTAGTTACCTTTCTGTCTATGGGAGGGTCAGAGAGCCCTCAGATTTCATCAAAAACAGCAGTTATTGTTCATTCTAAATGTATTTTAATGAAGAATATGTGTTACATAAATACATGAAATGTAGAACATATAACAAAGTGCTGGTGGCTCGTCTGCCAGTGGGTGCCCTCCCCCCATGCATAAAAGTGAAACTCCGCATATGTATCCGAACTCATACACATTTCTCCCACTGGAGAGATAAATGTTACCTGGAAGACAAAAATCATTCAATTTTATAAAGTATAATCATTGCACATTAACGTTTGTAGAAAAAGATTAGAAACACCTACCATTAGACATGTGGGCTGCTGTAACCTTTCCAGTCAACCCTGGAAATCCACTTTCCACTTGTTGGGGATATCCTCTGTCCATCTTCTTTGCCCTTTCATCATAGCTACCAAAAAAGGGAATTCCAACAGATTTTTAGAGCTAACTGTAAGGGCTTTTGTTTATGATACAGCACTTAACCCACCTGTAGTAAACCTTGTCAACAAAGAGCAGTGTTTTTCCTGAGCTTTTGTCATAGGCGGCAGCACTAACTTTTCTCACCAATGATGGCAGACCAAAGCTGCTAAGAGTCTTGGGATAGCCGCGCTCAAGATTGCTGCCATTAAATGCCCAGACTTGTTTACCTGTAAACAAAGACAGACTACAATAAGAGTTTTTCTGTGCACAGATATAGAGATCGTAAGGGTGATTGTGGTTCCAGCATTCCCAGATTGTTTGAGAAGATACCTTTGAATAGGAAAAGTTTATCTTGCACTGGATCCTCATAAGCAGCATCTATATTACCCGGAGCGCTGGCCCAGAAACTCTTGATCGGAAGTTGCGTCACAGTTCTGCTCGGAGATCTACGCCAGAAAAAGCTGAAGAGAGAGACATGAAGTCACTTGATTTAAATATTTTAGGTCTATTTATATAAAAATACACTCAATTTGTATTTGATTTGTGTATTACCCGTCCTTGAAGAACATTGTTTCACCCCTTAAAGTTGTAGCTGCATCCAAGATCAGATTAGGGTCACAAGCCTTAGTTGTTGGTACTTCTGGATGAAGTTGGATGGGGGTTTTGTCTCTGTTTGTGCCTGAAGGAAATACCACATATTAAACAAATGACTGAATATTTTTGACTTAAAGATTGTTGATGTGCTCTTGAAGACCATATGCTTACCATAGAGCGACTGAATCCCTCTGATGTCATCACTGGACAGAGAGAAACGATCCGGATCAGTAAAGCTGTATGTGGGGAACATCAGAGCGCCACGAACATCAGAATGAGAAAGACCCAAAGAGTGACCAAACTCATGGGCGGCCACCAAGAACAGGACAATTCCTGTGGAGAAATTAAGCATGACGGTTATAGGTACAATTAAAAAATGAACACATTTTGGAGTAAAATGTAAGTGGTGCTAAAGTTACAATCTGCAGTAATGAGTTCAATGCACTACTAAAATTAAGAACTTCTGAAAACTAAATTTAGTAAAACTCACCTTTAGATGAGCGGAATGCGAAAAACTCATCATCATCGAAATGTGCATCTCCACCGATTCCAAGAGAAGGAGCAAAAGCATGAGCCAATATGCCTTGTGGTCCATCAAATGGGGAAGCATCACCATGATCTGTAGGAAAGAGTTTAGTTTTATATTTAGTGTTCAACAGAAGATCCCTTCATGTGATCGTGCAGACATGCACGCCGCATGCTCTTGCTTCTGTAAGCAGACTCAGCAAAACTTTTCCCGAACAGTTTTCCAGAAAAATTAAAATGCTTTCACTGAATTCAATCTTTGTTATTATTTTCTCTTAGATAAACCTGTGCCATTTTATGAACATCATAACATATATGGCCTTGAGATAACAGAATAGATTAAGGCATTGTGATACTTGGATTTCACCCAAATATTCACTGCACTAACTGCAATAATTATTTTATTGAACAATTTTATATTATTGTAATGACAGTACATGGGGAGTAATTGGTCTGCACTTATCATCAGTTACAATTAATTCAACTGAAAAGAATTCAACAAAATATAAACACTGATAGATAGACAACTTACAACTTGTAGCAAAGGAGATCATGATGTCAGCTGTGCCTTTGTAGATACGGGTGAATCTCAGAGGAGTGACATTGGCCCAGACCTGCAGGGCTTTCTCCATGGATTCATCCACTTCAGCTTTTAACATGTCAGGGGTATAGTTCACGATTCTGTAAAAACACCAGGGCAGGATTTAGGGAGCCGGGGGCCCCTGGGCTTGATGTTATGTTTGGGCCCTATACCTATGCACTACAAATGCCCTCAACTAGAACATCATTATGGAGTAACACAAAAACACAAATATACACAAATATTGAAATATGCTTTGAGGTTCATATATATACAGTACAATTAATGTGCAACATGTCTAGCCTAGTCAAATTTTAGATGCAATATTAAATAGTAATTATAACACAATAAACAGAATGTGTTCTCTCAGTTGATAGATCAAAACCCTAAAATAACACTGAGCAAAAAAAAGACAGAGATGTATAGATGTCATATCTGTCCTCTTATGTCAGATTCTTAAATGTAATCATTTAATTCAATCTGAATAAAAAGGCATGTTGGATATTAACAATCCAATGAAATTGTAAGGATGATTTTTACCTAAACTGAATTCAAGATTCCTATCCTGTAATACAACAATAAAACTCACTAATCTGAAGAGAGGATAGGCTTCAGATTAGTAGATTAAATAGAAACAGATTACAGATTAGATAGAAAAAGCACAGAACAACAGCTGGCCCAATCTCATCTATTCCCCCGCACTATGCTGAGTTCTTGACTTCTCACACCCTCTCCTTCCCCTCAGGTCTCAGTCAGTCATGCAAATTTCACAAATCTATTGTTTCAAGCTGTTTTATTTGTGGTCAGTATAAATACTTCAGGTGCGACTGGAAGGTGGTTTCACTCTCACATCAACAGAACAGGCAAGAATAAAAAAAACAAAACCTGTTCTTCTGATGTGGGAGATGCTTTGATAACCATTTGCTTTCAATTCAATTCAATTCAAGTTTATTTGTATAGCGCTTTTCACGATACAAATCGTAGCAAAGCAACTTTACAGCAAATTAAATTTCTACAATATTTAGTGGTATAGCTCATCAGTGGTGACTGTCAGTTAATGTACATATGGCAGAACTGTACAGAAAAATCAATTAAAGACGTAATCAAACAGATGATGAACACTATTAGCAGCAATTATTATATGATGCAATCAAACTTATAGCAAAATGTGGTAGTTCTTTCATCCCCAAAACTAGGTGTGTGACATTTTGGGTTACGAGATCCTAAACAAACCAAAAGTTATTTTATGTTTTTACAACTGATTTGAAGATTTCTTAGTTCTGGTCTGGGTATATATGCGAGGTGGCAAAACACTACTTTGGGATTCTGTAACCAGAAACCCCCCCACACAGTGTGTGTGAGTCTCTGGAGCTCTGTACTAGAACTCTCACATGCTGCTGTGTCAGATATACATCTCTCACTCTTAAGATTCATCTTTAAGCAATTGATGTTATGTATTTATCTGAATTGGTACTGAATTTAATTTTAAAGTGGCTTCTAATTGTTTAATTATGTAATTGGCATGATACATTTTTACCTGACAAATAAAATATTATATTTGATTAATTCTGCATATCCTTAAATCATTGAAATCATCCTTAAAGATTTCTGACTATCACTGCCTTAGTAAGTTGCCGTTTTCGTGAATATACAAAACTATGCTTTTTGTTGGAGAAAGCAGAGCGCAGCAAACTAAAAGGTAGATATTTACTCTACATCCTCTGTCTAAGATCAGAACTGACGAGTTTGTGTCCGTGAGACCAGGTCGGTCTCGGCATAATCGATATTTGTGATCAGTTCTTAATTAGGAATGCAATCTAAATGTAATGATCTCTTGAAATTGGAGTCAGATAAAACACGGAGCAAGACTAAAATTGAAACTAAATCCTGATAAATTAAGTGATCTTTGCAGAAGCACAAGTAAAAGCCCTTACTTGCATTATACCTTCGCCCACGCCATTGGATTCGGTTGTTGGGCCGATTGAGTGGGCCTTACAAAATCACTATACCCAAATTAACATGTATTCTGCAGAAATTAGGTTAAGTTAATAAAACATTGTATTGAGAAAGAAAAATACTTAAATCTTGCAAAAATCCAAAATATTAAGCTACATTTTTAAAATAAGAAACTACAACCGCTAGGCCTAGTAGGTGGCAGCAAGTGACTGTCTTAATGAGTGAGTTGAATCCTTAAATCAACCATTAAATCAATTTAACATTTAACTTTGCAAACCTGATTGAATCATTTACTGCTCCGTGTAACACAGAGGAACAAAACACAGTGTTGCTCAGAGATGCAGCAGTTCTGCTGTTTGTTCTATTTTCTTTCTGACGGAACAAAATGGAATTTTGTAACTTGTTGTTTATTGTACATTTGTGATCGTGCAGATATTCGAGAAAAAAAAAACAGGACTCTTGTTTGTGTGACAGGCTAAGTCCTATATCATAGGCATAGCTATATTATAAAAAAACAAAAACTCATTAAATGTCACTTAAAAAAAATTAATAAATAAATAATTTTGATGACAGCAGTGAGATGGGAGAGAGCTCTCAAAAACTTCAGATCGCATAGTTTAGTGGAACATTAATGTAATATAGAATCGTCCCCTGTAAAGAAATGAGGTGAGAGCATATGAGAATTTATCATTATCTTTCTAAATGTGTGCTCTTTTGTGCTAAAGGCTTAAAGGGTTAGTTCACCCAAAAATGAAAATCCTGTCATCATTTAATCACCCTCAAGTCGTTCCAAACCTGTAAGACCTTCGGTCATCTTCAGGAACACAAATTAAGATTTTTTTGATGGAATCTGAGAGCTGTCTGCATAGACAGCAATACAACTGAAATGTTCCCAAGTCCAGAAACGTAAGGAGATCTGTAAAATAATCCATGTGACATCAGGGGTTCAACCTTAATTTTATGAAGCTACGAGAATACTTTTTGTGCGCAAAAGAAAAAAAATTACTTTATTCAACAATTCATCTTCTCCACGTCACCCTGTAGCGCCATTTTAGAGAATATCAGCTGGACGTAAACAGCACACGATACGCTGGTTTTCTGTTAAGATCATCACAACAACGTAGAAAACGTATCCGCGTGACGCAGTTGACACAGAATAGCATATGTTGTTTACGTCCAGCTGATATTCTCTAAAATGGCACCAGGGTGATGTGGAGGAGACTAATTGTTGAATAAAGTTTTTTTTTTTTTTCTTTTGTGCACAAATAGTATTCTCGTAGCTTCATAAAATTAAGTTTGAACCACTGATGTCACAGGGATTATTTTACAGATCTCCTTGCTACGTCTCTGGGCATGGGAACAGTTAATTTCTATTGCTGTCTATGAGGGTCAGACAGCTATCATCTTCCATCACAAATATCTTAATTTGTGTTCCGAAGATGAACGACAATCTTATGGGTTTGGAACGACATGAGGATGAGTAAAAGACAGAATGTTATGTTTTGGGGAACTAACCCTTTGAATGGGGCTGTTTTTTTTTAAAAAAAAAGGTAACCATGTGATGGACCAATTATCGGTTGCAAACACGATTCAATGTGTGGTCCTCTCTATGTGAAATTATCATTGAATACCAGTTTTGCTACACTGTAAAAAAAAAAAAAAAATCTGTAAAATTTACGGTAAAAAAACCAGCAGCTGTGGTTGCCAGAACTTCACCGTAAAAATATGGTAGCAACATTTTAGGTTTTACAGACTTAACTTAAATTCACAATAAAATACCGTATTTCATTAACTGATGTAATGTTAATAAACCAACATATTGAAGTGTTAATATCTGTTTTGAACCATTGTAATGCACTGATAATCACCAAAAACTGGTGGTGATGAGAAAGTCACATGATGAACCAAAGCTCATCACAAACAGCTTTTATAGAGCTAAGGAGGGCAATACTTTTATAGTAGAAGGGTGCACAGTGTCATTCACACAAACACTAAACACCATCATGGTGACACATGAAACTGAAATAATGCAATAAACATTAATTTAACAACATTAGATGTAAGATTAAACCCTAATGTACACAACTGATAAGAAAAAACAAAGAAAAAACATGTTATTTCAACAAAAAAGCATCAAATATGAAGTGTCATGCAGGGAATTCTGGGAGTGTCAATTTACAGTTTTTCACTGTAAATTATACAATGACTTTTTCTTTTTCACTTCCAAAAACCGTGTTTTTAACAGTATTTACTGTAAAATTACATTAAATGTAATTACATTTATTCACCGAATATAGTATGGAAACTAACTGTTAACCAGTTAACAGGTTTTTACTGTAGCATTTTTACAGTCTTTTACTGTTAAAATCACAATAATTTTTTACAGTGTATTTGATTATGGCCTCGAAGGTCACAATTGGAAGCTGTTAGCCCTGGCCGGCCAGTTTAGCCCTTGTTCGCGCAGTGGAAATGCGGCTAATAATTTATCACTGGCATATAGCTGAACAAATCAAACAAATGTGAAAATCGGCCATGAAAAGCATCATAGTCTGTATTTGCTTCTTACACACTTTTGTGTGTGAGACCAAGAGAACTGCTATTACACACACCTGTAGGTGAGCTTGTTGGTCTGCCATTTGGGTTTGCCTCCAAATGTGGAGTACGCAGCAACATCTGGAACTCCACAGCGGGGCTTCTTCATCATCTCCATTGTTTCTTTGTCCAGCTTTCCAGAGACCTTAAGCCCGAAAAACTTCTGCATCTCTTTCATCTTCTCAGTCAGTGGACTGGCCTCTCTTCGGAAGGCAGTTGTTTCATCTGTCATATCCGTTAGATTGTAGAAGCTCTTCAGGTAATGCTAAAGGTGGAATTATTAGAGAAATTATGAGCAACAACAAACAAAACATGCAAACATGTATTATATATATATATAAACATACCTCTGCAGTGGCTTCATCTTTGTCAGCGGGCTTTAAAATCGGTCCAGCGTGAATAACAAGCAACAAGCTTGCAAGAAAACTCAGCTGGTGGTGAATTCCCATGTTGAAAGTTGCTTCTTACGCTCCTGTGCTGATGGAGGCTTATATACTCCTAAAACTGTGAGGGTTTGAGCAACAGGTGAAGTCATCAGCCGCAAGTTTCTTTGAGTAAACCATTAAACTGACGACAACACTGTAAATACAGGATTACCAGCTTCCTTTAACACAAACTTCTTCCTTCTTGCCCAGATATCCACCTATACGCACCTTTGTTTAACAGCAATATTCCTAAATATTTATATTTATACACACAAACAAGAGCAAAAATGTAAACATATTTGCTTAAATGTAATGTAGTAAACTAGCAACTGTGGTTTTTCAGAACTTTCCTGTTAAAAAATACAGTGATGATTATTACAAGTATTATGTGATCTTATTTTGGTGGCTGTGTGTTTTACATTACCTAAATCTGTGTGATAGATCATGCAGGGACTTTTGGGAATGGTCATTCATATTTTTAAGTCACAAAATGCATTTCATTAAGTATATACTTTGCCATGTTAAATATACATTTTCACCATACATTTTAAATTAAATTTATATTAAAAAAAAAAGTTTTTGCAAAGTTTGAAAGTATGTAATCTTTACCATGCATAGTAATTTACAGATTACAAAGTGCAGGAGTGAAGCTTGACACAGTTATTTTTTACTCTGAAATAATGCAACCATTGTTCACTTATCAGATTGAGAACAGTAAGAAATCAATAGACATATATGGGCATGTCAGACATAGTCTCAGATGAAGTTCCTGATTCATCGTCATCTCTGTGATTCATTAGGGTGGCATTAGTCACTCAACAACAACCGGGACGTCCACTGTGTTCATGTGTGTGCGTGCAGGTACAGTAGGAGCTAATGGGGGATTGAAATGCTGATGCACATCCAAACAAACCTTAAACACCTCCTCTTATATCCTCAAGAGGAAAGTGGTGTCTATATTCACATAGAATATGGAAAAAGTTGCATTTTGAAGGTTAGAGTTTTGTTTAATTTGTACAATTTCAAAACATGTCAAAGGGAAATCCCCAGTTTATGAAATGAGGCTCTGCATGTACAGTTTAGGAATATCTGCATAAGACAGATGTGTAATATTTTATAATACACAAATTAAGACTTTTAAACTTGGAAAATAATGCAAAAAGCACCATGAAATTATCTTGAAAGTGGTTTATATGCATGGCTCATGCACTATATTTTAATATATGGGATAGTGTAGTGTGGTATAGTATTTTTTTTACATTTTTCAATTTCTTCCGTTTTCGATTATCCATTACCTCACAGGAATTTTGTCCATATATATCTGAGCGGCCTGTATGTGACAGAAATAATATGCTTGTTTTTTTTTATTTTAGAAACACAGACAAGTACTCATCCATTCCTTTAAACACATCCATTCCAGAAACACTTCATATTATATCAACGGCAACATGTGCTGTGATTTGCTGATCTGACATTTTATAAAAGGCTTAGATGATTTGATCTTTCAGTTTTTACAAAGTTTTCAATTAATATTGGTTTTACAATAGGTATTATCTGAGTCTGAAAGGCTCTGAGTCTTGAGTATTTCCCAACCAAACACAATTCTTGCTTTCAAAATGAACATGCTTGCTTGTGAATTGAATTAGGCACTTTAACTGATCTGAAAACAGTCACATTAAATGATTCTGTAAATACATTCTTTCAAAATTTTAAATGTTTCTTAGGCACATGTATTAAAGTAAGTGCTGTAGTTTTAAAATACAGCATTACGCTCCATCTCCATCCATGTTTCAGGGAACTTGACTAACAGGGCAAGAAGTGATCGCTCTTCAGCAAACGAAGGAGATTTCTGTTGCTGGAGCTGAACTCAAACAAATTTGCCCCTCTGAAGAGATAAATGTTATCTGGAAGAAAAGAAGTCATTGAACTTCATGAAATTATACATTAATGCTAGAATAATTTATTTGTATTGTTGCAGATCTGTATCATCTCCACACTGTAAAAAATAAGTGTAATTTTAACTGTAAAATTTTGTAAAAACGCTACGGAAAAAAACTGTTAATAGGTTAACAGTAAGTTCCCGTACTATATACAGGGAAAAACTGTAAAATATCTAACCAGACATTTCATGTAATTTTACAGTAAAATGCTGTTAATTTTACAGTTTTTAGAAGTAAAAATAACAAATCAATGTATAATTTACAGTCAAAAACTGTAAACTGATATTCCCAGAATTCACTGCATGACATTCCACATTTGAAAGTATTTTGTTTAAATAATCATGTTTTTTTAATAGTTTTTGTTATTAGTTATGTATATTTGGGCTTTATGTTACATCTTCTGTTGTTTAATGAAAGTTTAATGCATTATTTAAGTATCATGTGTGTTACCATGATGGTGTTTTGTGTTTGCATGAATGACTCTGTGCACCTTCTATATATTAGTATACACTTCTGCTTGTGGCGAAGCTACTTGTGATGAGCTTTGATTCTTCATGTGGCTTTCTCTTTTACCACCTGCATTATTATGGTGGTTGTCAGTATGTTAAGGGTACAAAACAGATTTTAATAGCAGTGTGCATTGTTGAATTTACTGGTTTACATTCAAATTTTTCTTGTTTTTAAATTACAGTTTTATACTGTAAAATTTACCGTTTTTGGCTGTAAATGTGTTTACAGTTTTTCTGTATTTTTTACAAAATTATTCTGGCAACCACAGCTGCCAAAATTATTTTGTAAAAACTACAGAATTTTTTTTACAGTGCAGTCAACCTTGGAAATCCATTTTCCACTCGTTTGGGATTCCCTTTGTCCATCTTCATCTTTTGTCACAGATGCTGGCAGACCAAAGCTGCTGAGAGGTTTAGGATAGCCGGGCTCAAGATTTTTATCATTAAAATCCCAGACTTGTTTACCTATAAATAAATACAGGCCACGATAAGAGTTTTTCTGAGCACTGATATAGAGATCGTAAGGGTGATTGTGTTCTCAGCATTCCCAGATTGTTTGAGAAGATACCTTTGAATAGGAAAAGTTTATCTTGCACTGGATCCTCATAAGCAGCATCTATATTATCCGGAGCGTTGGGTCAGAAACTTTTATTGAAAGTTGTGCTAAACTTCTGCTCGGAGATCTACGCTGAAGAGAGAGATGTTCAATTTAAATATTTTTGTTTCTACTGTATATAGAAAATACACAAGACTGGTGTCTGTTTTATGTATAAACTGTCCTTAAAGAACATTGTTTCTCCCTTAAAAGTCGTCACTGCATCCCAGACCAGGTTCTGACAAGCTGGTTCTGAATCTAGACCTGATGTGATTACCACATAGTAAACAAACAACTCAATATTTTTGACTCAAAAATTATAGATAATCTCTTGATGATCATACCATATGTGACAGACTGGAATTGTGAGAGTGAAAGATAAAAATATTGAGTAATAATGGGCACCCCAAAATATTTTGTCCCCTCTTTTTCTTCAGTTTTATTCTTTAAGAGACTATTTAAAAATGTGTTCTAATGTTACATGAATTTAAGTGTCTTCTGTAAGATGCAGTGATGAGAGTTCTACCTGGAAGAAACTTGTGAATGTTTTATGTAATTTTTAATATGATGATGGATGATATAATACAGTATATATATATATATATATATATATATATATATATATATATTATAATATATATAGATATTTGTCACACTTTAAAGATTCAGATCATCAAACAAATTTTAATATAACAAAGATAATGCAAGTA
Source organism: Sinocyclocheilus anophthalmus (assembly GCA_018155175.1). Lineage (NCBI taxonomy): Eukaryota > Metazoa > Chordata > Actinopteri > Cypriniformes > Cyprinidae > Sinocyclocheilus > Sinocyclocheilus anophthalmus. Next base: position 58,787 of record JADLZN010001498.1, on the reverse strand, counting down.
AATACAAAAATGCAGTTTTTAAATGATGATTCATTTATTAAGGGAAAAAAGCTGTCAAACCTGCCTGGCACTACGTGAAAAATTAATTGCCCCCTACTGTTAAATCATGAAAGAACTGCAAAGTAACCACATTTACCTTTTTATTTTTTTTTTTTTTTTTTTCTGTTTTTTTTCTTTTTTTTTTGTTTCTTTTTTTTTTCTTTTTTTTTTCACTTTTTTTTTTTTTTTCTTGTTTTTAGGAAGGGGGGAATTTTAGGGGAGGGGGAAAGATGAGTTAAATTCACTAGCCACACCAGGCCTGATACTGCCAGACCTGTTGAATCAAGAAATCAATTAAATAGAACCAGTCTGACAAAGTGAAGCATGCTTAAAAAAAAAAAACATTATGCCACGATCTAAATAAATTCAAGAACAGATGAGAAACAAAACATTTGACATGTATCAGTCTGCAAAGGGTTATAAAGCCATTTCTAAGGATTTGGGACTCCAGCAAACCACGGTCATAGCCATTATCCACAAATTGAGAAAACTTGGAACAATGGCGAACCTTCCCAGGAGTTGCCAGCCAACCAAAATTACTCCCAAGAGCACAAAGACAACTCATCCAAGAGGTCCTAAAAGAACCCAGAACAACATCTAAAAAACTACAGGCCTCACTTGCCTCAATTAAGGTCAGTGTTCATGATTAAACAATAAGAAAGAGACTGGGCAAAAAACGGCATCCATGGGAGAGTTCCCAGGCAAAACCACTGCTGACCAAAAAGAACACAAAGGTGTCTCTCATTTGCCAAAAGATATCTTGATTATCCCCAAGACTTTTGGGCAAATATTCTGTGGACTGATGAGACAAAAGTTGAACTTTTTGGAAGGTGTGTGTCCCGTTACATCTGCCGTAAAACCAACACAGCATTTCATTAAAAAGAACATCATACCAACAGTCAAAAATGGTGGTGGTAGTGTGATGATCTGGGGATGATCTTTGCAGCTTCAGGACCTGGACGACTTGCCATAATTGCCGGAACCATGAATTCTGCACTCTATCAAAAAAATCCTGAAGGAGAATGTACGGCCATCAGTTTGTGACCTCAAACTCAAGCACACTTGGGTTATGCAGCAGGACAATAATCCCAAACACACCAGCAAGTCCACCTCTGAATGGCTCAAGAAAAACTAAATTAAGGTTTTGGAGTGGCCAAATCAAAGTCCGGACTTAAATCCGATTGAGATGCTTAAACAGTCCATTCATGCTCGAAAATCCTCCAATATAGCTGAATTAAAACTATTTTGCAAAGAAGAGTGGGCCAAAATTCCACAGCGATGTGAAAGACTCATTGATAGTTATCACAAACACTTGATTGCAGTTGTTGCTGCAAAGGGTGGCACAACCATTTATTAGATTTAGGGGGCAATTATTTTTTCACGTAGGGCCACGTAGGTTTTGGACAGCTTTTTTCCCTTAATAAAATAAATCATAATTTAAAAACTGCATTTTGAATTTACTTGCATTATCTTTCTGTAATATTAAAATTAGTTTGATCTGAATCTTTTAAGTGTGATAAATATGCAAAAAATAAAAAAAAACAGAAGGGGGCAAAAACCTTTTCATAATACTGTATATACTGTATATATTTTTTTATTTTACTTTTTTTATTTTTTATGTGTGTCTAATCTGCATGTGAAACTTTCTGTGTTGCCATTTTGGCAGGACTCCTTGGTAGAAGAGATTTATATCTCAATGGGATAATTCCTGGTAAAATAAAGGATAATAATAATAATAATAATAATAATATAATAAAATTGAAGTTTATCCATTTTGTTTATGTGGTTTTCTGTCAAATTTACACTTGAAAGGGTTAAAAACATCATACCTGCATCAATTAAGACTGTTGATTCTTATTAACTGGTTGTTCCATCAAATATAAGTGCTGTTGCATTGTAGTGAATCTGATTTCTCTTTGTATAGACACTATATCTAAAATAGACAAAGTGAAACATTAAAGACCAATTGAAGTGTTGAGTGAACACATATGATGATGGTAAAGCACAAGACAGGTGTTTATTTGTATCCAGATGTTTATTGTTGCATAAAAATGTACAACCAAAGAGAAATGTTCAAATGCATTACATTCGCCGAGTTAATGGACATCAATTTAAATGCTGTGAATTGAATTGTCCACAAAGCATGACCTGTAAAGGAATATTGTTAATAGTTTTAACAATATTCAATATCATATGTTGTAATATGATTTCAAACGTGTTAACTTTTATTTGCAAGAAGAGAAAAAAAAGGAAGAAAAAGGAAAAAGACATTAAAGAAAGCGCCAGAACACTGCAGATTCTAATCTGTGTGTATCTTATCATTTCCTACAGTTACTAGCTCTCATCCTTCCATGTTTGAGGCCGGTTACATATAGAGCGACTGAATCCCACTGATGTCATCACTGGACAGAGAGAAACTATCCGGATCAGTAAAGCTGTATGTGGGGAACATCAGAGCGCCAGGAACGTTAGTATGAGAAAGACCCAAAGAGTGACCAAACTCATGTGCAGCCACCAAGAACAGGACATGACCTGTGGAGACATGAAGCAGAATAGTTTAGGTACAAATTAAAAAGATTAATTGCCACTTTAGATTTTTTTTACTTGAAATCAAAGTAGTGTCAAAGTTGAAACTTTGAGAAATATTTCAGCAAAAAAATATCACCTCTTGATGAGCGCAAGGTGAAAAGCTCATCATCATCGAAATGTGCATCTCCACCGATTCCAGGAGAAGGAGCAAAAGCATGAGCCAAAGTGCCTTGTGGTCCATCAAATGGCTGAGCATCGCCATGATCTGTAGATAAGAGTTTAGTTGACTTCTTCTCTCCTTACATTCATATATAGGTGAAACGTTGAGAATCGGTATTTTAAAAATACTGAATTGATGTGCATTGAATTGAGTTGAACGGTTCTGAATCTAATCGGGACTTGCTTTTAACATGTATATTGCCAAAATACCAAGTTTAAATTTAGTTCAAAAGAATTCATCAAAATGAATTTCATATTTTCATATTTTAAAATGGTTGTTAAAATATGAATATAGATAAATTGATAGATGAAACTTGCCCTTTGTAGCAAAGGAGATCATGATGTCAGCTGTGCCTTTGTTGATACGAGTGAATCTCAGAGGAGTGACATTGGCCCAGACCTGCAGGGCTTTCTTTATGGATCTATCCACTTCAGCATTTGACATGTCAGGGGTATAGTTCACGATTCTGTGAAAAAGGGCCATAATCTGTATCTGCTTCTTTCACTCTTTCTTTTTCCAGTCATGCAAAGAAAACTGCTATTGCACACACCTGTAGGTGAGCTTGTTTTTCTGCCATTTGGGTTTGCCTTCAAATGTGGAGTACGCAGCAACATCTGGAACTCCACAGCGGGGCTTCTTCATCACCTCCAGTGTTTCTCTATTCAGAGTTCCAGTGACCTTAAGCCCGAAAAACTTCTGCATCTCTTTCAGCTTATCGGACGGTGGATCGATCTCTTCTTCTGGCCGAAAATGAGTAGTGCTCATTAAATCTTCCAGATTGTAGAATTTTTTCAGGTAATCCTAAAAGGCAAACAAACATGTAATTATTCGAGAAATTATGGCCAGTTGCAAAGCATACAAACAAGTATTATTTGAGGGGGAAAAACATACCCTTGCAATGGCTTTATTTTTGTCTGCAGGCTTTAAAATCGGTCCAGCGTGAATAGCAAGCACCAAGCTCGCGAGAAAACACAGCTGGCGGTGAATCCCCATGTTGAGAGTTGCTTCTTCTGCTCGTGTGCTTCGCTTCTGATTGACAAAGGTCTGATGACGACTTATATACTCTTAAAACTGTGAGGTGTTGAGCAACAGGTGAAATTATGCCATCAAACTGACAGGCAAGGCAATTATAACAGGATTTTCAGCTTGACGCAGCCTCTTCCTCCTCGCCCAGGTATTAATAATATTTATCTTCCTCATACCTTTATTTAATGACAATATTAAGTAATGATTAATATTAATAAAAGCGTGTCTATGTATTATACCCACAAACAATGGCAACACGATAATCATTTTTGGTTAAATTTGTGATTAAATCTTGCAGGTAAAACACAGCGATGGCGTCACTAACATTACAGGATGGTCTTATTTAACTTAAAATAACTAAATGTAAAGTGCACTATAAAACACCCCAGTGCCCAAAGCTAATAACAAAATCAGGAAGAAAATAACTTAACATTTAAATAAATGTGATGGCTTGTGCAGAGAATTCTGGGAATGCCCATTTATACTTTTTACTCATAAAAAACATTGTTTTAACAATATTTTACCTTAAATGCACGTATTGTCTTGTTAAATATAATACACTGTAGCAGCTAAAATTAGGTGACCTTCAAGTTAAAATACATGTTGTCTAATAAAATATTATATTAATTACTCTAAATAGTAATGCAACTTAAATTTAACCAATTAACAAAGTTGTACTACAGCAAAATCGTTTTATTTTATGAAATGCTGAAGAAATGTTCAGCGCTTAAAACACCTCCTCTCAAAATGGTATAACTGGTTTATTAAGTTATAAAATGGTAAATGTTGCATTTTTTAAAGTTAGGATTTCCATTAGAGTTTGGTTGTACTATTTGTTATTTTCTTCATTTTAGAACAAAATAAATCAAGGGAGAGCCCCAGAGTATGAGGTGTGCTTAGGGCGTTATGAAATATTTGTAGGTAATGCTAACTGTTGTCACTCTTTATTTACTCTTTATTACTCAGAGGAATGAATAATAATTTATAATGAATACACCATGACTGAGACTTTCGAGGCTCAAAAATAATGCAAAAGCACTTTAAAACAATCATGAAAGTGATGCATATGACTTGTGCACTATATTTCAGTTTTTCTCAAGCCATATGATAGTTTTATGTGAGGAACAGAAACAAATTTATGATAGTTTTGTGTGAGGAACAGACAGAAATGTATGTCAGTCATTAAGCAACAAGCAGAACTCCCACTGTGTGCAGAACTGCAGAAACGTGCCTCCAGGAGTTACTTTGACAGGTTTTCACTGCATCATTTTACACTTTATGCACATAAAAAAATGAGGGTTGATGGTGGGATCATGTGATGACGTCAACATCAGAGCAAATTACAGATGATGGAATCAGAGAATGCAGGTTAGGCAGAGATTCGGATGAGTCAGAATTAATCTTTAATTCTCATTAAATTAATGTTTTCATTTTAATAAATTAAACGATTGGCATCGCCCTTGAAAAACAGTTGATGTTTTCTTTGTTTTTCATGTCGTTTCCCATGCACAGGAGTTTCCTTTTTAGGCATGAAGGAAATATTTAAATAAATGTTATAAGGGAATGTTAAAATAAAAGTAAATTGCATTTTTTTAAATATAAATATTAATAATAATATTAAAATCACTATTATATTATTTATTATTTGTGCTCTTGCTTGTTTCCTGTGAAAGCTATTTTGTAATATGATCATACGGGTTTTGTTCAGTTTAAAACAAAATTTTTAAAAAAGGGGAAAAGAAAAGTTTCTTGCATGGTATTTAAGACAAAGATTTATATATAAAAATATCTATATATAAAATTTACACCAAAATATGTAATGATATTAACGATAATATGTCATATTTTCATTTTCATAAAATATTTAAATGTTTAGCCCTACTGTGGGTGCAAGGGGAACAATCCTTTCATCTTAGATCCTTAATATGTGCCTCACTCTCTCTAATAGGGAAGCGTTATATCAGTTCTCAAAATCTAGTTACACACACTCTGAAAATCTGGTCACCCAGTTTAGGAAACCTTTTGGTTTGCAGGAAGCCTCTGTTCTGGGCCCATTGTTTCTAACTGTTTATTCCATCCCATCCTATGTAGCCTAGAATCTGCATTACTTGTTTGTTAACAGAAAGGGATCAGGATCTCAAAACAAGATCAACAGCGCTCCAGACACAAGTAATCTCTTCAAAACATTTTATTCTCTCTTCTGTCCCCCTCCACCACCTCCCACCACTTCTATAACAGCTGATGATTTTGCCACATTCTTCACAGACAAAACCAGAACAATCAGTAGCCAATTCTCAGCCCCACACACACAGGACTTCAAACCAACCCCACCCACTGCAAAATCTCCCATTTTCTCCTTCTGTCCCCTCACTGAGACAGAAGTATCAAAACTTCTGCTCTCCAGCCATCCTACAACATGCCCTCTAGACCCAATCCCCTCACACCTCCTCCAAGCAATCTCTCCTACACTTTTACCAACACTCACACACATCATCAATACATCTCTCCTCACAGGCACCTTCCCCACTGCATTCAAGCAGGCTCGGATAACCCCACTGCTCAAAAAACCTACATTAAACACTTCACTTATAGATAGTTACAGACCTGTCTCTCTCCTTCCATTCTTAGCGAAAACCCTCGAAAGAGTTGTTTCAACCAGATATCATTGTTTCTTTCACAGAACAAACAAACTGGACGCTAACCAGTCAGGATTCAGGAGTGGCCATTCAACTGAGACAGCGTTACTGTCAGTTACGGAAGCCTTGCAAATAGCAAAAGCCGGTTCCAAATCATCAGTTCTTATTCTGCTAGATCTTTCTGCTGCGTTTGACACTGTCAATCATCAGATCCTCCGGTCTGCCCTCTCTTCAATGGCCATCACAGGGATTCCACTTTGCTGGTTTGAAACCTATCTCACTGGTAGGTCTTTCAGGGTGTCTTGGGGAGGGGAGGTATCCAAAGAACATCAACTTGTCACTGGCGTTCCTCAGGGATCAGTTCTTGGACCCCTCCTCTTCTCCATATACACAACATCACTGGGTCCCATCATACAGGCACATGGCTTCTCCTACCATTGCTATGCTGATGACACACAGCTCTATCTTTAATTTCAACCAGATGATCCAACGGTAGCTGCACGGATCTCAGGCTGCCTGGCAGACATCTCGGCATGGATGAAGGAATATCACTTACAGCTCAACCTGGCAAAGACTGAGCTTCTTGTCTTCCCTGCCACTCCAACTCTACAGTATGATTTTTCCATCCAACTAGGTTCTTCTACAATTACCCCATCAACATCGGTCAGAAATCTTGGTGTAACTTTTGATAACCAGCTGACCTTCAAAGACCAATCGCTCGATCTTGCAGGTTTGCATTGCACAACATCAGAAAGATCAGGCCCTTTCTAACGGAGCATGCTGCACAACTTCTTGTCCAGGCCCTTGTCATCTCTAGGCTGGACTACTGCAATGCTCTTCTGGCTGGACTTCCATCAAGCACAATCAAACCTCTACAAATGATTCAGAATGCAACGGCACGACTGGTCTTCAACGAGCCCAAAAAAACCCATGTTACACCTCTCTTTATCTCCTGGCACTGGCTACCGGTTGCGGCCCGAAACAAGTTCAAGACATTGATGCTTGCATAAAGAACAGCCACAGACTCAGCACCCACCTACTTCCACTCACTACTACGAATTTACATCCCCTCCAGAAGTCTGAGATCCGCTAGTGAGCGACGCCTCGTGGTACCATCACAGAGAGGCTCAAAATCACTTTCCAGAACATTCTCGTTCACCATTCCTGGCTGGTGGAATGATCTTCCCACCCCTATCCGGAATGCTGAATCCCTGACAATTTTCAAGCGACAGCTGAAAACTCATCTCTTTCGAAGCTACTTGACTTCATCATAAAAAAAAAAAAAAAAAAAAAAAAAAAAACTCTCTTTATTTATTCCTTCTCTTTCTAGCTTGTACTTATTTGAACAATGGCTAAGAACTTGGTATTACAACCACTTAATGTGTCTTTTTGCCTCTTTAAGAAGAATCGCTTTATGTATCACCCAATTGTAAGTCGCTTTGGATAAAAGCGTTTAGTTTGCTAAATGACTAAATGTAAATGTAACTGTAAAAGATTTTATTCTGAAATAACACCTTTTGCACTTTTGAAGAGCTTGAAGATCGATTTACTCTGCCCAGATCTTATTTTATTTTTCAGATTCATACAAATCAGGAGCTTTATTATGAAAGTAACTCCTTTCCAGTGTTGCTTGATTTGAATACAAACAGCAAGGGACTCATTTCAGGCATATATTCTATTATACCATGGACTGCCTGAATACTCAGTTCTGATTGGCTGGCTGGTATGCATTAAAACCATCAGTTTAATCACCATTCTATATTAATGCGCTGCTTTAATTGATGCACACAAACCTGACACAAACACATAGGCCTAAACACTCGCACGCAGAGATCGGAGATCGCTCTGTGCACACAGAAACATTCGGGAGCACAGAAACTTGCAGTCAACGCTGCCCCGCGACTTTTGTTAATAAAATAATTCTATACTGAATCACTACAATATATTTCTGTTCAAAGAGGATGTAAAATCACAGTTTTTGAAGTAACTAAACTCGCAGCTACATTGTTTGTCAGTGGCGTGCACAGGGGGGTATAAGTGGTATAAGTTGGTAAATGACCATGGTATAAGATGGATAATGCACGACTAGCTGTGCATTAAACGATTTTAATGCACTCCGCTTCGCGTCGGGTGGTTCTTTGCCTCCGTGTTGTGCATTAAAATCGTTTAATGCACAACTAGCCTTACAGTAGGCTATCTCTTAACCCTCTATAGATGCACAAAATTTTGAGAGTATTCAGACAGCCTGGCAGTGTGATTTGGGCATAGACTTTATGGAGATACTTATGGAGAGACTTTATGCAGCTCTTGTCCAATTTAAAATACTTACCAGATTCCATTTCAACTCAAAACTAGCTAAGATTTATCCCATTGTTAGTTCTGCATGTAAAAGGTGCTCGGCACTCACCTGCCACAACAGCTCATATATTTTGGTCTTGTCCCAGGTTGGAGGAATTTTGGAGGGAGATCTTTGAGTTCTATAAAAAATATCTTTGGTTTTAGTATATTTTTGATATTACTATTAATTCTGACCCCTAGCCAATAGCCATCTTGGGTATAGAGAAGAAATATATATACACTATACAGGTGCATCTCAATAAATTAGAATGTCGTGGAAAAGTTCAATTATTTCAGTAATTCAACTCAAATTGTGAAACTTGTGTATTAAATAAATTCAATGCACACAGACTGAAGTAGTTTAATTCTTTGGTTCTTTTAATTGTGATGATTTTGGCTCACATTTAACAAAAACCCACCAATACACTATCTCAACAAATTAGAATATTGTGACATGCCAATCAGCTAATCAACTCAAAACTGGACTGAGGCTGGGGTCAAGGCATCAAGAGCCACCACACACAGACGTGTCAAGGAATTTGGCTACAGTTGTCGTATTCCCTCTTGTGTTAAGCCACTCCTGAACCACAGACAACGTCAGAGGCGTCTTACCTGGGCTAAGGAAAAGAACTAGACTGTTGCCCAGTGGTCCAAAATCCTCTTTTCAGATAAAAGTAAATTTTGCATTTCATTTGAAAATCAAGGTCTGGAGTCTTGGAGGAAGGGTGGAGAAGCTCATAGCCGAATTTGCTTGAAGTCCAGTGTTAAGTTTCACAGTCTGTGATGGTTTGGGGTGCAGTGTCATCTGCTGGTGGTGGTCCATTGTGTTTTTTTGAAAACCAACGTCACTGCACCCGTTTACCAAGAAATTTTGGAGCACTTCATGCTTCCTTCGGCTGACAAGCTTTTTGAAGATGCTGACTTCATTTTACAGCAGGATTTGGCACCTGCCCACACTGCCAAAAGCACCAAAAGTTGGTTAAATGACATGTGTGGTGTGCTTGACTGGGCAGCAAACTCACCAGACACTGAACCTCATAGAGAATCTATGGGGTATTGTCAAGAGGAAAAATGAGAAACAAGAGACCAAAAAAAAAAAGGAGAGCTGAAGGCCACTGTCAAAGAAACCTGGGCTTCCATACCACCTCAGCAGTGCCACAAACTGATCACCTCCATGCCACGCCAAATTGGGTAATTAAAGCAAAAGGAGCCCCTACCAAGTATTGAGTACATGTACAGTAAATGAACATTACTTTCCAGAAGGCCAACAATTCACTAAAATGTTTTTTATTGGTCTTGTGAAGTTTTCTAATTTGTTGAGATAGTGAATGGTGGGTTTTTGTTAAATGTGAGCCAAAACCGTCACAATTAAAAGAACCAAAGACTTCTTCAGTATGTGTGCATTGAATTTATTTACTACACAAGTTTCACAATTTGAGTTGAATTACTGAAATAAATGAACTTTTCCACGACATTCTAATTTATTGAGATGCACCTGTATGTTTATTGGCATTACTTCACTTTTAGCAAGGCGTTTAATTCCATTACAGTGGAAAAGGGCTGATCCTCCAACACACGGTAGATGGGTTAAAGAGGTTATGAGTTATATTCAACTTGAAAAGATAACATTTTCCATTTGAGGCTCAAAAATGGAAGTTTTATGAAACCTAGTAGGGGCCAGTTGCATAAACTTAGCCTCTAGCTGTTAGCCAAGGGGTAATCAGTCACTTTTGGGATTCAAGTTAGACTAATGTATGCTTTTATGCAACTGAATTAAAAAAATAATGACCAGTATTAAAGAAAAAAAATTATGACTAACTTGTAAGACTAGTCTAAACCCTTTACACAACTGGCCTGGTCTCCCTTTCTAAGATATTTTGAATAACACACCTGCTTGAAGAATGATTCTAATCCCCCCTAACAAGTCAAGTCAAGTCAAGTCTGCTTTATTGTCAATTCTTCCACATGTACAGCTCATACACACAGAGAATTGAAATTGCGTTACTCTCAGACCCTTGTTGCATACAGATAACATAAATACAGATATTTACAGATTATATACAAAATACAACTATACAAATAAGGTAAAATGTAAAAATATATATAAAGCAGCACAAGGCACATGGCAGATAGAGTGCAAACCAGTGAAGTAAACAACAGTGCAGATATAATGATTTGTAGTGCAAAAGAGCTTATTTAGACTGATTAAAGTGACAGTGTGGGTGTGTGTATTTGGGGGGGGGGGGGGGCAGACTTGATGTGGTGCATGACTAGCCGGTCAAAGCACTTCATGAGGATGGGGGTAAGTGCAACTGCACGGTAGTCATTGAAGCAGGATGGAGACGACTTCTTGGGACTGGAATGATGGTGGTCAGAGTCAGTGTTCGAACTATACCGTGGAATTTGGGGGAGCCCACTTGTTTGTTTGTTTTTTTATAATGGGGGGTTCGTGCGCTTGTGCGTGCCTCAAAAGAGGGCTTACAATCAGGGTGCGAACTACGGGGGAGCTAGGGGGAGCTCGGCTCCCCTTAATAAGACATGGGCTCCCCTGAAAACGTGATTTGTGAAATTTGGGGGGGGGTCTCAAAAAATATTGACAATGTGTTATTTTGACGTGCAATTTCAGTTTGTGTAATGTGATCATCGCCCCCCCCCCCATGGATTACACGCCCGACACACTGTAAACTTGCAAAAATACATCATTCATGCTGAAGGCGATTGAAACTAATTCACTTCCATAAAGATTAACTATACAGCTTATTCTTGTCAGGCTCAAGGGGCGCGGGCATGCACTTACACTCAGTGTGACGTTAACTCAAAGATTCGAAGAAAAAATATAAACGTTGGACTCTGTGGTCGATTCTGTGTTAAGGTGAGGCATGTTATTTGCAATTATGTGTTGTTGATAGGTCTGCGTGACTCTCGATGTCTTAGGCCTAATTGAACGGAGGAATTATGGTATTCTTCTGTAGCCTGACCACGAGTAACATTTTAAGTGTTGTTCATGTGATCTCAAAGACAGCCTGATGCTTTGTTTATAGACTATTTGCAGGTGGCTGTTTGTTGCGTCACCTATCAATTCGTGTCGATAAAGAATAATAGGGTAAATCCTGTATAGTGATTTATCCTATATAGTGCGTATAGCAAGTAGTGCATACACTTGTAGCGGTTATGTATCTTTGTAAGTCATGGATGGCAGCTGTTAATGCACAGTTACCATTTTAGATCGACAAACTGTACTGTATAAGATTTCTGGATTTTTTTGAAGATTTTTTTGGAGATTTTTCATTTTTTACTTGGCCACACCCATGCCGTAGGCCCGTGACCTCTCACATTTGCTCTCAATCATGCCAACGAGTCTGCGCAGTCAACACACCAGTACGCCACGCCTGCCATGACGCACACCACAATTTCATTATAAGCATCAATCAAGATGCCGGAGAAAAAAAATGAACATCTTGTTTTAACCACGGACACAAAAGTTATACCACAATTCATGCACAGTCATGTCAACCAGATACTGAGAGAGAGACACGAAAAATGGAGACTTTTGAGGGTGGTTCTAGAGATTTTCTGCTCCCATCAACGGTTTCTAACAGAATCGATGTGCGAGACTCGAGGAAGCAGAGAAAGCCGCCAGAAGCAGCAGCGAAATTACTGCACTGTTCAGGACCTCAACAAGTGCAGGTCAGTTTCATCTGTAAACTACTGTAGTTTTAAGAATTAAAGTGCTAGCATCTATAGGCGTTCAGGAGCACCCTATTATCATCAGTCAGAATACTGTGCTAAAAGAAATCATTTTATTATCGATTGTAAAGTTATATTAATAAATTTAGCACACAGATATTCACATTAATTTATTGTATAGGGAGAGAGCTAGAGCAGACAGCAACACAAAAATATGAGCCATAATAATGTCAAATAATGCAATAGTGAGTTATTAGTATTAGTATTATTTTTCAATACAGATATTGTACTAATTTTGACATTTAGGCACTTTAGAAAATGTGTTTTAATATGTTAGTATGAAATAGGTTAAAGTCGTTTTAGGATAAATAATATTCTGTGCAAATAAATTGCAATGAGGTGGTTGTTTTGAAACAAGGTGAGCACAATTCTGTTTATAACAGTAGACCTGCTGGTGAAGAAGTGACAGGTACAAGAAAAAAGGGAGAGACAGAGATATTGGGGAAAATAAAGAAAGGGAAAAGGGAAGTGAAGGTGCAGTTCATGAGACAACCTTTAATTATTTTCCACAGCCCTAGACTAAGGATTTAGACCTTTTTATGCAATGGCCATACAAATAATAGGGTTGTCTGTGCTTATAGAATTTGTTGTGGTTGTATAGGATGGCCTGGATGAGTGTGAGATTTCTTACCTGAAATTGCGTCCCAGTCCGGCCCTGTGTGTGTGTTTGTGTGTGTGTAGTGTGGTGTGTGTGTGTGTGTGTGTGTGTGTGTGTGTGGTGAGAGAGAAAGGAGTGAGAGTACTGTTATCCAAATCATGGTGACCACGAGGATAGTGATACCAGTAAATATGGTTCTTGTGGGGCCAATTTTCCACATGAGGGAAACGGCTTATAAATCGTACAGAAGAATTTTTTTTTTTTTTTTTTTGAAAAATCAAAATAGCAGAAAGTTTTAGGAGGGGGTAGGTTAGCGGTAGGGGTACAATGTCAGTTTGTACAGAAGAAATTCATTACATCTATGAATGTTCCATAAAAAAATTTAAGCCCAATGTGTGTGTGTGTGTGTGTATACTGCTAATGAAGAAGATTGATCAATTTTGCCAGAAAACACTACACATTTAGCCAGTTTATGAACTGATATGACCGAGTGACAAAATTATATTTCCCATCATTCTCTGTGGCAGAATAATAATAATAAGAGGAAGAAGAATATAATAATGCACATTCTTTGAGTTTTCTGAACTTGTAAAAAATGCCCAGGAGTACATGAATGCATAATTTTCCTGATTATGCATCTGAGCACATCTAGCATGTAGCATGATAAAGCCTGAACAAAAGTGGTCTAACTGCACAATGTTGACCTGAGGCAACGAACAAAAAAAAACACAGTTTTAGTTTATGAATAAGAAATAAAATAAGCCTTTAAACAGTCAAACATTCTTCTTTACATTCAAATGCACATATATATATATATTTTTTAAAGTTTTTTATTTAAACATGTTAAAAAGTGATATTTATACCAATTGGTGGCACTGACCCATGTGGCTTTGCTTCCTGAAAGCATTTCTGAAATTTGAGTTCCTCTGATAACCTCCAAAACCCTGAAAGATAGTAAGGACTAGGGGTGTCCCCTAAGAATTTTCATAGTCGAATCTGAATCTTGCCGATAGTCGACTGATAGCCGAATCATATGTTTTGGGGGCAGGGCAAAATACATTACCAAGAGTCAAGCTAGACATTCGACAGTCATAATTACGTTAACACACAGGGGAAATGTGTAACGGATGCCTCGCAGATACAAACAGAGAAGAATAACACCGTGGTAGCCTATAAATGAAGCACTTTACTGCAGCGCAACTCAACCAAATGTATCTTATACGAGATAAATAATATATACACAATATATATATAAACTGGCTGAAATGTTTTAGAATCACTTGTACCCTACCTGATTGAAAAAATCCAGTCTTTCACTCTGCCTGTGTCAATTTGAGTCTTGTTAAAGTTTTAAATCCCCGCCGCCAAGATGCTCCTCTGTCACTGATTATGGAAAGTGAAACTTAAATCTAAAAGTGTGTATGGATTTATTCACGCATGCTAAAATATTTATTTAAAGCGTCTTTCTTTTCAAATTCTAATTTACACCATTATTTTAATAGGCTGTATATTAACTTATTGGGAGAAAACCAGTAGTTCTATGTGAAATCAGACATTTGAGCACCACCATATAGCCAAAATGGCATGATCATAACACCCCTGCGAATATTCGACTGTGAGTCGAATCAGGCTCCTCCTATCAAAGCATCGAATCTTCGACTATTCGGGGTCACCCCTAGTAAGGACATCGATAAACTAGTCCATGTGACATCAGTGGTTCAACTGTAATTTTATGATGCTACGAGAATACTTTTTGTGCGCAAGGAAAACAAAAATAACGATTTTATTCAACAATCCTCTGTGTCAGCTCGTCCGCCACCATTCACGAGAGTACCACAACGCATGTCTGTGATGCTGCTGATGCAGGAGCCGGCGTTCTGACATAGAACACACATGCACTGCTCACAGGAATTTTGTCCATATGAAACTGAGTGGCCCGTATGTGACAGAAATAATATGCTTGTTTTTATTATACATACACATTGTGGTAACAAGACACATACTCATCCATTCCTTTAAAAGCTCATATTCAGAAACACTTCATATATCAACTACAAAATGTGCTGTGGTCTGACATTAAAAAAAAAAGTTGTTGGGTTTATAGATTATTTGATCTATCAGTTTTTACAAAGTTTATAATTTATGTTGGTTTTAGATTAAATGTTATTTGAGTCTGAAAGGCTCTGGGTCTGAGTATGTCCCTGCCAAAATGAGCATGCTGACATACTCTTAAATTAGGCTAAGCTCTTTAATTTATTTGAAAATAGTCAATAACATTAAAATGATCCTGTAAATATGCATTCTTTTAAAATGGTAACAGCAGTAAATTAGAAGTCCAGTGACAATTTTGAACAGCAGGTTGCAGAGATACAATGAACAATTAATTAATTTTGAATGTTTCTTAGGCACATGTATTAAAGTAAGTGCTGTAGTTTTAAAATACAGCATTACGCTCCATCTCCATCCATGTTTCAGGGAACTTGACTAACAGGGCATGAAGTGATCACTCTTCAGCAAACGAAGGAGATTTCTGTTGCTGGAGCTGAACTCAAACAAATTTGCCCCACTGAAGAGATAAATGTTACCTGGAAGAAAATAATTTGTCAAACTTCATGAAATTGTATATTAATGCTAGAATAATTTATTTGTATTGTTGCAGATCTGTTGAAAGTAAAGTAACAAACACCTACTGTTGGACATGTGGGCTGCTGTAACCTCTCCAGTCAACCCGGGAAATCCATTTTCCAGTCGTTTGGGATTCCCTTTGTCAATCTTCTTTTCCTTCTCATCATAGCTACCAAAAAAGAGGATATTTTAAATTCTAATATCTTTTCAGAGCAAATGTTAGGGATTTTTGTTTATGATGCAGCACTTGACCCACCTATAGTAATATATGTCAAAGAAGAGCAGTGTTTTTCCTGAGTTCTTGTTGTGGACGGCAGCATCAACTTTTGTCACAGATGCTGGCAGACCAAAGCTGCTGAGAGGTTTAGGATAGCCGGGCTCAAGATTTTTGTCTTTAAACGCCCAGACTTGTTTACCTATAAATAAATACAGGCCACGATAAGAGTTTTTCTGAGCACGGATATAGAAATCGTAATGGGGATTGTGTTCTCAGCATTCCCAGATTGTTTGAGAAGATACCTTTGAATAGGAAAAGTTTATCTTGCACTGGATCCTCATAAGCAGCATCTATATTATCCGGAGCGCTGGGCCAGAAACTTTTGATCAGAACTTGTGCTGCACTTGTGCTCGGAGATCTACGCCAGAAAAATCTGAAGAGAGAGACGTTCAATTTAGGGCTGCACGATATTGGTAAAAACTCACATTGCGATATATTTTTTTCTGCGATATACAGTATATTGCGATATGGAAAAAAAATCAGATGACTTCAATAGCTCTATTTGGAAAAAAAAAATCAATGACTGGGGTGATTTTGTAGGCGAGTAAATCAGCATAGGAAATAAACAAATTACAAGCATAGATAAATAACAGAACAAAGATACAAATTAAATAAGTAGTGCTTTATATTTTTCAGGTAAGTCTAACAGTATTTAGGTACAGAAATTGAATAATCAAATGTAAAATAACACTGCATAGTTTTCACTATAAATGAAATCTAACAAATCTGTGTTAAAGCTACAAAAGTGATTTTTCTTTGTGTTTTGTTGTTTGATTAACGTTCATAACAGAGAAAGCAACAGGAACATTAAAGGGGTTATACAATGCAATTTAAATTTTTCCTTTCTCTTTGGCATGTTACAAGCTCTTGGTGCATAAAGAAGATCTGTAAAGTTGCAAAGACTAAAGTCTCAAATCCAAAGAGATATTCTTTATAAAAGTAAGAGTCAACAGCTGTAACAACGTTAGTAGTTCGAGAAGAGGAGACGGGAACGGACGCGAACATTTAAAGAAAAACTTTAATAAATAAAACACAAACACAAAAATAGCGCGACGCCCCTCGCGATCCGGCTGCGAACGTACCGGGGGGTAAGGACAGACAGACGAGGCGGGAGAAAAGGAGACGGAAGGATGAGGAGAGACCGATACGAGAGAGGGAAGAGAGGGAAAAAAAAAAAAAAAAAGATCGGTCCGGTTCCCGGACACACTGACGCTTGGTCCTCAACCGGCTGAGAGGATCTCACTCGCGGTGCCATGCGATGGTACCGGACATCGTTGGTGGACGGCCCACCGCTCCCCTGCCCCCTGGCGGACGGCGATGGCTCATCCTATTGAGGGCAGCCGGCAGCTCATCCCCCGTTCCCTGCTCCTCCCCAATCATAGCTGATGGCAGCAGGCTCCGGCCTCCTGGAGAATGGGGCCGACTCCTCCGCTCCCTCTCGGACGGCAGCCACCCCTCCTCGGCCCAGGTTGCGCGGCAGCAAGCTCTCCGTCCCACCTCGTCTTCCATAGTTCCAGCACCACCTCCTCGGGCAGCCACCGGCGGTCTCTCAGCTTGTTCCTGCTGCCCGATCTCCTCAACACCACGATCCCCCTCAGCAGCGAGGACTCTCTGACAGCGTGTCCCTCCTTCCACCCGGGTTTCGGCACCAATGTAACAAAAGTTCATAGTTTGGGAAGAAGGAGGCAGGAACCGGCAAACATTTAAACAAAACTTTAATAAAATAAACAAACACAAAATAGCGCGACAATCTCTCGCAGACGACTGTCGCGCACAAACAAAACCAAAACACAAAATAAAATCCAGGCCTGGTCCTCTCTCATCTTTCACTGTCGTCACTCCTCCTCTTATCCTTCATCATGCCTGAGCAGATAGTGCTGGGCGCTGAGAAATACAGCAACTTAGCGTTGTTGATCGGAGTTCAGCCCGGGGGGTTAGTCACATGTGGTGCGCACAAGCCCGCCCGCTCCGCTCAATCAAGCCAGCTCGCTCATTCTAGCTGCCTCCTCTGCTCACTCTAGGCCTCCGTGTGAGACGCTGTGTTTCGTTGTGAAAGCGAAACTACTTGGTTTGGCCTTCCAATAGAGGACAATGCCGGCTTTTCTGACTCTCAGACTGGAAGTAAGTTTTTTTTTATGATTTTTTACGATTCAACGCAAGTTGATGCCGCAGTGTAGAGTAGCGCTTGTTGTTTGTCACTTCTCTGATCACAAATGCAGACATGGATTTATATTTACGTGGCACGATGCAACGCAACTCGTAAAAAGAAAGTACAAGTCATTATAATCCATAATTATGTCCCCAACGGATGCAACAAATGCCTCGTTTATAATGGGTTTTAATGTTTTTGTCTCGTCGCTCCAGTCGGGACAAGGCATCACAATATGGTAAGGGGCGTAACATTTCCATCACACGCTTGAGGTATTCGGCCAATCACAACACACTGGATAGCTGGCCAATCACAGCACACCTCACTTGTCAGACCGATGAGCTTTGTAAAAAGCGTATGCGTTTCAGAAAGGCGGGGCATAGAGAAGAAACAATAATGTACAGTATGTGGAAAATAATGTGTTTTTTTAACCTTAAACCGCATAAACACATTCATTACACCAAATACACAAAATAATGTTCTTTTAGCAAATTCATATGACCCCTTTAAAACTCTGTGAAACCAATATACGTGCTTTCTCAATTGTTTCCCTTCGCCTAAGCCGTAAACAACTGTGTTTACAAGGATACTTCTAGAGCACAGTATTTCAGGCACAAATAGACACAGAAGTGAACAGAATTCAGTGGTCACGTGATCTGAGGGGCTTTTCACCAGTCTTACAGGATCCAACGCCGGAGCGACAAAGCCCAGACAGTAACACGATTCCGCGTTCTCTTTATGACGTCTGACAACAAAGGTAAATGAATGCAACCGGTCGCTTGTCTAGACAGACTTGGGGCGTGACATGCGCGGTCAAAAACGCATGGAAAAACGTGGCTGCGCGGCTTTATCCTTCTTTCAAAGCGCTCGGGAGCTTGACGCTTCGTGGCATCTTGACGTGGCAAGCGACACGTGTCCTGCGCTCTCCACGGACAACGCGGAAGTTCACAAAGGATAAATAAAATTTCCAGAATGCAACATCATTGCAGTTAGTCCGGCAACGAAATTTATTTAAAGATATCTCGTACAGCGGGGTCTGGGTAGACCCGTGTCTGTGTGTGAGCAAAGCAAAAACAATCCATATAAATAAAAACGATCAGTATAATAAACACGCACACCCTGCGATGTGCTATCGCGGTATGCGCAACATCGCGATTGATCGATGCTGAAACGTATATTGTGGCAGCCCTGCAATTTACAACTTTTAGGCCCGTTTTAACGATCTAAGCACAAGGTTCTAAAGCGCATGGCCAGCGTGCAATTAAAAGCCGTCCAAAACCACTTTTGCTAGTTTAACAATGGGGAAAACGGTCGGCGCGCCCTGCGCATGGTCTAAAACGGTTGTCCCTATTCTCTTAATGAGTAATGGGTGTGTTTTGGGCATAACCTGCAAATAAAACCATCAGAGGTCTCATCTACCATTCCCGTTAGAGCCAAGTTGCGCTCGTGCATGGCGGATTTTCTATTACATGGCGGAATTGCAAGCGCAAAGCAGACGCAGTCTCCGAGAGGAACGAGCAGCAGCTCGTGCGCGAGCAAATAGGTAGCTTAATTCTGATACATGCAATTACTATCCATTATGACATCTAGGCATTTTTAAATTTATGTAGCCTACACAATAATATTCTTTTACATTGTAATCCTTTAATTGTTAATATTTGGCATGTTTGTGTGCTGCTGTGCGTCCCTGTGTGTGTAATAAGCAGAGTGTACGCGCACTGTGGACCTGCTTATACTAACGCGCTCTTTAAATAACAAAAAACTACTGCGCCATTGACTTTGGATTTGCAGTCTATTGCAGTTGCCTCAAAATAGCAACGCACCAACAATGCGCCTGAACACACCTCGTTTTCAGACCAGTACGCCCATGGGCAAAAATGCATTTGCTATTTAAACAACGTGGCGCAGGGCATGAAAATGATAACTGCGTCGGGCTGAAACTAGCAAAAAACACTTGCGTCACGCCTGGCGCCGCATTGCACCGAGTGTTTGTTAGGGCCCATGATGTTTATACTGTTTAGAAAATACATAAGATTGGTATCTGTTTTTATGTATTACCTGTCCTTAAAGAACATTGTTTCTCCCTTAAAAGTCGTCACTGCATCCCAGACCAGGTTCCGACAATCTGGTTCTGAATCAGTTAGACCTGATGTGATTAAACAAACAATTCAATATTTTTGACTCAAAATGATAGATATTCTCTTGATGATCATAATACCATAGAGCGACTGAATCCCTCTGATGTCATCACTTGACAGAGAGAAACTATCCGGATCAGTAAAGCTGTATGTGGGAAACATCAGCGCGCCACGAACATCAGAATGAGAAAGACCCAAAGAGTGACCAAACTCATGTGCAGCCACCAAGAACAGGACAGGACCTGTGGAGAAATTAAGCAGAATAGTTTAGGTACAAAATCTGTTAATTTCGTTGACAAATAATTTTCATCATAATTTTCGTCAACGACATTTTTTCACCAACGACAACGAGACGATAACAAACTAAAACTGAGCATAAAGACGCAAGAGAGAGCTCAATTCCGGTTTTCAGAGCAGACACTGAAGCATACACATACAGAAAGCGCGTCTCACAGCGCGCAAGTACTCTCTCGAGTCGCTGAACGGAGAATTACACACAAAATGATGTCGAATTTTCCGTTTTGATGAGTATCCACGTAAGCACAGTTGATTATGTCTTAAGTGAATGTAAACAGTAGGGAGAACTTGTATCGGTACATTGCATCCATTGCAGCTGTGCATTCGGTTTTAAAGGGACAGTTAGTTTTTAATTTAGTTGCTATTGTCCGAGTCATTGATGTTAATCAAGCAACAACTGAAAAAGCAGAAAATCACGCACTGCTCTTGACTGAAAAACTTTAGTAGCCCTAAAGATTAATCAAAATTTATTTATAGAAATAAATATGTCTGCTTGAAAGAATGAAGAATATGGTAAACAAGTTGCTATAAAGAATGCATAATTAGCCTATATAACCATTGGTATTTCATTAAAAAGAAGACCATGTTCTTGTTCTTTATGAGAAGTGGTTTAATTTCATTTTAACATAAAGGCATGTTGTGTGTCACCACAGTTAAATCTGTGTCTATCATGATAAAACCTTAATATCAAACCTATATAATGAGTTTGGAAATGTTAGGGAAATGCTTAATAAATGCACTGTAACTATTCCCTTTAGATTTTAGTCAACTAAAACTAAAAACAATTCCGATGACTAAAATATGACTAAAACTAAATGGCATTTTAGTCAAAAGACTATGACTAAAACTAAATCAAAATTTGCTGTCAAAATTAACACAAATTAAAAAGATCAATTGCCGCTTCAGAATTACTAATTAATAAGCTGAAACTTTGAAAAATATTACAGCCAAAACACAGAGAAAGAAAGTAAGAAAGAAAGAGAAGGATCACCTTTTGATGAGCCCAAGGTAAAAAGCTCATCATCATCGAAATGTGCATCTCCACCGATTCCAGAAGAAGGAGAAGGAGCAAAAGCATGAGCCAAAGTGCCTTGTGGTCCATCAAATGGCTGAGCATCGCCATGAACTGTGGGAAAGAGTTTAGTTTTACATATAGTGGTTTTACATTGAATTTTTTTTTTTTCAAATAATATATTTCCATTAATGGCTGTTCCATTAAAATAAAGAGTATATGACAGTCCTATAAATACTGTTTAGAAATAAATTAAAGGATCTTGTGCTTTACTTTAAAAAAACTGGTTAGTTACAATTAGGAACATAACAATTCACTCATCTGAATCGAATCGGAACTCAGTCAATTGAATTTACTTGCTTTTTTATATCGCCAAAATACCAAGTTTAATTTAGTTCAAAAGAATTCATCAAAATGAAAAGCACATGGTTGTTAAAATATGAATATAGATAAATTGGTAGATGTATCTTACCCCTTGTAGCAAAGGAGATCATGATGTCAGCTATGCCTTTGTTGATGCGAGTGAATCTCAGAGGAGTGACATTGGCCCAGACCTGCAGGGCTTTCTTTATAGATTCATCCACTTCAGCATTTGACATGTCAGGGGTGTAGTTCACGATTCTGTGAAAAAGGGCCATAATCTGTATCTGCTTCTTTCACTCTTTCTTTTTCCAGTCATGCAAAGAGAACTGCTATTGCACACACCTGTAGGTGAGCTTGTTTTTCTGCCATTTGGGTTTGCCTTCAAATGTGGAGTACGCAGCAACATCTGGAACTCCACAGCGGGGCTTCTTCATCACCTCCAGTGTTTCTTTATTCAGAGTTCCAGTGACCTTAAGCTTGAAAAACTTCTGCATCTCTTTCAGTTTATCGGACAGTGGATCGATCTCTTCTTCTGGGCGAAAATGAGAAGTGCCCATTAAATCTTCCAGATTGTAGAATTTTCTCAGGTAATCCTAAAAGGCAAACAAATATGTAATTATTGGAGAAATTATGGCCAGTTGCAAAGCATACAAACAAGTATTAAATGAGGGGAAAACACATACCCTTGCAATGGCTTTATTTTTGTCTGCAGGCTTTAAAGTCGGTGCAGCCTGAATAACAAGCACCAAGCTCGCGAGAAAACACAGCTGGCGGTGAATCCCCATGTTGAGAGTTGCTTCTTCTGCTCGTGTGCTTCGCTTCTGATTGACAAAGGTCTGATGACGACTTATATACTCTTAAAACTGTGAGGTGTTGAGCAACAGGTGAAATTAAACCATCAAACTGACAGCAAGGCAATTATAACAGGATTTTCAGCTTGACGCAGCCTCTTTCTCCTCGCCCAGGTATTAAGTGATGTTTTATTTACAAGTTTCGGGAGGAGCGCGCACAGATAATTAACACGGCCAGTTCATCATCAGTAATTACACCATCTATCCAATCAGCTCAAGAGAGAACCTCTATAAATAATCAAAGCAGCCTTACCTCCATTATCTCCCGTCCTTAGCACCATGTCAGACATCGAACTTTTCGCGGACGATAATGAGTTTGACACCACGGGTCCTCCGGCGTCTCCAGTCGCCGTTCAGCGCACCAGTGCTCCGCAGGACACCATAAGCGAGCCCGTGGCTGCAACTCGGGGCCGCCGGCCCTCCCGCGCCGCCAACGCGCATACCTCCAGGCACCGAGGCACGCCATCACCTGCGCCTTCAAGGTGTCAGCCACCTTCTCCAGCGTCCTCCTACGACTCAGCCCTCTCCCCCGCCCCAGCTGCGGAGAAATGGACCGTGGCAGAACTACGCCAGGCACTCGTCAGCTCCGGCATCAGCGTCCCACGACGATCAGCCAAGGCAGATCTCCTCGCCCTCTACACTTCCCTCCAAACAGGGGCACCTCCAAGCTCCACTCCTCCTTCCAAGGCCGCGGATAAAGCGAGCCAGGGCCACAGCGTTCCGTACTCACGGCCAGAGCTAACGATCACTCCTTCGAAGACGGGCTTCCGGCCATTAGGCCGCAGCAAAAAGCCTTCGGCAAGCCTGGCCGTGCCCCGGATGCCGCCAGCCCCAGACATCTTCCTCCATCCACCGAGCGCCAGCTCGACGAAATGCCAGCTCCAGTCTCCACAAGCCACCGCGTTAGCGCGAGCACGCCTCCGCTAGCAGCGCAGACCTCCCCATACCCCCTCCCCTACCCATGGCCCGCAGCCCCACCATCCACCACTAGCGTGAGCATGCCTCCGCTAATGGCGCAGGCCCCGGCGCCCGCCATTTCCTCTCTTTTTCCTCCTTTTTCTTCCGCTATCGGAGCTGTCACAAGCGCGAGCATGCCTCCGCTAAGGGCGCAGGTCCCGACGCCCGCCATTTCCCCTCTTTTTCCTCCTTTTTCTTCTGCTCCCGGAC
>JADLZN010001498.1:0-34585 GCA_018155175.1 Sinocyclocheilus anophthalmus | reverse complement strand
ACTGCCCCAAGCGTGAGCATGCCTCCGCAAGCAGTTCCAGCGGCTACCTTTCCACCTCCCCTCGCTCACTCTTCCTTCTCTCTTTCTTCCGCCACACCACTACCCCCCCCTCCGAACGCCCTCGCCTTGGAACCCCCCCCCGTGGCCAATAACATCAGGACACAGATCTTGGCAGGTGCGGATGTAGATCTTTTTTCCCTTTTGTCACCAATTTCACCTCCGTTTGCAGATCGCCAAATCGACTGCGGCGGATTTTTCGTCACGTTAAAAAACCCAGCTCACAACCCTTCACGTATTTTAACATTTGCTGAATTCACGATCGCTTTCATCCACCCGTTGAACCGAAACATCGAGCACTGCACTGTGGGTTTTTCCCTCCATGAGCGGGGCGAGCTCGGTCTGATTAGCTCTCACTAAATGCGCCGATGCTCGCAGTTATGCATAACGGCGCTACTCACACTTTTTACACCTACCACAAAATTATTTTGTCAAATGTTCCATCCGAATCGCCCAGTGGAAGTCAATGCCCTTACTGGGGGCATTTAGACACCGAACTCCACAGCAGGGTATTTTTAGGCTGCCGGCAATATATCCGGGCTCGGGAAGGTCTGCTGCCGTTCGAGTACCCCAGGCTCCAAACCATTGCATTTCCCGTGCGCTCCAACCACCATCTATTACGCCTCACCTTGCCCGAGCCGAGCCCGCCGAATCCCCACTATGTCCCGACCGCGTCTCCTAGACGATGCCCCACCAGCACCACCTCTTTTGTCCCACCCGCCTTCCAGACTACCACCGCCCACCAGATCCCTCTGAACAGCCAGGTGCTTCCGGGTCTGCGCCCGGGCTTCCGAAACAGGCTTGCGATTCTCAAGATTCAGCGCTGTCGTGTTTTTCACGTTTGCATTTTGTGTGGCGGTGCCCCCAGTTCCCCGGCTGGGTGCTATTCCGCAGGAAAAAACAGCCGAAATAAAAAATACAAAAAATTAGTTATCGAAACTCCGTGATGATGTTCTTCCGTGTATCTTCAGAATTACTGTACTTCAGTCACTCCGACCCCCCTTTACGTATTATCTACTATCGGGTCTCTCACAGGCGGGCGTTCACAACCCGTCGGTGGAAAATCTCCCCTCCAAAGCCTCATCTGCCCCAATCCCATCCGCTCTCGCCGAACGCGAAACAGCGACTGCGTCCTAAGGTAAAAGAGGAAACCTATGCAAATGGTAATGATCGGGGGAACCCCGTTTTCGCGGCCCCCCCCTTTAAAGAGTTTCCCGCGTTAGCCCGCATCTTTATAGCTACCAGTGTAAATTCTCAGGGGTTAACAAAACGCACGTCGATAATCGAGTCTTTCACAGTGCCCCGCATAATTCTCCGCTCCCGAGCATTAACAGCCTCATCCTGCTTGAAGAATTTTCTCTTCATTACCATGACATCGACCAAGCCATTACCATTATCAAAGACACAGGTCGCGGCGCTTGGATGGCTAAAGTTGACATCACCTCTGCCTTTAAAGTGATGCCTATTCACCTGGATTTTTGGCATTTATTTGGCATCTGCTGGCATAATCATTTTTACTTTTCCGTCTGCCTCACTTTCGGCTGCAGAAGCAGCTCTAAAATTTTCGACATGTTGTCAGAAGGCATATGTTGGATCCTATCCAACAATTACGCAATACTTTACCTGATCCATCTTTTAGACGATTTCCTGATCATTTCGCCTCCCGACTCCATCCCAGCCGCTCATCTTTTGACAGCCCAAAAGGTTTTTGCTGTGCTCGGGATTCCTCTCGCTCAAGAAAAAACCGCAGGCCCGAGCACCTCCTTCGAATTTTTGGGTATCAACTTAGATTAACAAAAATTCCAGGCTTCTCTGCCGAGGGAAAAAATTGATAGGACGATCTTGGTCGCTTCCACCCTTTTAGACAACCCGAGCTGTTCCAAACGCTAGTTGCTATCCATTCTCGGTCATCTAAATTTTGCCATGCGCATCATCCCGCAGGGATGCCCTTTTATCTCACACCTCCTTTTTTCTCGCGTCTTCCGCCCACGCACTAGAGGATCAAATATCACTAACTGACTCGTGCTACAACGAGCTCAACTTATGGATATCCTTTCTTAAACAATAGAACGGCCTATCTTTCTTTTACAACATCTTTATTTCTTCTCCCATCGATATCCAATTATTTACTGACGCCACACCCTCCGTCGGTTTCGGAGGATTTTACCAAGGCCACTGGTTCGCATCTACGTGGCCCCCCCAGCTGTTAGACTCACCACAGCAGCTAAAATCCTCAGCTCTCTTCGAGCTATATCCCTTAGTCGTCGCAGCAATGCTGTGGGGTAAGGAGTGGTCCGCCACCAGCATCATTATCCACTGTGACAACGAGGCTACTGTACACTGCATCAATAAAAACCGTTCCCATTCACCCGCCCTAATGCCTCTGTTAAGACACCTAATTTGGATCTCGGCTTGCGACCAATTCATCCTAACTGCAAAACATATTCCTGGTTCAAAAAAAAACAAATAGCTGACTCTCTCTCTCGCTTTGCCTTCCAGAAATTCAGAACACTGGCACCGGAGGCGGATCCAGCCCCAAACCCAGTACCTCTCTATTCAGAGCTGATATTCCCTTAAATCATCCTCTGAGACCACTACTCGAAGCTTCCCTCAACTCTATCCTACAAGCCGTCGCCCCCAGGACCCTCCAATCTTACCTAACAGCTTGGAAATGCTTTAAAGTATTTCACTCCACCTACAACTTGCCATTTCCCGACTTTTCCTTGCTCGATATCACCTCATTCATCTCTCACCTTAACATCAACAAAAAACCTCCAAATCAGCTCCATTAAAGGATATCTAAGTGGAATCCAATTTTTCCACAAACTATTATATGGTTCACCCTCACCCCAGATAGCCAATTCTCAGACCTCCCTACTCATCAAAGGTATCCAAAGATCCCATCCCACTCGCCCAGATACCAGGCAACCCATTACCTTACAAATATTAACCAAATGTATTTCTACCCTCCGCAGAGGTATCATTCCATTCACACCGCCACACGCTTGACGCTATGTTCATCCTGTCTTTCTTTGGTTTTCTCAGATGCTCTGAGCTCGCTATCACATCTAGATTCAATCCAAACATCCACCCCACTATCTCCGAAATAGCAGTGCTGGATGACGAAACCATCTTTTACTTCATTAAGCAAAGTAAAACAGACCAGACCAAGAAAAGCCATTTAATTTTTATTTTCAACGTACAATCACCCATACTACCATACCAAGACCTCCTAGCCTTTGTCCAGCTCAGGAAGTCACAGTCCAAACTCCCATCCGACCCCCTTTTTTACAGATGATTCCAACCGTCCCGTCACTCGTTTTTGGTTTCAAAAGCACCTTAAGTCAGTTCTGCTCCTATCCGGCATCCCAGCGGATAATTTTTTCCAGCCATTCATTTCGAATCGGGGCGGCTACCACAGCAGCCCAAAAAGGCCTCTCCCAGCAGCAGATACAAGCACTCAGTCGCTGGTCGTCAGAAGCTTTCAAGAGCTACATTCGATCTGACCGCTCCCACATCAAGGAAGCTCAACGAACCCTCATCGGCCACCCCCCTTAAATGTCAGTACAGCCCCATCCACTCAAAACCAGCAGTGCCTGCTCCCGCGGAGCTTTTCCCATATTTCCCCCACTACCCCGCACCGCGCCCCCGCATCCCGGAGGAGCTTTTCCATATTTCCCCACTGACGCAGCAGTTCCCGCTCCCGCCGGAGCTTTCCCTATTTCCCCACTGCCGCAGCAGTTTCCGCTCCCGCAGGAGCTTTCCATGTTTCCCCACTGCCGCAGCAGTTTCCGCTCCCGCAGGAGCTTTTCCATATTTCCCCACTGCCGCAGCAGTGCCCGCTCCCACAAGAGCTTTTTTTCTTTACGTCCCACTTGGGGCTGCCCTCTGCAGTTCCCACCCCGTCGCCTCTGAGCTTTTTCCTAATTTCCCTTCCACTGCCGCAGCGTGCCCTGCTCCCGCATGAGCATTTTCCCATATTTCCCGCCCACTCCTGCAGCAGTTTCCTCCCGCTCCCCCGCAGGGTTGTTTTCCAATTTCCCTCGCCCACTTCCAGCAGCAGTGCCCCGCGTCCCAGGCCAGGAGCTTTTACCTCCATATTTCACGGGTTCCCTCCTCCTTCCCCAACGACCACCCCCGCGCGCCCCCCCCCCCATTCCCCCTCTCTTGTCTTCCGCCCTCGTGCCCCCCAAGCGTGAGCACTGCCTCCTGCAATGCGGTCCGCCGTGCAGCTATCTTTCCCTCCTACCTCTCGCGGATGGCCTGCCCTTCCTTGCCGCTTGCCCCTACCCTGCCAACCGAACACCTCCCGCTCGACCGCACCCCCAGTGTTAACGCCAGCCATCCATGTCCACGGGTAATCCGAACTCCACGACCCACCCTTGGCTAACCGCCCCGTTGGAACACATCACGATACCTCACCTATATCAACCCCTCCCCGACTACATTCAGCCAACAGCAAGTGCACCCCCTGCGCCCGCAGGAGCTTTATTACTACGCCTATGGCCCCCCTTCCGCAGCAGTTTCCGCTCCCGCCGGAGCTTTCCATATTTCCCCACTGCCACAGCAGCGCCCGCTCCCGCAGGAGCATTTTCCATATTCCCCCACTGCCGCAGCAGTTCCCGCCCCCGCAGGAGCTTTCCATATTTCCCCACCGCCGCAGCAGTTATCGCTCCCGCAGGAGTTTTTTCCATATTTCCCCACTGCCACAGCAGTCCCCGCTCCCGCAGGAGCTTTCCATATTTTCCCCACATGACTGGCCCGCAGCAAGTTCGCCACGGCTCCCCCCGGAGCAGAGCTTTTCCATATTTCCCCACTGCGCAGCAGTTCCCCGCTCCCGGTCTGTGTAGCCTTTTTCTGTATTTTACACTGCCGCAGCAGCACCCGCTTCCGCAGAAGCCTCTAGTTCTCTCTTCTAAGCCTCAGCAGTGCTGCTACTACAGGCGATGTCCAGCACCCCACCAATTTTAAGTTTTGCTAATTTTGGGGGGTTATCAATGCTCCTCTTTGGCTGCTGTCCCATACTAATTGCATCTTTTGGGGGAGTGCTCTGGGTCCGGGCTAAAAACCGACCTCGGACCCCTATTCCCGGACAGGGGGAGTACCCCGGGTTCGAGAGTAATTACCGAGCTCGGAGCCTTCTCCCCGGACAGCACGCCAAATACGAATAAACTTTACTCGGTTCATTATAAGTAAGTGTGAACTCGTGAAGTGATGTTTTATTAACAATTTCGGGAGGAGCGCGCACAGATAATTAACACGGCCAGTTCATCATCAGTAATTACACCATCTATCCAATCAGCTCAAGAGAGAACCCCTATAAATAATCAAAGCAGCCTTACCTCCATTATCTCCCGTCCTTAGCATCCCTCCACCACCCCGACTCCTCACCTTCGGCCCGTTCCTACCCCAGCACGGGGAGGAACACACGGGGGGGGGAGCGCTTTGGGTCCGGGCTTAATCCCGAGCTCGGACCCCTCTCCCCGGACAGGGGGAGTACCCCAGGCTCGAGAGTAATTATTCGGAGGCTCGGAGCCCTCTCCCCGGACAGCACGCCAAATACGCATAAACTTTACTCGGTTCATTATAAGTAAGTGTGAACTCGTGAAATGGGGTATGGCATCATGATTGTGTGCTTGTGATTGGCTCTGAGGAAGTTTGGGTGGGACCTTGATACCAAAAAACTTCATTGTAAGATGACTGTGGTCATTTCTGGGAGATTTTGGCTTCACTTTTCTACAGTGGAAGGAAATAGAGATGCACTGTCCATCTTTTATTACAATTTATTGTTGAGACACACTGTCTGTGTCTCATTAGGATCTACTGTATATTTTAAAATCCATTTGGTAAATGTTTGTGTGTAGCCTCTCTCAGTGTGGGCTGTTCCTGTGTGTGTTGTTCAGACAGATGGTAGTGGGGTGCAGGCTGGTGGTCTTCCTGCCCCAAACCTGGTGAGCCCAACCTGTCACACGGCAGAGCAGCTGCATGTGTGTGTGTGTGTGTGTGTGTGTTCTGTGGAATCAGTCATACACACCTGCCTACATGTTTGCACCTGCGTTATCCTGCATTTCAACTCACCTGTACATATCATTCGC
The DNA here is from genome assembly GCA_018155175.1 of Sinocyclocheilus anophthalmus. Lineage (NCBI taxonomy): Eukaryota > Metazoa > Chordata > Actinopteri > Cypriniformes > Cyprinidae > Sinocyclocheilus > Sinocyclocheilus anophthalmus. The sequence goes on along the minus strand of JADLZN010001498.1, from coordinate 28,433 downwards.
TCTTTCTAAAAAATATTCCCATTCAACTAAACTCACCTTGTCTTTCTGCAGTCACTTTGTTCTGTGCATCAGTCTCAATGTAAGGTGATCTCAGCCAGCCGCCGCTTATTGATACGACATCTGAAATCCCCCGAAATAGGGGTGCAGCAATCAATATTGTACTGGTTTAAAATCTATGTCATTACATGCTTCATCTCTCTCTCTCTCCTCAGAATCAACCAGGTTGTTTATCTTGTCCATTTTAGACAAGAAGCTATTCTAGTGGGCACCTTCATTCTTTGTGTTTACACTGGTGTCAGAAATATTTTTAATGCCTAAAACACATGCATATGACATTTCACCCTTGTGAAAAAGGAGTACACTTTAGCATACTTAGAGTACTTAATATGTAAATAATATACTTTACAATTAAGCATGAACTTAAAATGTATTAACTATGAGTATGCTTTAGTATGTTAGTCAATACATTAAAATAAGTGTGCTTTAAATATGACAAACTATGTTTTATTAAAACAATTCGTTTAAATATACTTTAAAGTGAAACTTTTAATTTGAAATGATTACAAAGTGCAAATTTTAAAAGTGTGTTAAGAAACAGTCATGAAAATGATCTCTCATTAAGTTTCATTTAATTAATATTATATTATCTGTAAGTAAATTTTTTTTCAATGTACTTTGCAATTTGTAAGTTCAAGTGCAACATTAGTAATTCAATAAGGGCACTCATTTTTCACAAAGGGTAATTAAATCAACAATGAAGATAATATTGGTATGGCATGAGCCAGTATGTACTAAATGCTGCATAATAGCTAATGACACAGACAGTGTCACAAGGTCTGCATCTTTCGTGTCAGCTCTATATTGACACAGTGTGTGTGTCCACAGCTATTAAATGGATTTGTATGGTGTCCTCTGGAGATGTTTGGTGTTTAATTTCAGCGCTGGGCTGCAAACGCTCCTCAGGCCTTATGAGAGAGTCCCACCCTAATCACCCATTCAGACAGAGCAAAAGTGGCCATTCATATGATAATTCACTTTCATAGAGCCGCTTGGTCCATTTATTTTCAGTTTTAGGGTTTTAATGCCTTTGTGACCGGTAAAATACGACACAGACACAATGACACAATACAAAGCACTCATCTTGCATATTAACACATGTCAGCACTTAGCTGCTATAGCTGCTATGCCACCTTCACTCATGACTGACACGACCTATCAAAGTTTAAATTGACAGATCGCCGCGGTTTACTTACGGCTTTCATTAGTTCAATTTTTAAACCTTATTTCCTGTCTGAATGAGAAGACCCAAACGCACAGATTTAGTGAGCCAGATGCTAACAGTTCGCTAACTGAAAGATTCAGAGTGTAAGTGTTCATTAAAATCAAACCGAAGGATTCATAATAATTAGAGGTGGACAATATGACCAAAATCTTATGCTTGCCAAGATGAGCATTTTGACATATCTTTATGTGTACTTGACTGTTCAAGAGCAATAAGCCGTTGAAGTCTTTTGCCTTTTATTGCCTGAAAGGCATTTTAGGATGTATGTCTATAAATGCGTTTAACAGCACTCTGTACAGTAATCTGCTGAGCTTTTTGAGCCTGTCAGGCACTTACCCACATGAAAAAATACTATAGTAATTTATAGTAAATAGTGTTTCTGAAGCATACTATAGTAAACCCTGTTGAAAAAACAGCATATGCTGGTTAGGTATGTTTTGACGCTGAATTCATCAAAAATATCTTAATTTGTGTTCTGAAGATGAACGAAGGTCTTACGGGTTCGGAACAACATGAAGTTGAGTAATTAATGACAGAATTTTCATTTTTAGGCGAACTATCCCTTTAACAAAAGCAAGCGTGAAGAAAAAAAAAAGGATTTTCTGAAGCAATTTTAGCTTCCTTCTACAAGTCTTTAAAGTTGTTTATTATGATTCATGTTTCACAATACTTGTACCAGGTGAGCTACTGAGCAAGTTTACTACATCAGAAAAGCTATACATATGGAGCTGGTTATGTAATGCAAGCGTCAAAATATCATATGGTGAAAATGTTTTGAGAACTACGGGATTTAGGAATGATTATTAAGGAACGGCACGAAAACAAGTCTTAATAAATATACTGTCCCTGTAATCAAATAAAAGTTGTTGGTGTTTTACTGCCTTTAGTGGTCATTTCAGCTGAAAACTGAGCTGAATTGTATGCAAAAAGTATGTTTTTCCAGTGAGCCTGTATTGCAAAAGACTGTTTTTAAATTTGTGGCTCTGGCAAAGTCTTATCTGGCTTTGATATTCTTCAAAGAAATAATCATTATCACTTCCAATATTTAAAATGTTTTTAAAATGTTCATTTCTTATTCTTGAAAAGCAGCTGATGGGTGTTTCTGTCCTGTGCGTGCGTGTGTGTGTGTGTGTGTGTTGGATGGCTGTTCCTCTTCCGTGTTCCCCAGTGTGACAGTAATCCCAGCATCCCTCTCCCCTTCAGTGTAAACGCTCTAATTATTCCTGTAGCAAACGAGAGAAAGACAGAGAGGATGTTAATGAGAGGTGGGGGGTGAAAGCCCTCCTCTCTTCCTGCCTCCCTCTTCCCCCCTTTCTTTCCCTCTTTTTATCTTACAGTCCCTGTCTGCTCGGGTAAATCCCTCTCCCTTTCCATCTCTCCTTCCTTTTGGCTGTTTTCTCCTCTCATGTTCTTACCTTCCAGTCTCTCACCCCCAAATTTCGTTTATATCGCTCGCCCCAATTTGCATATTTTAAAGATTTTCACCGTGAGGGAATCCATCTGGAATAGCTGAAATTCATATGCAGAGCATAATCAGTGTCTTATTCACAGAACTGTGTGTTTGTCGTGCATGAGAGACGACCCATTTGTATTGCTGATTGCATCTCTGCGGCACGTCTTGTAAATGTTGATGTCTCCGTGGATAGAGTCAAAGGTTGCAGACGTGTCGAGAAGCGGTGAGGATAAATGATCCTGGGTGAGAAGGTCTATTCCCCCTCTTTCATTTCTTTCTCTTTATCTCTCGCTTTCCGAGTAAACCATCGGCTTCCTTTTGTATGAATTCCTCCTCTCAAACTCCTTTGTGTACATCGGCCTTAATGTTGCCTAATTGATGTTCAACTATTCATTAAAGGGGCTGGTGGCTGATAGTCCCTCAGCCTTCCCTCAGGAGTCAAACACACTTCCTGTTTTCACTGGAGTGACATTATAATCAAATGCGATGGTGTTATAGACTGTCATCTGTGTGTTCTGTACTGTAGAGGCTGTACCTGTCTTATTGCAAATACCTGCTGCTCACACAACCGGTGGATCTTTTGGTTATCTTACTGCATGAAGGTGTTTATAATACCTTATAACATACATCGCAAGTGACATTTTTAGCTGTCAAATTACAGAATCATTCAGTGAAGATGGTTGTCGTGAAGCGCTTCAGTTCATTGAGTGCAGCTTGTACACCTTTTAACAACTGTGATGGAGTAATTTTACTATAAAGATTATGACTACAGTGATTTAAGATTTATAAGGGTGTTCTCAAGTTGTATTCAGCATAAATTGTATTTGTGCAATTTATATATCAATATTTGCAGTCGTGTACAATGTTCCCTTACAGTAAATTCAACCTTTTATTTGGACGCTATTCTAAACAATAACCAATATGAAATGTAATCAATATTTACATTTTTTATTCACAGTAAAACTCTTTTGCATATATACACTACTGTTTAAAAGTTTGGGGTTTACATTAAAACAGTAATATTGTGAAATATAAAAAAAAAATTTAAAATACTGTTTTCTATTTAATATATTTTTAAAATCGAAAAGATTTAGTAGGCCTGTGATGCAAGCTGAATTTTCAGCATCATTACTCAAGACTTCAGTGTCACAGTGATCTGTCAGAAATCCTTTTAATTCCTTAATTTGTTGGTCAAGAAACATTTCTCCTTATTATCAATAGTGAAAACGCAGCCACTTTATATTTTAGTGGAAACCATGATGCATTTTCTTTTCCTTTGATTTCTTTGAAATCAGAAAGAAAAGTTCAAAAGATCATCATCAGTTATTTGAAGTAGAACTCTTTTGTAACATTATAAATGTCTTTACTGTCATTTTTGATGAAGTTAATCATCCTAAAGTATTTTGCTTTCTTTAAAAAATTAAATAAAATCTTGCTGACTCCAAACAAATATACATCTCAAAAACATCTCAGTAATGAGTCTGAATGAGTGAATCTGATTTTGCGAATATTGTGACTGACTCATTAAAAAGAGCCAATTTATAATTCATAATTCAGACAACGCACACTGTCTTTGCATTTTTGTTTTCATCAGTATATGCCAGCATATCTAATGAAATCGCATACATTTTCCCAGCTGTTGTCAAAGTCGGCAAAATTTTTAATTATTGACTCAAATTTTTATGGTTGCAATTTTTCACAAGAACATGTCATCGCTTATAAGCTGAATACCTCAGCATGGAAATGATCCATATGATACACCATCTGCAGATCCCATGTGTGGCTTGATTCTTCTCGCTGAAGCTTGTTAAAGCTGATTAGTCGTTGGCGCCTACACTGTGTTTATGCTTCAGGGTGTGTATTTGTGTATGTGTGCAATTAGACAGTGCGCCCGCTTTAGAAAGGATCTAGCACTTGTGTTTCACGCTTTGACTGAGAAGATTAGACGGAAATCTAGTATTGTGTGTTTACAGACTTAAGACTTAATGATTATGTTTGACCACAAAGAACCATCTCAAAGGGCCCTTGCTCTGTGACTCATCTGTAAAAATCTCACAAATAAGACTTAGAGGTGAGAATTCAGCATGTGGGACACATCTTAGCTTGAGTTTTCGTTGTATATATTTCGAACGGAATGAACAGCATCTTGAGCTTGTTGTGATATATTTTCTTTGAAAAAAACCTGTGACGTGTCACATTTAGCTTGTGTTCTGTGTTTCCAGTATCTCTGGTATCCTCCTCCGTTGGGTGGTGGTCGCTCGCTAAAACAGATAGGAGAACACTGCTCTCTTTCTCTCCCTAACAAGATCACACAATGTCACAGTGTCACCGGAGGGTCAATAGTCTGCTCAGCTCTGGGATTCCTCAGTAACAGGGGTGCTGACACTGGCTGCAAAGTCAATGAATGCAGTTCCTGTGTCCTGGACGGCTTTTTGACATGACAGGTGTGTCTTGTGTTATCTGTGTGTTATGTGAAGGTTTGTTATGTAGCTGAGTGTGTGTTTGTTTATATGTAAATAATGGATTCAATAAGAAAAAAAAGTGCTTCAGAGCCTGATAGGAAGCATTGTAGAAGCTTTTTAATCTCATACAGAACTTTTTATACTCTAGTTCTTCTTCAAAAAGCTATACACTGATGCACTTATCTAAAAATAAAAATTCTAGGTCCATAATTACCTCCTCAGTGTCATTTCAAGCCTGCGGTTTGCTTCTTCGAGGGAACACAAAAGGAGATGTTTTGAAGAATGTTCATGTTCTTATCTATACACAATAAATTGGAACGGATGCTGTCAAGCTCCAGAAATGATGAAAGAAATCATGTGACACTTATTGCAAGTCATTATTTGCTGAAGCTGTTAATCTCATTTGCATTCACATATACTCAAATATGGCACATCAGTGATGCCATTTTTGATGCATATCTCGACAAATTGAATATGTCGATATGCAAATCAGCAAGATTTTCAGTGAGCAATAATAATTTGCATTTTTATATAGTGCCTTTAAAGGTAGCTTCTCAAGGTGCTTTGCAGAGGGAAGACAAGATGACAAAAAAAACTAGATTTAAAAGTAAAAAAAATAAAAAATAATAAATAGTAAAGAAATAATAAAGAAATGATGGTAACACTTTACAATAAGGTTCAATTTGTTAACATTAGTTAATTAATATCACAAATTAAAAATTGAAAATACTTTTACAGAAAAAATAGAAAAAAAAAACAAAAAAAATAAAAAAAAACCGTTATTAATTTTGCGTAATTGTCTTACTGTTCATTTGTACATATCCTAATAACATTTAAACAGTTCGCATTGATAACATTAGCATAACATTAGTTAATGTGTTTAGTGAAAAAACATGATTACAATGACCAACAGTAAACAATATTTATAAATTAACATTAACCTAGATTGATAATTTCTGTAAAAATTCATAGTAAGTTCATACAGTAATATCTAATGCATTATGTTAACAAATTAAACCTTACTGTAGTGTTGCCAAACCTATTCATAATAAAACAGAATACAATATCAAAGATTATTACATTTACATTCGCCATTTAGCAGACGCTTTTATACAAAGCGACATACAAATGAGGACAATGGGAGCATTGGATAATAAAATGGAATACAATATAAAAACAGTCCAGTAAAAACTTTTTATATTTTATTATGGTGCTTTTATCATTCATTGACAGCATTCAAGCGCATTCACTTTCATTTATATAAAGAGCGGCTTGCGCAGAGAAAGCTCTTCAAATTCTCAAATGTTTTTAGATGTCAAACAAAAGTTGGGTATAAATGACATGAGTTGGGTCGTTTTTTATTTTTGGATAAACTTTTCTTTTAAATAACCCAGAAATCAATCAGCTTGAAGTATCTTAAAGATCATTTATGCATATGACCCTAGAACCTTATATTGCAAAAAATAAGAAGATTCTTCATTGCTGATGCCAAGGTCCTGCAAAGATCCTCTGAAGAACCTCTATTTGTGTAAGTGTGTTAAGGGTGGTGGGGGTTGGAGCGTTTTTAACGCTTTAATCCGTCAGCCTGGCTCGCCTCTGTGCGCAGACCTGGGATGAGAGGAGGGTGTGAGAGAAATGGAGGGGAGGGGTAATAGAGGAACAAGAGGAGAGAGAGGGCTGAGGTTTGGGGGAGGAGGACAGACGGGAGGAAATGTGTGTCAGAGAGAGATAGAGACAGCAAAGGTTTCCACATTTCTCTTTGAGAGGAAACAAAGAGCGTTTCCAAACCTCAAACGCCTGACTTCAGCGCTCACCCTGCGTCCTGACGGTGTCATCCGGCCCGGCGTGACCTCAGCGTGGAGCTCTGCGCCTGTTTCTGGTTACTCTGGTTACAGCATGTGAGCGGGGAGCAGCCTCTGCAGAGCTTGCGTGGTTGGAGGAGTTGTGGGCACGCACGCACGCGCGCCGTCACTGCTGCTGACTCCACTCTGTGGTTTGGCTGCCCTGCTGCCAGACAGACACACAGAGACGCAGACAGACTTCCAGAGCAGAGAAAACCTTGCGCTTTAGACTTTCTGTAAGAGTGTTGGACGGCTCTCTGGAAGAGTTTTTCACACCTGCACTGGCGAGATGTGCTGATCGAGTGGTAAGTGGGTGATGATGGGAAGCTTTGACTCATTGTAAAAAGTGGTGACATGCAATTGTTACCTTAAAGAACTGCCCTAAAACAATGCTAGTCAGAAATTGCGTGTAAAGTTCACATGTAATTACAAATGCTTGTTGTATTCCTCATTTGCAAGGTATTGGATCGCTGAGCATGTGCTAAATGAATAAATGTAAATGAATTAAAAGTGAATTTTTAAAGTAAAGACTGAAATGTTCTTGCAGAAACCTATAGCTACTTCAATGATCTTCCAATTAAATTTTATTTGACCTTTTCGAACCTGATTTAACCCATAAAAATTTGTTTTGTTGGTTTAAATACACGCATTTAGGTTGATTTGGTGACGTTAAATATTTTTGACCAGTTCATTTTTGACCTTTTTTTTTTTTTCCATTGTAGGCACGTTTTCTCTTAAGTTTGTGGGTAAATTGCATCCTCAGAGGAAAATGTTATCGAGACAGGAGTCTTGTGTTCTCAGTTGTGTTTCATTCAGGTAACAACTTTATTTGTATCCTCAAATTGGGGGAAATAAAAAAGACACACATGAGGCTTACAGTAAGAATACTGAGGCTGAATATGGCTAACAAAGCTCAGATAATTTAGTCATGTATATATTTGATGAGAAATGTCTGAGGTTATATTGAGCACAGTTTGAGACACTATTGAGATCTCTTTTGAAACTTTAGAGGACACATGTGAGATCACAGGGGTCTTTTTAATGGGAAAAGTCTGAGAAGTAAGATAATCTCTATTTGCTCTCCATTTAATCTCATTACTGTTTTGGGATCACCGAGATCTCATTTGTGATTATTTGCCCCCCCTTTTTAAGGTCCTTGAAAAATGGGGGCTAAATGTTTTAGATGTTAGATCAGTAATTGTTTCATGATTTAGGAATGCAGGGTTTAAAAAAAAAATAGTCATGGTTTTGCCATGCTAGCTGGGGTCTTTGGAGTCATTCACAAGAACAATTATGTTTCCTGTCAGAAAAGTTTGTATAAACTGCAGTAATCACTGCGGCCGATCAGAAGACATGGGTTTAGTGATCATGCCAGGCTGGCACAGGCGTGATGTATGGCAGCAGGGAGAGCGGGTGCAGCGCTGGGAGAGAGGTGTGGCTCATTATTGTCTGGAAATCATTTTTTGATGGCTTTCTCCTCTGACCTATTGTGTTCACCTCGTGTCATGCTGGTTGTGGGGATTCTGGTGTACTGTGAAGATGCAGCGGTTTTGTGATTTAAGCTGCCATTGGATCCTAGTTAATAAAGAACTGTGTGTGTATTTGTGTTTGTGTGTGTGTGTGAGAGAGAGAGGGAGTTTTGGGGGATGGTGGTGAGAAAGATTTGTCTCTCATCTCCTCTTCCTCACACATTCATATCAAAAAACACAAATGGACTAGAGCTTGACGAGATTTTTTCTAGATTAAAGGTTATTTCTTTATTTATTTACCTGTGCTAATTTAAATAGCGTTGTTGACAACATTTGTGTTCGTTATTTCAGTTTTTTTTATTTTTTGTTAACAAAGATATTGCTGGTAAATATCAAATGTGTGTATGTGTTTAAAGGACAAGAAGCATATTTATTTACATGCCACAAGCGTGAGATTTGTGTCTCATCTCCTCTTTCTTACACATAAAAAGTCAAATGTACTAGAGTTTGAAGATTTTTTAAGATTGAAAGTTTTTTTTAATCAAAGTGACAGTAGAAACAACAATATTCATAATATACAATGCCACATTGCTTTTGTTCCTCTTTTGTAAGTCACTATTAATCTTTGCTAAAGTTAATTAGCATTGAACATTGTTTTTGCACGATAAATTTTTTACAAAATATAGTTTTTTTGTTAAACTGCAAGTAGCTTGTTTTTACTGGTTATTATTAATAATCTTATTTTTAAAGAGGTCGCAATTTATCTTAGTACCGAATCCCTTTGAAAAAATGTCTGATCAAATGTATTGATACTGTTAATTTATTAATTTATTTTATTTTTATAAAAAATTTTTTTGACATTTATTTTGAAACAATTTTGAATGTCAATGCAACAATCAAATCAATAACGAATGACGGAATGAATGACCATATACAATATATAGTCCCCATAATTCTTTTATGATGCTAGATATGTAAGCTGCATTACTTTTGTGCTGTTGCAAACCTTCCCAAGGATAAATGCGTAAGTTGTAGTTTCAACCAGAACACTCTTTTAACATTGAGGTTTTGTTGTATCAGTTTACTGCATCATCATTAACAGCCTGACAAACAGATCCTGGGTCTTCTTTTTATTTTTTACGCTGGAGATTTGTCACGCTGATACCATCTCTGAGACTGTATGTGATTGGAATAGACTGAATGCAGACATGAGCAGCTCCCTGCTTCCATAGTGATGGTCCATGCCTAAACGCTGCCTAATCGCCCGGCCCCTCCCATCTGTTCCCAGGGGGTCCTGGGCTCTTTCAGATGGTGGGGTAGGGGCTGTTTAAAGTGATAGGGCTGCACCGGCGGCGCTCACAGAGACGGCAGCAGAGCAGCAGAAGACACTAGGGATGATTGCAGCCATCGGGAGATGAAACTTGTGTGTCTGGTGAGAGCTCTGTCTGAAATATGTGCACCTGCAGTGGTTTGTGTGGGTGTGCTTGTGTGTGTGCACGTCTTTGAACGCAGTGTATTCTTATTGTGGATTAAACAAAGCTTTTGGAATTTCCTCAGAAGCGTAAACATACAATAATATTTCATGCATTTAAGAGAGCATCGTCTCATTAGACTTTTTTTAGTGCAGCCATTCAAAGTTGAGGCATGTAATTTCTGTGCTACACTGAAAAAAAAACATTCGGTGAGGAAACAAATTTCACCAGAAAGTGCAAGTAAATTTCACAATTAATTGCAAAAAACAGCATGTAACACAATGAAATAAGTGTGAAATTTTGATAGTTCAATTTTAATATTATTTTCTTTTAAATGCATCTTTTTTATTTACAACTTTTATTTTTTGAATAATTTTTTTTTTATAGTGTATTAGCATAAAAAATGAATGACAACAAATAATTACACTTTCAAACAGACTTTAAAATCTGAACAGATTTTAAAAATATCAGGCATCATACACTTGCCAACTTTATAAATGGTTACAGAGAAAAACTTGGCATTGTGCACTAAATGACTGAGGATATCACACACTTCCACACTTTTCAAGTCATTTCGAACACAACAAACTCACACAAAACATGCGCCTCAAACATACTAGAAGACACATGACAGATGAAAGCAAATTGCCTTCTAAAATCAACACAAAATATCATGTTTGATATCCTCAATCTGGATGGAATCACAGTCTAAAACTGTGTCTGTGCCCATCATACACTACGCGATTTTCTGTGAAAAATGTCAACTCCGACTTCCCCAAAATCTTCACAGACTGGTTAGGTGGGACTTTCATCAACTGTTTTTGACTCATCCAGAACTGCAAAAATGATGGTGTAATATGTGTAGGTATTCAGCCTTTGAAGAAAGTACAAAAATATAGCTTGGTGATAGCTTCCACATAATTTCCAACCAATAGTGGACATAATTGATTTGAATTACCTATAGCCACTGGAAATTGGAAGTTATTGTCCTATGACACAAATCTTTCTGGTAAGAAAGCAGTGCTGTTCAATAGCTATCAGTCAATTACAGTCATCTGAAGGATGGGGGAGAGCGCTGGGAGTTTTGTAGCTGCTCAGAAGCCCTTGTGTCACCAGGGCAAGATGGATTGGCACCTGTAAATGAGAGTCAGCGAGTGCTTCTTCTCTCCAGAGTTTCTCATTCCGAGAGGAATGAGAAATTATTCCTCAGGACAGAAATCTGGGTCAGTCTGTGAGTGGAATGCACATAAATACACATCTGGTGGTGTGTGGTGAAAACTTTATGGAGATGGAGAGACAAGACTGAGAGGACAATTTAAAATAGTGAGTGATGGGCAATATACAGCTGTCACAGTAATGATGATGATGATGAAAATGATGATGGAATAGGAAAAGAAAGAGGCAGTCGAGGCATTTTTGGGTTGGATATATCATAGGGGTGCAGTGATAACATTTGAGCCCTATTACTAGGCCTGCACAAAATATTTAGCCAATTTGACTACACTTTGTGTGGAATTCTGCTGTTTACCTCACAGAATTAGCATGCAGAACAAATTCTGCCAGGCTTGTTATTGGCTGATATACTTTAACTGTGATATGTATTTTTCTGAAAGCCACCACATATTTACAAGCATCAACTCAAAAGTAGCCTTATTTACTTTAGTACATCTTCATGGTCTTAATGTACACAAATGATCAGTTGGTGCCTCCCCAGTATATTCTATTGTCATGAGGCACAACACACTCCTCTTCTTAGGTTTATCTTTGAAGTCAGAATCTCACCTCTGCATTTACACAGCTCAGTTCAGCAGATATAAATTGGCTGGAGAGTGTTGTAGCTGTGGCCACCTGACTGTGCCTCCATCAGTAGCTAATGGCCAGTTCTTATGGTTTGATGTGGGAGGGATGTGCACCTGATCCCCATCCATACCACCATCACCTCTTATTGACCGCACATACAGGGAGAGCTCATTGACCTTTGACTTTTATCTTCCAGTGCTCTGAACTAGAGCATCATTTAAAACACAATCTTCACAACAGAATCTCAAAGCTTCTGCTGTGGGGCTAATCATTAGCCAGATGTTCTCATTATCCAGAATCTTTTTTCTTAACATCTTTTTTGATTACTAAATACAATTTTCGATAGTAATGGTCGTGGTCAGTGGCTAGTGGAAGTGTTGGCCCAGACATTAGCAAAAGTTTGGCAGGAAAAAGGTCCATTGTCTATTGTCAATAGTGTAGTGATGTATGAAGCACATCAAGCATAGAAGCCATTTTCAAACCGAGCGGCTTCCTGTTGGACAGTGTGACAAATTCATGTGAACACAGTTTTAATATAATTTTATTTTTTATTTAGTTATTTGCTGAATATTTTCCATATAGAATTATTATCGTAATGCCCGATCTAGATATAGAGTATATATATATATATATATAATCAATTATCTTTAAAAAAATATATATATATATTCAAAAAATATATATATAATTCTATATATATTACACTCTATAATATATCTATATAAGTTCCTGCTATTGATTATTTCTAAATTGGCTGATAATGGATTTTTTAATTAATCCTGAATTAAGTACATGTTCCTTTCCCCCTTTTTACATTTATATTAACTTTTTTTACCATTAATCTAGCATTCACTTATTTTTCTTTAAAAGCGTGAATAATTTAATCTTTATCAAATCTCAAAATTAATACCCAGTTTTCATACTGTATATTATAATGTTATGATGCCTAAACTTGTAGCATTTAACATAATCAATTTTATATTTTATTTTTCTTCATTTGTTTAGATAAAATAGTGGCAAATTTTAATAACGGGCCCTTTCTGGTAATTGGCCTTAACATGAAAAAAAAAAATATCGGCTTATAAGTATCGGATACTGATTGATTTTATTTATTTAAATTTTTTTTTTACTATGTGACAAAAATAGTATATAATTTATATCAGCCTTTATCGGTTATTGGCCTTGACATAAAAAAAATATTGGTTTATTGGTATTGATCAACTGATTTTAGCTTTTATTTTTTATATAGGCAGTGTTTACTTATGTAGACAAAATATTTTAAAATTTGAATATCATTTATCGGTTATCCACCTTAACATGGAAAAAAATATGAGCATATCATTATGAGCTGATTAATTTTAGTTTTAAGAATTTTATTTTTCATTTATTCCGACAAAATTGTATATAATTTATCCGATAAATAGAAAAAAAAATGTATTATCGGTAATGGCCATAATGTTACTATTGGTGCATTGTGAGATGCTCTGTTTCTTAGCACTGCATTCTGTACATATACTCCATTTTCACTAATCTGTGGCCCAACACTGTGGCCTGGATGAGCTGAGGTCTCCTGTAACAGAAGGAGGTAGTTCAGAGAGGTTGTGTAGGCAGGAGAATAGCCGTCCATTGTGTATTGCACCACACTCTGTGTTTGAGCAGACAATGCATGCGTCAGGTCAGCTGCCTGAGCTCTGCTACAGTAGTGCATTGTTTGCATGATCCACATCTCGCTCTGGAGACAGTAGACCTCTCAGCTCTTGACGGTGACTCAGGGGCATCTGTAGACACTGGCGACAGTGTCTGCTGATCACACCTCTGCTGCCGCCCGCTGAAAATCTCAGTCATTCCGCTTGTCTGTGAACTCATCCATCTTTCTCGAAGACAAGCCTTGTTTCTTGCTTTCGGCGTCAACTTTGGCATGTCTTTGAGGTAAAATGATAGGGTTTAGTGGCTGTTGTGAACTGCAGGTTAGCTGTGTTGATTGGCGACCCAGCTGTTTGAGTGGTATGTTTTCCCAGCACCCCCTTTCTGGTGATCTGCAGAGGTTTTATCATCTTTTCTGGATGGCTGGGAAAGGCACGGGGAGGGGAATGTGTCAGAGACTGTTTGGGGGCCTCACTTTTCTTTAGTGGTGTCAGTCAGCAGGGCCGTGGCCTCCACGCTGAATCAATATGGCTTTTGTTGGAGGAGAAAAAGCTCCTTTACAGGCTTGGATCTTGGAGGGAAGCAGGGTGATGCAGGATAACAAGAGAATAAGCATCCTGACACAAGGTTTCAACATTCCCAAACAGGATCAATGTGACACATTTAGCAGTGTTAATTTTCAATCCTCGTCTTTGATTTTCTCACAGCCACAGCGCATACTCCTACAAACCAGTCAACGTGACCTGATTGGTTAGTTCACTTGGGGTTGTTCATTGATTTCATGCTTATTTGGCCTGTTTTATCATTATAATGTCTGATCTTGGGTTTCATGTCAATAATCCCAGCTGTGCGCTTGGTATAATAACTGTCAGACATCCCATATACTCAGACCCCATCACACAGACTCCATCCATCTATCATAGGAAAGACTCAACTGACCATGACAGTCACAAATGGGACAATTTTCAGCTTTATATTTGGCTTCCATATGTTTTCATCTCTCATATGTTTGATTTTCAGTGTTTATTTCCTCTTCATGTGATTGAAGAGTAACTGCAGTGTGGCAGGCTGAGGTCTGCCCGTGCCATTGTGGTGGCATTACTGATCGGAAAGGTCTTCATTAGATTATAAAATTGCATGTGTTCTCAGACAGCCTGTAATTATGCCTGTTTGTATCAGAGCCCAGGCTGCCGTCAGCAATATCTGCTGGTGGAATAAACAGGAGGAAAATCGCTCCAAGTGTGTCAGTAAAATTATATTTTAATAACTATTCATAAAGTTTGGAGTAAAAATGCAATAATTCTCAGCTGATTTATTAAACATCTGCTAGAACTGACTTGCGCGGTACATTAAAATTAATGTGTTTAGGTTTGAAGGTTTGTTTTAGACTAGTACATGCTTCCTAATTCTCTTCTGTTGAATAGTATGCTGTTGTTCGAAAGTTTGGTTTTGGTAACATTTTAATGTTTTGTATGCGCAACAAGACTACATTTATTTGATCAAAATACAGTAAAAACAGTAATATTGTTACAATTTAAAATAATAAAGAAATCCCTTAGTTTTTTCTATTTTAATATCATTTAAAATGTAATTTATTCATGTGATAAAAGCTGAATTTTTCAGTCGATTTGCTGCTCCACGAACATTTCTTATTACCATTTATGTGCTGCTTCATATTTTTGTGGAAACTGATGCATTTTGTCATGATTCTTTGTGGGGAGATACAGTTAATTTCACAAAACAGAAGTGCTTTGAAATAGACATTATTTTGTAACAATGTAAAAGCTTTTACTGTCACTTTTGATCAATTTAATGCATCCTTGCTGAATAAACATATACAGTTCTGACTTCAAACCTTTGAACAGTAGTTCATTGGTTATCTATTTTATTTGATGTAATGATATTTATGTGTCCTGACTTTTTGTTTCACTGTCTGTCACCAAAAGGACCATGTTGGTTGGTTGACCAGCTAAGTTAACACTAATTAGCCTTAATCTGCCACTTCAAAAATATATAAAACCAGTGTTAAAAACAGTGTGATATTATGAACTATGAATTCATATTGCTGAATCAACTCGGCTATATTTAGCTCTATGAACAACACTAACTTTAAAGGGTTAGATTAGGCTCCTTATGGTAGTTATTTCAGTGCAGTATTGTCTTTTCATCAGGGTTGTTTTGATAAATTAAAATATTTTTTAGTAAAAGGATGGTTATAAGCTCAGGTATGAGTGCATATTGAAAGCCTCTGTGATATTTGTGTTTGTGCAGCCAGTTTGCAGTGCATTGCTGTTACTAAACGGCAGTTGGGTGTTTACGGGCCGTGCGGAGCTCAGCGCACCAGCGGGCTGGTGAACTTTCTCTGTGCCCTGCTGTGCCAGGCTGATGGGCTGACGCTGAGCAATGTGATGCCAGCTTTTCAAACACAGAATACATAATTCATCACAATCCCTTTGTTTCTCTTTCTCTCTCTGTAGGTGACATCACACAGAAAGGCTATGAAAAGAAAAGAGGGAAATTATTGGCGCCCTACATACCCCAGATACAAGGTAAACAACTCCCTCTCATCAACTGTAAATCCACTATTTAATGAACTATTTTAGCAGACGGTGCATTTCTAGGTTATAAAATCTTCACCCATCACCTCTTTGACCTTCATGAGAGGTCTACATTTTACTGCGGTCTGGATTGATCTGAAATACTTGCATGGTTTCAGTACTGTCAAGGATACTCTGAGCTAATGGAAACAATGTGTGTGTCTCTCTGGGGAATAGCAGTTATCCATGCTATAAAACGAAAATCTAAGTGCAGGGTTCAAACTGCCTCAAACTCTCAATTATGTGGTGTGTGTGTCTTTTTTGTTTGGTTTAGGGTGGCTAGCAACAGCCCATATATCCAGGCATGATATGTCTTTTCAAATGCAGAATATAGATCTGACATGGTTCCTTGCTCTTTTCATGTCTTTTATTGGAAAGAACAAAATGAAAATGCACCTAAAAATGAAAATGATGCCATTATTTACTCATGTTCTCCCAACTAAAAAATAATCAATAAATAAAATCAAGATATTCAGCAGAATGTTCACACTGCTTGTTTCCATGAAATGAAAGAGGTTTCCGAGTATTCTGTAGTTATACAGTTTGGCTTTGTGTGGGAATAGACTAATTTTTTTAAATTTTATTTTATTTTAATTTTTTTTAAATGAAACTTGCCTATCGGACATTGCTCTAAACTCTTATTCATGTTGGCATCCAATATTTTTTTTAACTATCACTTATCGGGGGATTCTGTGACCCGCCACATTTTGAATAATTTTTTTTTTAATACATATATCGGTGTATATATATAGTATATAATATATATATATATATTATATATGTATGTGTATATATATATGAGTGTGAATACTATCAGGATTAACTTTTGGGTGAACTCTTAAAAATTGCACGCTAATGATCATAATGACGCCCCTTTGCTGGTATGTATTTACTAAAATAATTTTCATTTTAATATATTTTTTGCTAATATTATTATATTATTATTTATATTTTAGTTTTAGTAATTTTACTATTTCAACAAAAATGTTTTATTTCACAGTTAGTTGCCAAGACAACCTTTTTTAATTTTCAGTTTTTCATTTAATGTTTATTATAGGCCTATATGTTATTTTTCTGCTTTATTTCAGTTTTTTTTTTTCATACAGTAGTTTAAGTTTTACAGTAGTTGACAGCAATAGCACTGGTGGGAAAAGCCAGAGAACAGCAACATAGGAAGAGGGTACAGGTTACTGCATCTCCCTCATCCCAGATCAATAGCATCTCTTTTGGTGATTTTGTTCACATGTGAGGGTCAATAGTTATACTGCTCATGTGTGTCCTAACAACCCCCTCAGGGCTCTCCCTCGCTCACTGGATGCTGGATGACAAGCTCAATCTATATTCCTTGTGTATGTTTAATTTTAGAATGGCCCTGCATAAATATTTCATGATAGTTGCGGTGGCTTGTGGAAAAGTGAACGTCTGTCTGGGCCCCCGCTCTATATTTTTGGTTTGGCTTTGAAACAGGAAATTAGGACTTCATTTTAAATTAGCCTCACAGCAGAGATTGCTCTCCATTGTGGGGTTTGTCTTTATCATTTTCTAAGCTGGCTGACAGACCACCACACTTTCCCCCATGACCCTCTGAGAAGCCATTGTGTCCAGACATGGACCCTATCATTGTGAAAAGAAGTACACAGTACTTATAATATACTTTAAAAGAATACATTTACTGTGTTACATTGTGGCATCTTCTGAAACATTGCGTCCAGATCTGACTAGTAACAATCATTTGGAAGCAGGAATGGGATTGGCTGGTTATCAACCAACTGTGAAGGGACATTTTTTTGCTTAGCAACTGGACAGAGCTACTTGTAGCATTTATGGCTCTGTTGTCTTTGCGCATAGTTGAGCTTTTGTGAAGCTGTACTGTTGAGATCACACACACTATCAGGACATTGTATCTGGATAGGCCATGCGTTTTAGCTCTTATGAACCAGAGTCCCTCATTTCGTTTGATGTTGCAGATTGTGTCTTACTGTCCTTATACAACTTTTCAGTTCGTAAGCTTTTGTTGAGTTAAGCAGGATTGGAGGTTTTGAAGTGAAGTGTTTCCCAGAAGCAGAGCTAAATGAAGTAAGCATGTCCTGTTCAGTCCTCACAGGACCCAAAACCGATAGAAACAGCAGAACTCTTATTATAAACTGTATTATAATGTACTATTACTGCACATTTATTGGAAGACCTAAAGCAGTTACGGTAGACTTAATAACAGAGGAAATAAAAGGCATTTTTAAAAGACGTATTCAAAGGAATAATAGTCATGTTTGCAGCAATTTGCAATGGAAGTCTATGAGGAAAAAGCAATCCAGAGGTTTTAAAAGCAAAATGAGCAGTTGTTGTGTTTGTTTGTGTGTGTGTGTGTTTTAAGCACTTATGTAAACCTGCCATTCACACATTGTGTTATTTGATCATGTAACGCTGTTTAAGTTGTGATTTTATTTGGGGACTGCTGTTTTAGATACTGTACGGAACTCGTGTTAAGTCCTGTTTTCTATACCCCATCGGCCAATTTGGTGGCATATTATATTTTATATTGTTTTGAAATAAGTCTCTCAATGATGCCCCTTTTGATAAAACAAGTAATACTATATACATATTACTATTTATTTTATTTATTTATTTTTTTTATTATTTACCCCAGTGATGACCCAGCTGATTTTTCAGCAGCTATTACTCCAGTCTTCGGTGTCACGTGATCGTTCAGAAATCATTGCTGATTTTATGCTCAAGAAACATTTCTGATTATTACGAGTGTTGAAACATGATACTTACTTACTTTTTAATGAATAGAAAGAACAGATTTTTTTTTTTAAATGGAAATGTTTTTGTAATAATTGTGTAATACCTTTACTGTTACTTTTATTCAATTGAATGCATCCTTGCTGGGAAAAAGTAATAATAATAATTTTTACAAAAAAATCATTAAGTCACAATTTACCAAAGCAGGATTAACACATAACATAGTGCAGAATATTCTACTAATCCTAAACTAGTCCTACAGTTGGCAACGCCTGTGTTTATACATATTTATGTTCTGTGGTTAAGTATGTGACCTTTCCTGAGCTCAGTTTGGTTGTTTAGGGATATTAGCCCTCATTGAGAAAAGCACCAATGAATGCTCCACCATGTCAACACAGTCAGCCGAAGTTTCAATGATTCTGGGGGTTAGAGGTCAATATGAAGTGGTTGCTAGGCAAACGGTTTGCGAGGAGGTAAACAATCCTGTGTCGCTTACTTTGGCTTTCCAGGAAAAAGGATGATAGGTCACTACTTGTCTTAACCTGTGATAGATGTTCACCCATGTCACAAAGTTTCTCTTAGGTCCGAGGCATGACTTATGCTTTTTTTTATTTTATTAATGTCCTTCATCTGTCCCTGTGTGAATCCTGAGCTATTTTCAGCATTCATTGGGCTCTTCCTGGTGTGATAGATGGAGGGTCACTATACCTCAGATCTGAGCATAAGCCTCTTTGATTTCTCATTTTTGCTGCGGCAGCTACAGCTGTGATGTCTCTTATGTAACCGCAGCGCTGCATGACTCATCAATCTTAACCTTCTACAAATTCACAGAAACTATGCTGATATTGAGCTCCCTGCAATTTAAGATTTAATCAAACGGCTTAAATGCAGGGGTGATACATCATTTACCATTACTTATTCTCAATTTAAGTCCATCCTCAATAGGCTGTGATTATAAAGTAAATGTACTATATTCAGGTGTTTCCTTTCCATTCAATGCCATTTTTGTTAGTTTTTTTTTTTTCTTTCAGTTTTAGTTTTAGCTATTTTAGTACATCAAGTTAAACATAAGATCAAAATTAAAAATAGCAACTAGCTAAAATAAAAAAGTTAGGTTTTACTTTATTTTATTTTATTTAATTCACTTCACTCTTTTTTTTTTTGTCAGAACATTTTTATGATTTTGTTTTTCATTGTGTAATTAACTATATTTACCTTGATTCTAGAAGGTGTATGCAAAATTTATCCACTACTGTGTATATGTTCTGTTCTGCGCCGTAATCTTAATTTATTTTTGGGTCCTCTTTTTCCGTATACCTTAACTATTAGCGTGCATAAATAGCAATTTCCTTTTCACCTAAAATTGTTACTGCAGCAAATGGTTATTAGTGTCTTACTTTTTCTTTCTGAGCATTGCACGTTGTAGCTCGCCACAGCTAAATTCCTTTGGTTCCAAATCTTTCTAATATATGTGAACTGGACCACAAAACAGTCATAAGGTCAATTTTTCTAATGAGATTTTATACTCCTTCTGAAAGCTGCATAAATATATAAAATGTATAGTTAGAAAATGTGGAATAGACAATATGTGGCCGAGATACACTATTTGAATATCCGGAAATCTGATGGTGCAAAAAAAATCTAAATATTGAGAAAATTGCTTTAAAGTTGTCCAAATGAAGCTCTTAACAATGCATATTACTAATCAAAAAATAATTTTTAATATATTTACGGTAGGAAATTCACAAAAAATCTTCATGGAACATGATCTTTACTTAAATTTGTATCGATAATTTTTGACCCATACAATGTTTTTTTTGGCTGTTGCTACAAATATACCCAGCGACTTAAGACTGGTTTTGTGCTCCACGGTCACAAATATAGATTCTTTTTTTTTTAGTAGCTCATATTTGGCGAGAAGTTGGGATCTGTCTCAATGGCAAAACTTAGTCCCACAGTCTCAACTGAAACTTGTTTAGTAAATTACTCATACCGCCAGTGGCTGTCACAGCAGAACAAACTTAGCTCCTGTGGGTTGATGTAAGATTTGTGTTTCTCTTCAGCTCATGTCTGTCAAGTTTAATGAAGTATTGTGAATGTTACACTCTGCGTCAGCACTGGATCACCATGAGAACTCTGTTTGGGAGCTCAGATGTGGTGTGAAGGGCCCATTGATCTCAAGGTGTTGTATTACCCAGACAGCAGAGGAGTCTGAAGTCAAGAGAAGATTTATGTTGCTATCTAAATGTGAGGATAGCGCTGAAATTGAATAGTGTCACTTCAATCATTTATTAAAAGTAAGAGTCTATTTCTGTAAACCCAATAGGTGTAACAGTGTTTTACTGCAAAGTTTAGTGACCTTTATTCTGTAATGCTAGTTTTGTAAATTCTTAATGTACTGTAATTTCTTCCGTGCATAGCGGCCCCATGCCGAGTGCTTCAGTCCATTTGTTATAACTGCCCTACAACACAGTTAGCTTACTAATGGGTAAAATGTCAAGCATGGAAATTGAAGTAATGCATTTGACTGAGATGATCATATTCTGGTCTGTTTTGTGTGCAGGTGTAGATCCGTCTCTGCAGATAGAACATAGGATCCAAACGTCGTCACAGGTGGCCCCTCCAGGCTCCAAACAGAACAAGCCCCGGGTGGCAAACTCAAGGGATGAACGCTTTAGATCAGGTAGAAACATGTCTCTGTTAATCATGAGGGACAAGCACAACAGACACTATTTGATTCTTGTGAAAAAGTACACTTCAGCATAACTATACAAAGAGTACTTATTATGAAATTAATATACTTAATAAATGTGTGTACTTAAGTGTGAACTGAATGTATCATTTTCAGACACTTCATCACGTTAATTGCAATTAAATAAAAATATATTATAGTTTAAATTGATATTAATTGCAATTGGCTGAACTTAGAGTGGTATAACCACTTAAGTACATGTTTTATGTAACTTCATAATTACTCCTATAATTTTTAAAATATGGTGAAAGTGTGCTGCTAAATGTACTGACAAGCATTTGCTGTATGATAAACTACAATATATTTAAATGTAATTTCTACTGAATATTTTATGTGATGTATTTAAATATAGTAGTGGTAATGTAAAGTTAATTATTACGCATTTGTAATGAAGCTGCAATTTAGCACATTTAAAACTTGTGTTAAGAAACAGTCATGAAAGTGTGCCTTTTAAATCAATAATATTATATTATTTGCAAGTACTGCATGTGCACATACACACATTTCTAGGGTCAGTATCACTATTGCACGTTTAATTATTACTAATTAACTTGCATGTGCATTAAATTAACGTGAATGAATCACCAAATCATGTGACTAAAGGAAGCAGGCACCTTGGCGAGAAGTATATTATTATTATCTTGTTATTATGATATCTGTTCCATCATATCATATAGACATTTGGGATTTGAAAATGTCCATTCTCTGATGTCTGGCTCATCTAAAGTTGCCACTATCTGTGTCCCCACAGACCTGCATACAGAAGCCGTACAAGCAGCCTTGGCAAAGTATAAAGAGAGAAAGATGCCGATGCCCTCCAAGAGACGCTCTGTTCTAGTGCAGTCTTCAGTTGAAGCATGCACTCCCCCAGGTAAACACACACACACATACCAGAGACACACAGTTAGGAATTTTATGGGAGCATTTTCTATGAAGGCTATAGCAGAAAATGTTTTGGAAGCATTTTAACTTTATATTTAAATTTTTCAGCTGACAGCAGTTGACAATGTGCATTTCAGTCTTTGATAGTATCAATATGTTTTGATCTTCTGAGCCAATGCATAGTTTTATGAATAATAGCCTCATTATTTACACAAAGAGAACAGCCTCTGACCACTCAGTTCACAGTCCACCTTCCCACACACCTGCATATGGAGATATTTAACAAAGTTCCAGCTTTATTGACCCACTGGCTGCAGATTTAGCTATATGAGTTATCGCATTTAGTTAATACACAAATGTCAGCAATCACAAAATGGACATTAAGAGATTGACAAAATCTTCCCTGGAAGAAATTAAGATGACACAAATGGGACACTTGTTGACAGTAACAGTACAGAGCTCTAACATTAATGTGGAGAGCTCAGATCATTTGATTTTTTAGATTTTGAGGGAAAATATTTGAAATCATATTGAAATCCCTGACTTTTGATGGCAAACTTTGGTATTTTGGCAAATTTGAGCACAGTTTGAAACATTATTATGATCTCTTATGAAACTCGATAGGAAACGTGAGATTACTGGTATATTTTTCTAAGGAGGAGAAACCTCCATTGGCCCTACATTTAATCTCATTGCTGTCTTGAAGAAAAAAACTGATACATGAATTCACATTTCAATAATGACAACCCTCAAAATAGATTTTAACGGCATTTTATTGATAGGAAAAGGAGTGTACAGTTTTATCAACCTAGATCTTCTACGCTGGTGCTGCTGGCATGAACAAAGCCTTCTGCTGTAATATATTTCAATTAAGGCTGGCCCCCTAATACTCGACTAACCATTTTTTTTGTTCTCACTAAGTCACTAAATTGTATTAGTCGCAGAAAAAAAAACACTGAAAGTGGTGAGGCACGTATTCCAGTGATGGACAGCTTAGTCAGGACATGCAAGGTTTTGTTTCGTTCATCGCCCTCAAATGTGGCTTATCATCTGAAACATGTAAGTATTAGCATCTTTACATGGCCGCTCAATCTAATGTTAACGCTATTCAGTGTTTGTGTGGAGTGTGGAAGCTGAATAGTAGCGCTCTTACTGCATGACAGTTAACTTGGAGGTGCCGGTGTGATCATTTGCATTTAACTTAAAATACTCCATCACTTTTGGTCATACAGATTAGAGTAATACATCTTTCAAATCTGTAAAAGGTCTACTTTCATTTATGTGCACCCACAGTAACAACAAATGTTGTGCTTTTGTAAAATAATGAAAACAAAAAGGATGCCGATTCTGTTTCCGTATGAACGTTCACGCCTCTGTGGAGATGACGAGTCAGTGTCGTCGACTTCGTCACTGCAGTCGAAAATACAGAAAACACTAGATAATCAATGAATTAT
Source organism: Sinocyclocheilus anophthalmus (assembly GCA_018155175.1). Lineage (NCBI taxonomy): Eukaryota > Metazoa > Chordata > Actinopteri > Cypriniformes > Cyprinidae > Sinocyclocheilus > Sinocyclocheilus anophthalmus. The sequence continues at coordinate 4,583 of JADLZN010001498.1, read as the reverse complement.
TATGATGCTAAGATGGTTTTCTTTCTCTTTTTTTCCCCTGAAGCATTCGTAATCATTACTTCTGCGGTGCGCTGTGGCAATTATGCGTGCACTCGAGCGCTGATAGGCTATAGGCAATTAAATGCTCATTATTATGAATTATATGATTTCTTAATATAAACATGCGATTAGTCGACTAATCAAATTAACGACTACTAGTAGACCAGAAAAATCTTTAGTCGAGGGCAGCCCTAATTCTGATTTACAGGTATTAAAATACATGATGCTCCTGCAAGGTAAAGTAGAAAGAACCCTGTAGTAGATCTAGACAGGTGGTGCTGGGGAGGAGGCGGGCTAAAGAAAACAGGACGGAAATAACGGACGGCATCTGTGGTGTTGCCAACTTGGAAGAATCAATCAGCTATTCTGAAGATTTTTATGATCGATTTTTTCATTCCTTTTGGTTATTCAGTATTATATCTGGATTGATCTTGTTATAACAATATGACTAAATTGGGCCTTTCACAGTTTATTTTGTTATGTCCGATGATTTCTTTATGATTACACATTATTACATCTTGTGGTCAGAAAAGCTCATCTCTCTCCTCATGTTTGTGTAACGTCTTTGCTTTGTCCATCAATTTGGATTACATTATTGTCTCTCCCTGTTTGTTTAGCGTTAACGAGTTTCTGATTCTTGGCGTCCTGATACACTCTTCTGTCCTTCTTCGGTCAGAACGATGAAGTCAGTGAAAGGTCAGCGGGATTAAAGGTTCAAGGGTGGGGTCAGATCAGCATAACAGGCCCATTCAGGGTCGCCCCCTGTGGGAATTGGTCATGGTCCGCTAATTCTTTTGTGCCCTGGATGCAGTAATGCACATGCACACATAAAGTGGCTAAGCTGTCTGATTGCCCCGACGGAGATGATCTGATAACCCATCTGGCCTGTCAGATACCCCTCTTGCCTTATGCCCCCAACCCCTCTTACCTCATTATTTTTTTTAAAGAAGTAGTTCACCCAAAAATGAAAAAAAAAAGTTTTGATTACAGACTATATCAACAAATCAAAATTGAAGGCGTTAATTGCCATAAATTGCTATAAATGCTGTGAAATCTTACCCTTCAGTTCTACCCCATTACAAATCTTATTTTCACCTGCATATAATCAAGCATTTCCTCTTGCAGTCAGTCATGTAACATGCAAGAACCAGTGGAGTTTGGTATCACTGACATCAAACCTAGCTACCTCTATATTCCATAGCAATAGAGCAGCTTTATTACAGTGTGACTGATTTGATTTAGCTTCTGTCTGGATCTGACCAGCTTGAAAAATGCTGTCTGACCCACTTTCCTGGCCGTTTTTGATGTTGTCTGTCATCTTATACTGTTGTGCATTCATTATCCTGTTAGCTCCTGGTCTGTTCTGTCCTGTGAAACTGTGCCATGTTTGTCCTCTGGACGTGATCTCTCTTTTCTGGTGGAGTGACTGATAGAGAAGTTTAGAAGAATTATTTCTGCTTTAAAGGTCAGGTTTTCAGTACAGCAGTTGTTAAAAGTACAGTCTTTCTTCGTTCTGTCTTCTCTTGACGCACCTACTCATTCCAGTTCATTTCTGTCTCATCCTTTCCCTCCTTGTCATTCTCAATTTCTCTCTCAAATCACTTCTCTTCTCCCATGACTCTATTTCATGCCTATTGTCTCTGTCTCTTTCTCTTTCAATCTGGCTCTTTCTGCATCTGTGTCAAGGTTACTCTCCAAGTGCCTGAGGACATGAAGTGAGAATAGAATTACAATAGTGTTCACAACGATGAGCCTAATTTTTTTATGGGGTTCTTTTGCGAGCAGCTCATAAATTATTAGACATGCAGAAATTTGAAAAGCAATTCTGATCACATTGGAACAAAATTCCTAAGTCTGAGAAATAAGAATAAGGTTTGATTTTGCAAGATTTGCGTAAAAATTTTTTTTATTATTTAAAGATTTCTCAAGACTGCCATGTAGGTAAAGGGGTCATATGATGCTTTTTTACAGATCATTATTTTGTGTATTTGGTGTAACAGAATATTTTGACATGCTTTAACGTTCAAAAAACACTTTTTTTTTTTTTTCAAATACTGTACATTATTGTATTTCCTCTATGCCCCGCCTCTCTCAAAACGCTTAGTTTTCTACAAAGTCCCTCCTTCCGACAAGCGCAGCTGCTCTGATTGGCCAGCTGACCCAGTGCATTGTGATTGGCCATCATCGCAAGCACTCGTCGGAAATGTAACTGATAACAGCTCTCAGTGATATGTGTCGGGTCCCCGCTATAGTAGCAGCAACATTCACAAATGTTTACAGAAAAAGCGGGAACCCAGTGTGCCTGTAGTCCTCTCCATTTCTGTTTTATCACGTGATAGAAAGTCTAAGGTCTTCTTAAGCCGTATGGCTGACTCATCTAATCTGCGGCGTGTTTTGCATCAAACTAATATTGCTGTTGAGACCAAATGCAATGCCATCAAGTTAGCATTTTAAAACATATATCGGTTCTTCCATTGGTCTTTTGCAATCGCCAGGTTTTCCAGGGCTCAATTAATGAGACTTTGAAGACTTGCTCAATATTTCGTTTCGTGTACCTGGTGATATCGGTTTTTTTTTTTTTTTCAATCCCTCCAGTACTTTCCAACATGTTCGCCAAGTGTGTTGCAAACGTGTCTTTTGGAAACCATCTTTTTTTGTGAATGCCTGAGAAATGCAGCATTTCATGCCAGGGGGTCACCGTGTCGGCGATGTGATCATTAGGACCTGCCAAGATTCAGCCCATTGTGATCGTCCCCTTCTCTGGTTCATCTGAAATTTCAGTCAAGTTAGCCACCCCTTTACCCGTCTCACCTCGCCCAAATCTCGCTTGGTCTGGTTGGAGGTGGCCCAGCTCGCGTATGATTGCCTTAAGAGGTTTTTCACCACCGCGCCTATTCTAATCATCCCAACCCCAAGGAGCAATTCATTGCGGAGGTGGATGTGTCCGACATGGGCGTGGGGGAGGTGCTTTTGCAGCATTTTTTCTCGACAAGAAGATTCACCCATGCACGTTCTTTTCTCATCGGCTCACGCCATCCTAGCATAATTATAGTTTAGGAAACCGGGAGCTTTTGGCTGTCTGACTGGCTCTGGGAGAGTGCTTAGAGAGGTTAGAGAGGGCTATCATTCCGTTCATAGTTTGGACCGATCACTGAAACCTCGATTACATTCGTTTAGCTAAGAGATTAAATGCCTGGCAGGCTCGTTGGTCCCCCCCTTTTTTTATTTTTTTATTTTTTGACCGTTTTAATTTCACTACAGATCCGGGTCTAAGAACGTGAAACCGGATGCCCTCTCTCGCTAGTTCGACTTTGAGACAGCGTGGCCGGGACCCTTGTCTGGGGAATCGTGCGACTGGTAAAGAGAGTGCTTACCAATGTCCCTGTACTTCGGCGCTGTCGAAAGGAGAAATTGTATGTTCCTGAGTCTGTTCATCCAGCCATCGTCCCTTGGGCCACTCCTCAAAGCTGACTGCTCATCCTGGGGTGAGGGGTACTCTCGAAACGATAAGTCAGATATTTTGGTGGCCCACGAGGGCACTTGATGTCTGTCATTTCGTTACATCTTCCCCTGTCTGCACCAAAGCCAAATCTAGTGATTATCTGCCCTCTGGTCTGCACAGGCCCCTTCCTATTTCTTCTCGTCTGTGGTCCCATATTGCCTTAGATTTTGTCACAGGACTTTCCCCATCCGCAGGGAACACAGTTATCCTGACGGTCATTGACCGCTTTTCTAAGGCGGCTCACTTTGTTGTTCAGTAGTGTTAGTGAGGCCACAAAATAGCTTATTCTTGGAAATTAATTCAGGCACATGTTAGATGGACATCCAACACTTGTTCTTAAAACATTCTAATCAAGATGTCTAAATCAATGAAATTCAGAGGCCACGAGAAAGAATGCAGGAATTAGTTGCTCAAAGTTAAACATGAAATTGTGAGTATACGTCTCCCATAGCAATAAATTACTCATCATTAACGCTCTGGGGTCTGAGGGTGTTTTGGGGGCCTGGAGAAGTTTTCACATGCCCTGACATTTGTGCTTTTTTCAGTTGCGTACAAACATTTGAAGTTTAATAACACTGTAATCAGCACAAATTGGGCTACAATAATATGTGAGCAGCATGTAGTTACGTGATTGTGTTTTTGAGAAAACAATGTTTATGCGTGGTTAGTGAAATTCAAATTTTTTTCAATTTTGTTTACCTTTACATCTTGTTTAAACCTTGTTTAATTAATTTGTTCACAAGACTTTTGAGAACTGGATCTTGTAGCCTATGGGTTTTTGCTTCAAAATGATGTGAAAATTTTCCTGTTCACTTATTCACAGAAAGCAATATATTGATTAAAATTTTCGAAGTCACTTTTTGTCTAGAAAGCCTGTATGCGAGGAGGCATGAATGATCATGAACAAAGGCCCGCATAATGAGCCTTTCAGTAAGGTGTGTGACTGAGAGGGAAGAGTTACAAGAAAGAATGTGAGGACAAAATAAATGTATATATTTTTTTGTTCGGTCACAAGTCAAGTCAACCTTTATTTATATAGCGC